>CAMRHE010000594.1:605000-780000 GCA_947044405.1 Leptodactylus fallax
CATTTGCGCATTAATGGCTTTCTTCTGGCAACTCGACCATGCAGCACATTTTTCTTCATGTACCTCCTTATTGTGCATCTTGAAACAGCCACACTGATAGTTTTCAGTGTCGTGTATTTCAGCTGATGTTATGTGATGTTTTCTTTGCATCCCAAACAATTTTCCGGGCAGTGGCCGAAATTTTGGTTGGTCTACCTGACAGTGGTTTGGTTTCTGGGCATGTTATCAGGCCAAAATCACCAGGGTATGTGAACTTTTGAACAGGGTCATTTTGATGTTTTTGGTTGTCATTATGATTTAAAAAGAGAAAACACAGAAGTTTGACAATACAGTAATACCTCGTACACTCGCGTTTCCGAATTTGCGAATTCACAGATTCGCGATATTTTTTTGGCAACTAACATATATAGATTTTGCTCTTTTTTTTTCAGATCTGTGAAATTTAATTAAAAAAAACACCTTCGCTATTGGGTAGTAGCGTCCTGTTCGTTACGTACCCGGTAATTAGTTTCATTTTACTGTGAGTGTATAAGAAAAATGAATGAATGTATTAATATACAGTACTGTACAGTATACTTTAGTATACTGTACAGTACTGTAGGGTAAAGTTTATTGATATTTAGGGGTTAAACATTAGAAATCGGCATTGTAAGCGCTTCTAAGCGCTTGTACCAAACATTCGCGATTCTTCGCGATCCGCGACCCGCTCTGTCACCTAACCTCGCGAATGTACGAGGTATTACTGTAAATGGCTTCAACCAACCACTAACCATGAGTGGAGAAAAAGTTTGTGTGTTATTCATATTCTCTTCAAAAAGGCCAAAAACCAAAAAATCTGCCAGGGTATGTAAACTTTTTAGCACAACTGTATGTGGTGGAGTATCCTTGAGTTCCCCACCTCCCAGCTGCTTGTACTCAGGAGAATTTTCGTTACTGTGAGTACAACTGAGGTAAGACTGCTCTGGTTATACATTCTCTTATCATACTGCATGTCAGGCGGCACACTGTACTCTCCTGTTAAGATTTTTTTTTTTTGCGTGTGTCTCTTTGTGTTGATCTGGTGCTGAGTATTAATAACATAGAGTTCTGTATGTGTGCTAAGTAGGCATGTTCTGAGAGACAAATGCCATTGATAGTAAAGGAGAGAAGGTTGTGGTCAGAAATTCGTTAAAGTCACCCATGATGAGGGTTGAAATTTCAGAGGATAAAAAAATGGGGGAAGCCGTGAAGTGATCCAAAACTAGTAGGATGAGACAGGGGAGTGGTAGAACCTCCTGATGAAGCCTTCAACAGACGCAACGCACGTCGGGGCATTACTCTTTCTTCCTGAAGTCTATCTTGAAATGTTACTATAGGCATTTATTTGTGTTTAGGTTAGTTTGTTATATACCTCAAAAGAGATTTATTATATTATCAGATTATAATAATATTGTTTGATAGCAAATGTACATTAAAGGAGTTGTTTAAGATCAATATTGAGAGAAAAACATTATTTGTATAAATAATACAAACAATTTCATTAATCTCTCAATATTGGTCAGAAACTGGACAACCCCTTTAAGTTTTGGAAAACACTTGTGGGATCTAAATATGCACTACACCCCTAGATACATTTCTTAAAATTTTTGTTGGTTTGCATTGTACTGGTACTTTGGGACTCTACAAACGTGATATGTTACCTGAAAAAATATTCTTGCAAAATGTGCTCTCCAAAACCCAAATTTCACCTCTACTTTGCTTTAAATCCTGTGCAACATCTAAAGTATGTTCAGAAATACAGTTTTGAATAATTTGAGAGCTACAGTTTCTAAGGCCCCATGGACACATCCGAATGTGTAGGCAGAGGGGGAAGGTGGAGCAAATTTTAACGGAAGCCACTTGGATCACACTCTGATGACATTGGAGTGTCAACGGAGTGCCTTCTATGCTTCATTCATTCATTCCTATGAGGGTTCTGTCCCATTCGAGAATCACGGAGCAGGATAGGACCTGCTCTATAATCAGATCGAAATGGAGCATAGGAGCTCAGACTGCACACTCGGCCTTGTGCATATAGCCTAAAAGATAGATCATTTATGAGAATTTTCTATAATTTGAAATGATGCCAACATAAAGTAGACATATGATAACATAGCAACATAATTGAATAGGTTGGATAAGTACACAAGTTCATCAATTCCAACCTATAAACCTACCATGTATTTTTTTTCAATTCAAAGTTTATTGGTTTTAAAAAGACATAAAATACAGTGACAGCAGATAGCTGCAACGGCGGTAGCAGCAACATTTTATACTGTAGATACCGGGGAGATCCCCGAGTAGAGGCCAAACGAAAAGAGGAGGAGGGGAAGGGGAGAAGAAAAGAGGAGGGAGGGAAAGGAGCCGCAAGGCAACAAAAACAAAACAACACAGAGTGAGAGGGAAGAAAGAAGGAGAAAAAAAAAAGAAAAAGACAAAAAGGGGGATGGGGACTATACAGCAACAGTATCCAGGTCCCGGGGAGGACCCCAGGGGTGCAAGCAATCGAAAATTCTTCACCAGAAAGAGCAATAAAACTCCACAAGGAGCAAGGACAGAGTGTCAAGAATAGTCTTCACATGAATTCCTCCCCTACCCATCATTTTTCCCTCCTGTCTACAGTAAAAGAACATTAACAGTAGAGGGATTATCGGAAGAAAATCAAAGAATAACTGCTTCTATAAGCTGCTGCAGCTTCTCTATGATCTCTTTCTGTGCTACTGTGATGTCAGGGTACAAGGAAATTACAGCGGAGCTGCAGGCACTATTGCCAGCAGCAGCCCTGCTATAAATCACAGAAAATGCTAGATCACAAAACAAGTTAAAAGGCCTCAGTAATAAAAAACTAATAAAATATTTTAAAATCACAAACATCAAATGTGAAAAAAAAATCAAAGTAATTCATAAATGAAGTTCAAACACAAATATTTATCATCATCATCTACATGAGAGCTCCACAGAGACAGGGGTGTAAATTAAAGAGGTGGAGTCACACCCAGGCCAAAGATACTTAGGGTATGCTCATGGAAATTTTTGCAGGCTGAAAAAATCTGCTTCAGGAATTAGGAAACTTTTTTTTTTGACCCTTTTATTTTTACATGATGCGGTTTTTGTTGTGTTTTTTGTAGCGTTTTTCGCCATGGTTTTTTGCTCCATCACACTGTATGGATCTGGAAACTTCCCTTAAAAACACTTGCGGTATTTGTTCAACAGTAAACAGATATTTATTGAGGAACAAGAATAATACACTGTATTCTGTAACTTATGATCTCAGCTACTTGTCTGTGAGCTCCATGTGCTCTGCTCTATGCTGTAGCTGCAGGAAACCGAGAGGAACTTCCTGGCTTTGTTACTCTAGCCCCCACCTTTTTAACAGAGCTTTATTAACAACTTAACACTATGCCTAGAGACAGAAGCTTATGCAGTTCTAAACATATAAACCATTATACCAACACCCCCCACTCAACAACTACTTATCTAGTTAGTCCCATTGAGGTTCTGAACTCTTCAAACTTGGTTCTTGGCAATGGCTTTGTCATAATATCAGCCACCATCTTGTCAGTTTCGCAATAAACAAATTCGATGATACCACGTTCTATCAAATCACGCAGCCAAATGATCTCTTGACTTGCGTAGGCTGCAGACACATTCTGCTTCTGTAGATGATAAGTCAACAGATACTTTTTTTCTGCTGGACCAAGAGATAGAACTTTCTCCAAGCTTGAACAAGTACCCACTTGTTGACTTACAATCACTTGAATCACTAGACCAGTCTGTATCCACATAGCCTGTGAGTTTTAGATCTCCTGTTTAAGACATTCTTAAACTTATGTCTTGAGTTTCTTTCAAATATCAGAGAACTCTCTTAACAGCATTCCAGTCTCTTTGGCACGGTTTTTCCACATGTCTGCAGAGAATACCCACTGCTGCTGTGATGTCTGGTTGAGTCATAGTTGTTATGTATAGAAGTGCCCCCACTACCTGTCTGTATTTCTCATTGTTTGGTAACAGATCATCTTCTCCTTCCAATCTTAGGTAGGATGACTCCATTGGGGTTGATATACCTATTGCTTCTGACATTCCAAACTGGTTGAGGATTGAGTTGATTTTTGCACTTTGATTTAGAAGAAAACTTCCATCTTCTTCTCTCTGGATCTGGATGCCTAAATAATATGTAACAATTCCAAGGTCTTTTGTTTCAAAATGCTGATTCAGAATTTCAGTAATTTTTGCAATTTCTGTTTCTTTTTCATGTACGACAATCACATCGTCTACATATAAGAGAATATACATCCACTTTCCATCTGTACACTTTGTGTATAGGCATGGGTCTGCTTGACCTCTCTTAAATCCTTCTTCCAATAAGACTTTGTTTATTTTGGTATTCCATGCTCTTGCCGATTGCTTAAGACCATAGTGATTACAAATGAGGTTTTCTTCACCTTTTCTGATATAACCCTCAGGTTGAGTTACGTACAAATCCTTCTCAATGTCACCATTTAGAAAGGCAGTTTTGATATCCAAATGTCTGACAGACATCCTTTGTATAGCAGATACAGGTAATAGAGTCCTAAACGTGGTCTGCTTAGCAACTGGAGAAAATGTAGCATCATAATCTTCACCATATTTCTTGCTTTAAATCTGTGAACTTTGCCTTCAGAGTCATATTTCGTCTTAAACACCCACTTACACTTTATTGCTTTCTTGCCTTGTGATAGTTTGGTGAGTTTCCAGGTTTGAAGTTGATGAAGCGATTTCATTTCCTCATTAGCAGCATTAATCCACTTCGTTTTTTCATGGGCAGGTAGTCGTTGCATTTCATCCCATGACTGTGGCTCTAGTTCGGGTAGTGTTTTAGCAATGTAGGATAGACGCTTAGCTGGTATACCCTTGTTTGATCTTGACGATCTTCTTATTTCAGGTTCACTTGATGTTTCCGTTGCTTCTTCAATGGTTGAAGAATCTAACCAAACTTCTACATCTTTCTCTTTGTCATTTTGTAACTGTCACTTAGATTGTTGTTGCTTCATCTGGACTACTGGTATGATGTCATAAAACTTGAGCGAGACGAAGTTCTCATCAATCATTACATCTCTGCTTATTGTGACCTTGTTTGTTTCTGGGTGCAGGATTCTATATCCTTTCTGGGTTTCACTGTAGCCCACCAGGATACCTTCTTTGGCATGGGATTCCCACTTGGTACGTTTTTCCTTAGGGACATGCACAGATACTTTACTTCCAAATACTCTTATGTGTTGTAGATTAGGCTTTTTGCTGTTCCATATCTCAAATGGAGTTTTCTCTGTAGCTTTACCTGGTAACCTGTTTTGAAGATAGCATGCTGTCATGATTGCTTCACCCCAATATGTTGTAGGCAAATCTGCGTCAAATAGCATACTACTTCCACTTTCACAGAGTGTCCGGTTTCTTCTTTCCGCTACAACATTTTGTTTGGGATTGTATGGTACAGTGGTCTGAAACACGATTCCATTTTTCTTTAAAATTCTTTGTGTCACACTGCTTGTATATTCAGTTCCATTATCTGCACGCAGGATTTTTGGCATTCTCCCAAATTTGTTAAATACTTCAGCTAGATATGTTTCAAGTTTCCCCGGGACTTCATCTTTGCTGTGAAGTAGATTGATAACCGTATATCTTGAATAATCATCGATGAATGTGAGAAAATATCTCTTCTTTCCAGGAGTTAGAGTATTCATTGGACCACAAACATCAGTATGTATTAAATTCAGTGGCTGTTCTGATTTTGTAGTACTATTCTTAGGAAAAGATTTTTGGGACATTTTTCCTTTAAGACAGCTTGTACACTTCATTGTCTGATTACACTGATCAATTGTAATGCCTTCAGCAAGTTGTTTTTGAACTAACTTTCTTATTGCTTCTGGGTCTCTATGTGCAAGACGCCTGTGCCATAGATGGATACAGTTTGCGTGTTGTTCTTGTTTAGCGTTTTCTTTGCAATTTAACTGATATAGCTCATCATTTTTCCTTCTGCTAGTATACAGCCCCTTTTTGAGATGATGCAGCCGTTATCTTTAAATGTAACTTCATTTCCTTGTCTTGTGAGTTTCTTCACAGATAACAGATTGCTTTCAAGGCTAGGTACATACAGCACGTTTTTTACTGGGATCTTTCTTCTTTGTGTTGGGGAGACTTGACAATCAATGTAACCATCCCCTATTCCTTCTGTATTCATAAATTTACCATTAGCCAAAATCACTTCTCTGACTTACTTTGGTTATGGTTAGAAAATAAGTTTCTGTCATTGGTCATATGACTAGTTGCTCCAGAGTCTATACACCATGCATGCTTGGATGTACTTGCATTAATGGTAAAAGCAGTTTCAGTACTTGAATTGTGCTTTTTTTCAGTGATGGCACTTTTAACCCTTTGATGATTTTGCTTTTTCAGATGATCATCCTAGCTTTCCAGACTCTGCAGTCAGCTTTTAGGTGCCCTGTTTTCTTGCATACAAAACACTCACGTGTTTCTTTCAAATGACTTTTACTTTCAGGTAGAGCTTGGGCATTTAAAACGGATTCTGCTTTAGATACCCCAGCGCTGCATACGCTCTCTGTCTTCCACTTGTATTCATCAATAAGCTTTCCTTTGACATACTCCAGTGTGAGCTCATTATCTGGGTGTGCATCTAGTGCGGTTAAAAGCGGGTCATAGCTTTCTGGAAGACCGCTTAATAGTAGTGCAGCAACATGTAAATCTTTGAAATCTTCTCCAATGCCACGTAAGTGCTCGACAATTTCTAAAGTGTTTCTTATATAGTCCTGCATATGACTGTTCCCATTTAGCTTAGTCTGGTACAGCTTTCTCATTAGATATAGCTTATTGCTGAGATTTATCCTTTCATGCACTTTTTGCAGCTGCTCCCACATTTCTTTTGCAGTGTCACACTTGCATACATGTGTAGGGAACTGCCATTTCTACTAGTATATAATGTATCTGGCTTCTTTGCCCCTGCAGTTTGGCTTCAGAGACCCCAGGCATTTAGTGCAAGTTTTGTTTTGTAAATACAGTGAGTCAGACACATGTGAGGCAGAGCTGCTGGGGGGAGAGATGTGAGCAGAGCTGCTGAGACAGACATGTTGTGTCTGGGGGAGTCTAAGAGCCACTTGTTCCTCTTTACTTCACAGTATATAGTTAGGTATGTGTTACCCCCTATATACTCACAGGACCTAGCTAGTAACCGTAGTTAGGGATCCATATATATATATATAGTTCAGGGCAGTGATAGGTTAGGCTTCCGAAGGCCAACTAGCTAGTTAGAGGCCCGGTGGCACTAGTAGTTTAGCTGGCAGGTTAAGGACTCAGTGTTAGGGTAGTCAGGCCTGCATCTACTGCCGTCACCGTCGCCCTGTTTGCTGCCTGTGAAGAATCTCACCATCATCATCATCTCCTGATCGGCTGTCTGTCATCTCCTGGAAGAATCCGAGGATCCACAGTCATCCACAGGGGCCCCTGCATCTCTTCTGTTGCCTGGAGGTATTGTGCACTGGACTCTTGCTATATATTTATATATATACCCGGGTATATAACCTAAGACGGTTGAGGACTTGCTGGTTGTTGTAGTATTGCTGTGTTCTGAGTATATTTTATGTATGTATTATTACCCTGTTGATTCTTATAAAGCTACTGTTATAACCTTATGTGGTATCTGTATGTATTCTTCAGACTGTGAGATTAGTACAGTGATCCTTGTTAAGGCTACTAACTGTACTTCATGGGTAAGTCCCAGGAAGAGATCCTCCCTGTAATACAGAGGCTCTATCCTGGGTGGAGGCACTGATATATTTCATATATGTTCCCACTCTTCCCTTCAGCGAAGGCTTCAGGTCCCATTATACACACAGGTCAGCGCCAGAGTCTGTTGCGGGAGGGATAATACTCATACCCCCCCCCCAAATAGGGCTACACATGTACAATCTGATCATCATCTATGCTGAGGGATATAGTGCTTTGTGCTTTCTGATCCTTCTCTATCCAGTCATCTGTTACTGGGTCAGGTTTAGACTCCTGTGTGTATTTCCACATACCTTCTCTTATCAGCAGCATCTTTATCTTGAATTTCCAGGATTGATAGTTCTGATTATTCAGGTTTGGCACTGTGAACTTCATAGAGTCGCTGCTGGTGGCCATCTTGGATCACTGTTGTTTTCCTTTCTTTCTGTGTCTCTGGGTATCTGGGCCCATAATCTGTTGGCAGCGGATTAATCTTCGACTGTCCAGGCGTTCAACAGTAAACAGATATTTATTGAGGAACAAGAATAATACACTGTATTCTGTAACTTATGATCTCAGCTACTTGTCTGTGAGCTCCATGTGCTCTGCTCTATGCTGTAGCTGCAGGAAACCGAGAGGAACTTCCTGGCTTTGTTACTCTAGCCCCCACCATTTTAACAGAGCTTTATTAACAACTTAACACTATGCCTAGAGACAGCTTATGCAGTTCTAAACATATAAACAGTAGTTGTTGCAATACAGGTAATAATAAACATTATTCCGACATTTGCAAAAACCGTGTCAAAAAAACGTGTCGCTTTTTTTGGCCTCCCATTGATTTCAATGGGTTTATCAAAGCAGAATCCGGTTAAAGATAGGTCATGTCGCTTTTTTCCCCTCTAGCTGAAAAAAAAACTGCAAGAAATGACTGGGAGGCATTTTTTGAGGCGGATTCCGCCTCAAGAAATGACTGGGAGGCATTTTTTGAGGCGGATTCCGCCTCAAAATCAGCCTGCAAAAAACTATGTGTGAACATACCTTTAAGCCGGGGCACCATGTGGCATAAATGCCATGAATTCATGGCAGCATAAACGCCGCAAAAAAAACCGCAGTGCTTTACAGTCACTGCAAGGTGAATGGGATTCTGGCAAATCCCATCCCTACCTTGCAGAAATATATGTGCAGTGGACACGCTGAGATTTCCAAAACCAAAACAAAGGTTTCCTCTGCGGAGTTTCTAAAAAAAGCAGTGTGGAAAAAACCACGATGCGTTGCCGCCGCGGTTTTTTCCTCAGCACTTTTTTTTCTGCTTGGCCGCTACGTGGGGCCTTAGCCTTGGGAAGAGACTTTCCAATATGCCAAGAACTATATTACAAATGCATACCTTCCAACTTTCTAAGAACAGAAAGAGGGACAAAATTTTTCTTTGTGCACCCACACAGTATAATGTTCCTATAGTCACCCTAACGTTATATGCCACCACATTATAACGTTCCCCTCCAATTGCCCAACAGTAATAAGTCCATCTTCTGGATGGTGACATTAAACAGTGGGGGTAGTTGGAGGGGGACAATAAATTAATGGCAGCTGGAGCAGGACATTATACTGGGGGCAACTAGAGGGGGACATTAAACTGGGGTAGCTGGAGGGTGACATTAAACTGGGGGCAGCTAGAGCGGACATGTCTCCCTCCAGCTACTCCCATGGTTTAATGTCCTCCTTCAGTTGCCCCCAGTTGAATGTCCCTTTCCAGATGTCCCCAGCTTAATGTCTCTGTCTAGTGACCCCATTGTTTAATGTCCCCTCCAGTTGTCCCCAGTTTAATGTCCCTCTTAATCTCCCCCTCAGTTTAATGTCCCCCCTCCGTCTGCCACCAGTTCAATGCCCTTTCATCTGCCACCAATTTAATGTCCCCCCTTCATCGGTCCCCAGTTTAATGCACCCCTCCATCTGCCCCCGGTTTCATGTTCCCCCTCTAACTCTGCCCCCAGTTTAATGTCCCCACTTCATTTGCCCCCAGTTTAATGTGTCCCCCTTCATCTGCCACCAGTTAAATTTGCCCCCAAAGTTTAACATAAAAAACACTGATACTTACCTCTCATCACTCCCCTGCTGCTCTATCTGCAGTCTCGGTCACGGAGTGTTCTGGGAGCTGCAGGCGCGATGTGAGGGACGTCATCACATCGCGTGTACAGCTCTCGGGGCCGGAGTATACGGGGAGCACAGTGGTGAAGCTGGAGCTGTCTGCGAACGGCTCCTGCTTCATTCACCATTGTATTCCAGAGGACGCAGATGAGTTGAAACCTGGACATACCTCCCGCTGACCGGGATGGCGGGACAGGACTGCTGAATCTGGGACGGTTGGGAGGTATGGCAAATGTATATTATAGTTATCACACATGGGTGAACTTCTCCATGTAAAGATCTGTTTAATTTTACCCCTAAAGCGTTTTCTATTTAAAGGGTATCTACCACCTCCCTAAAGCATATTCAACAGCCACCACTGTGTTACAGAGAACATTATACTGATACACAACATATCTTTTTTATGTATGTCACTTTTGTAGATTTGGAGAAAAACAGCTGTAGCATGGTATGCAAATAAGGAAGTTTGTGCACTGGGGGCAGACCTTAAACTCCATGGAACGCTGCCCTTGCCACTCAGCACCCTACCATCTCCTGCCTGTATCACTCCATGCAGTGAGAGAGTTGATCCACCTACTGCTATGATATTACTAATGCTTCTTAAGCAGTAAGACCAGTGCTTCATAAGCTGAAAGTGCACCAACTACTTCATTTGCATAAGGCCGCACTTCTGTTTTTCTCACATACAAAAAAGTCACATTCTTAACAAAGGTAAGTTGTTTGTTTATCACTGTAATGTACTCTGCAACGTGGTGGTGACAATTGAATATGATTTGGGAGGTGGTAGACTCCCTTTAAGTATGTAAAATAAAATCACCTGCACAGCATAATCTTAAAACAAAACGCAGGTATGCTGTAACTACGCCTTGTGAAAAGCTCAAAACAAGGACTAAACATTCATGAAAAGATATTTATTTATTAACTGATTCCATCCCCTTCTGTCCCCTGCTCGATACCAGCTGAGCATAGCAGAGAAAGATTGGCAATCAGAAGGTTATTTATATGAATGATCAGATATTTGTACATTTAAGTCCCTGCACGGGACTAAAGGAAAAAGGAGATATTTTTAAACCTTTAAAAATATTAAAATCAATGAAAAGAAGAAAAATTTCCCCAGGAAAATGTTTTATTATGTCAACGAAAGATAAATAAAGTATTAACCCATTAGAAACATATGACATACTATTACGTCCTGGGCGCCTGGTACTTGCCGCAAATGGACGTAACAGTACATCACCGGCCAGTATCGGGAGCAGGTGTTAGCTGTAACTGACAGCAAACACCAGCTCAATTAACCACTAGTCAGAGCTCAGCTCCAATCAGGGGTTTTAACCCCTTGGATGCCACGGTCAAACATGACCGCGGCATCCAAGGGGTTCCGCCATGTAAATGACCCCTATCAGCACCTCCTGCTTCAAGATCAGGGGGTGCAGTTATCTATTTTCTGCAGCCCGGGGTGTGATCAGTGACCAGTACCTGGTTGATCCTGCTGAGATGGGAGGAAGTCAGCTTATGCGTCTGCATAGTCTGACTTCCTCTATATACTGCAATACACGTGTATTGCAGTGTACAGTACTAAACCAGTGATCAGAGCTTCGCTGGTTCAGGTCTCCTAGTGGAACATGTAGAAAATGTAAAAAAGCAAGTGGAAAAAATAAAAAAGTGTATTAAAAAAAATTATAAATGAATAAAGCCCCAAAATACCCCTTTCCTATATAAAATGAATTATATAATAGAAAGCCCTAAAAATGTATAAAAACAATACATATTTGGTATTGCCATGTCTGTAACAATCCGTACAATAAAACTGAAAGATTATTTAACCTGCACGGTGAACGTTGAGAAAAAAACAACGGAAAAAAAATTGCCGGAAATAATGATTTTGGGCCATGTCGCCTAACAAAAAAATTCTATAAAAAGTGATCAAAAAGTGATATGTACCCCAAAACAGTACCAAAAAAAGCAGAGGTCGTCCCACAATAAAATAAGCCCTCAACCAACTCCAACCGCAATAAAATAAGCCCTCAACCGAAAAATAAAAATGTTACGCATTTCAGAAGATAGTGATGCAAAGATAATTGATTTATGTCACTAAATAGGTTTTTGTTCTACAAAATTATTTAAGCATAAAAAAAAATAATAAAAATTAAGGTTTACCATAATCTTACCGAACCACAGAATAATGGTAACATGTTACTTATGCTGTACAGCAAAAAAAATGAAAAGGTAAAAAGTTATGCCAGAATTTTTTATTTTTTTTAATCCACGAAGAGCGAGCTAATAAAATTTAGTCAATAAGTTATAGGCGCCCAAAAATGATGTCATTACAAAATGCATCTCGTCCTGCAAAAAAACAGCACACCTATGGCTATATCACGATAGGAATAAAAAAAACATAGCTTGCACTGTAGACAAAAACCCCAAAAATCGCCAAATCATTAGAGTACAACTGGCTGCGGCAGGAAAAGAATGTATAAGCTGTGCAAGCTTATATCAGGGGGCACTCCAGATTTAGAGCTTATTCTAGGTTCACACCTGTGCTTGGGTTTCCGTTTTTCGGGTCCCAATCCACTTTAAACCCGGTTACCCGCGGAAACCCGCAGACCCCATAGTCCAAGGGTAGGCAACCTTCAGCACTTCAGCTGTTGTAAAACACCCAGCATGCATACTTGCTCTGCTGTTCTTGGAACTCCCATGGAAATTAATGGAGAATGTTGGGAGTTGTAGTTTCACAACAGCTGGAGTGCTGAAGGTTGCTGACCCCTGCAATAGACTATAATGGGGCCTGCCAGGTTTTTGCCTGAAAAATGCAGAGAGATAAGTCCCCAATCATAGGAGCTACTGGGTAAATTGCTGTTCCCAATGTACTCCGCATAGCTTACGTATTCACATTTTACCATCTGTTGTGCATTCACACCTGGGATACTAATGCTCACTACATCCGTTGATAAATTCGCTGAAGGGTGCAGTTTTCAAAATGGGGTCACTCCCTTGGGTATTCCACTTTTCTGGTATCTTAGATACTCTGTGCACATGACATGGTGTCCATATACCAAACATCTAAATTGGCACTTATAAAGCCACATAGAGCTCCTTCACATCTGTGCCCTGCTATGTGCCCAAATTGCAATTCATGCCCACATGTATGACATTGTTTTACCTAGTATAACATACTTAATGTCATATGTAGATATAAACTGCTGTTTGGGCACAGGTGGAAGGAGTGCTACTTTGGTTTTTGGAGCACAGATTTAGACGGTTTGGTTTTTGGACGTCATGACACTTTTGCAGAGCCCTGAAATGCCAATAAAGTGGAATCCCTGACATTGGATCCCATTTTGGAAACTACACTCTTGAAGGAATTTATCCAGGGGTACAGTGAGCATTTTTAACCAAGTGTTGCATTAATTTATTTTCCAGAAATGAATATGCAGATGATGGAGAAAGGTGAAAGGGACAATTTTTTCAGGAATAAGTCATTGTACTGTGTAATATGTTGTGCCCAGCTTGTATCGTAGATAAATGCTCCAAAAGCTGTTGTGCCCAGAACACCTGCTTAACAGTTCTTGCAGTGTGTGTCTCTGCTGACACAAGCTGGGTGCAATATATTGGGCACTAAAATTACATATCTCTAGAAAAATTGAAATTTTCACTTTTTCTTATCAGCTGCGCATTCATTTCTGGAAAATCAATTAATGCAACGCTCAAGAGTTAAAAATGCTCGCTACACCACTTGATAAGTCCCTTCAGTGATGTAGTTCCCAAAATGGGGTCACATGTCTGCGGATTCCACTTTACTGGCAATTCAGGGGCTCTGCAAAAGTGGCATGACGTCCAAAAATCAAACTGTGCTCCAAAAACCAAAATAGCACTCCTTCCCTTCTGTGCCCGGCTATGCCCAAACAGCAGTTTATACCCACATATGGCATTGTTAAGTACATTATCCTGGGTACAACAGTGTCATACCTGTGGGGATAAACTGCCATTCGGGCAGACATCAGGGTGCAGATGTGAAGGAGCAATATGTGGTTTCTGCAGCGCATATTTAGATTGTTGGTTTTTGAATACCATGTCACATTTGCAGAGACCCTAAAATTGCCCCTACAAAATGGGGTCACTTCTTGGGGAATGGCAATTTACTGGCACCTCCAGGGCTCTGCAAAAACAACATGGTCTCCAGAAAGTCCCTCTAAATCTATTCTCTAAAGCAGGGGTAGGCAACCTTTTTTGTTCGGCGTGCCGATTTCGATTAAAAAAATCAAAGTTGAGGTACTCGGAGTGCCGATCAATAATTGTAAGTCTGACGACCCCTGCACATGGTATTATGGTGATAATACTAGTGATAATTGCTATTATTATTTTAGCATGTAACAGATATCACTAGAGAGGCGGGCAGCGTATTTTATTCTATAAAGATAAGGTATGGACAGGACAGAGACAGTGAAAAAATGTAAACTTTATTGGTGACTTTGTGCATGTGTTGTGTAAGTGTTTGGTGCGACACTTCTGGTGCTGCGACCTGGATGATGGTAAATGTCTGGGTCACAGCGCCAATAACTTCCTGGTTATGTGATTAGGCTCAGAGGGGTATTACATTATCCCTCTATGTGACTATCAGAGAGCAAAAGTACAGTATGCTCTCTGATTGATAGGAGAGGGGATAAGGATGGAAGTCCATGCTACCCCCATCATCTGCAGCTTATGCACAGACAATGATGAGTTAACATTGTCTCTGCAGCTCCCTCCTCCCCCTCCTTCCTTAGCTCTAAGATGCTGCCTGACACAGGAGGGGGGGACACTTTTAGAGCCCCATTTCTAAGGATCTATTAGGGCCACAAAGATGCAACTGGATTCATTTTAAAGATGAGAATCTCATGATAGACCTTACAAATTCAGAGCGATTCACTGTTAAAACGATGTCGGGAATTGAGACCTGCATTGGGATTTCAATGCCGAACATCGTTTTCACTAGCCAATCGCTCAAGATCTTTAAGGAGATTATGGTCATCTTGGTATCATTTTAAAGAGGAGATTCTCATCTTTAAAATGAATCCAAGTGTTTCTTTATAGCTTTAACCAATCCTGAGCAATTCACTCAGGTACAGTAGTGAAGCCGGCAATTACAATATGTTCACTACCAGACACAATAGCAAAAAAAAAAGGGAGTTACACTTTAAATAGAGACAATATCTAGTAACTGGTAATTTCACCCACAGAAAGCCTTAGAAGCAGCAGAACAGAAGCACTATACAAAGCTGGGTAAAGTATGCAGCATGTGAATGGGACCATCACTACAACTTACAAACTGATTTTTTCAGCTAGAGGGAAAAAAAAGCGACGTGACCTATCTTCAGGAGGATTTCGCCTTGAAAAACCCATTGAAATCAATGGGAGGCGGAAAATCCTGCCAGCATTCCATAACAAGGATAGTAACTTCTTTTATTAGAAGTGAAAAACACAGGCCTGGCGTTGAATTGAGGTGTGGTGCTTGTATTTGGAAGATTTTGCTGAGAAGAAAACATGCGGTAAAAGGAGCTCTCCATGCAGGTGAAACAATCCATCCTTAAGCTGCGAAAACAGAAAAAACCCATCTGAGAAATTGCTACATATTAGGAGTGGCAAAATCTACAGTTTGGTACATCCTGAGAAAGAAAGAAAGCACTGGTGAACTCATCAATGCAAAAAAAACCTGGATGCTCACAGAAGACAACAGTAGTGGATGATGGCAGAATAATTCCCATGGTGAATAGAAATAAAGAGAAGACTGCATAAAAGTAAATACAGAGGGTTCACTGCACTGTGCAAGCCACTCATAAGCCTGAAGAATAAGAAGGCTAGATTGGACTTTGCTGAAAAGCATCTAAAAAAGCCAGCACGGTTCTGGAAGAACATTCTTTGGACAGATGAAACCAAGATCAACCTCTACCAGAATGATGGAAAGAAAAAGTATGTCAAAGGCGTGGTACAGCTCATGATCCAAAGCATACCACATCATCTGTAAAACACAATGGAGGCAGTGTGATGGCTTGGGCATGCATGGCTGCCAGTGGCACTGGGTCACTAGTGTTGATTGATGATGTGACATAGGACATAAGCAGCCGGATGAATTCTGAGCTATTCAGAGTGCTATTTGTGTGCTCAAATCCAGCCAAACTGATTGGTCAGCGTTTCAGAATACAGATGGATAATGACCCAAAACATAAAGCCAAAGCAACCCAGGAGTTTATTAAAGTAAAGAAGTGGAATATTCTTGAATGGCCAAGTCAGTCACCTGATCTCAACCCAATTGAGCATGCATTTCACTTGTTAAAGACTAAACTTCACACTGAAAGGCTCATAAACAAACAGCAACTGAAAACCGCTGCAGTAAAGGCCTGGCAGAGCATTAAAAATGAGGAAAAACAGAGTCTGGTGATGTCCATGAGTTCAAGACTTCAGGCAGTCATTGCCAACAAAGGGTTTTCAACCAAGTATTAGACATTAACATTTTATTTATAATTATTTAATTTGTCCATTTACTTTTGAGCCCCTGAAATTAAGGGATTGTGTGTAAAAAATGCTTTAGTTCTTCACATTTTTATGCAATCATTTTGTTCAACCCACTGAGTTAAAGCTGAAAGTCTGAACTTCAACTGCATCTGAATTGTTTTCTTCAAAATTCATTGTGGTAATGTACAGAACCAAAATTAGAAAAATGTTGTCTCTGTCCAAATATTTATGGACCTAACTGTATATTATTGCATGGAATGCTGGCAGAATCGATTAATGTATACACATCAAAA
Organism: Leptodactylus fallax; assembly: GCA_947044405.1. Taxonomy (NCBI): domain Eukaryota; kingdom Metazoa; phylum Chordata; class Amphibia; order Anura; family Leptodactylidae; genus Leptodactylus; species Leptodactylus fallax. Next base: position 621,698 of record CAMRHE010000594.1, read on the forward strand.
ATAATTAAATGTGACAGTATGACAAGTATGAAAATTACAATAGAACTGAAAGGCCACACATGGTAGCCTTGTAAGTTATCAGAAAGGGGGTGTAGTTATGCCACCTGGAGGAGTTCCATCCTATGTAATCGGGAGAGTTTTTAGTTTTCCCAGGTAGGAGAAAGAGTGTTAAAGAGGTTTGCTCATTTTGGAGTGGAAAACCAGTTATCTTACGTATCACTTCTGTCACAGTGACCCAGATCCCTTCAAGAACCCGCATGCCCACTAGATGCGTAGCACAGTGCCTTTTGCTTGGGAGCATCTCCAGCAGAGATCTGTGGTGATGGGCTAGGTGAAGTGAAGGATTGTTTAGACCATTGTGACATGATCTTATAAATTAGTTTCTTGGGCTTTGCAGGAAATCGAGAACTTGTGGCATTATTGAAATCCTTGTTCATCAATAGGGTCCGTGTCTCCCAGCTCGTTCTCCCACCTGGCAACATACGAAGGGGGGACCTCTTGGTGTGTGTATCATGAGTTTATATAAGAGATATTCAGTCCTCACTGGTGGTGTGCGGGAGACACACAGGCTCTTGAAGGAAGAGAGTTTGTGATATAGATTTAGCCTCTTACTATTAGACCTGTAAAATTGGTGTAACTGAGTATTGCCAGCGAGTCATGTGGGATCTGGCTGAGTTCAGGATTAGGGACTCTTATGGCTGCAGACCATCCGTGGTAATAACATGTAAAAGCAAATGGGGGTTTGACGGTTGTTCCGGCCCAAAAACGTAGAAAAATTAGCCGGCGGAAAATCATTGTGGGTAACGGGTAAGAGGGACATTCATGTGGAAAAGGTGAGTCCTGAAAAGGTACATCTGGCGGGATTTAAGGAGATGGGAATACCCCTTTAATGCGTGCCATCGTGTTTTGTCCAAATCAGTCTGCAATAGGGAAGCTTCCAGGAACTCCCAATCTACCTTTTCGGCATCAAGAGATAGGAGCAGTAGGGGCAAGTTATGACATTTAGTGGGGTGAATTGCCAAGAAAGTGGTCAGTGTGTTGTTGTGCGCACAAATCCCACCTGGTCAGGGTGAAGTAAGGAACAGAAATGACCAAGTCAATTGGCTATCAGTTTAGCAAATATTTTGGCATCAACATTAAAGTGGGAGAATGGTCTGTAGCTTGAACATAGTTGAGGGTCCTTGCCCTCTTTTACTATGACAGTGATATAACCATGGAGAAATGAAGGGCATAAAATAATGGCAGACAAGACCACATTCACAGCTATAAAGGAGAGGTGTTGTAAGGTCTTCTTATAACGTTTTGTAAAAACAAGCAGTAAATCCAGACTTTTCCCAGATGGGAGTAAGGACAGAACCATTTCAAGTTCTTCAGGATGAAAGGTTGCTCCAAAGTACTGTATAGCTGTTAGTCTCGTTTAAGGTGGGCAAGGGTGTCTCAGAGATAGTCAGCAAAGGACAAGTAGGACTGAGTGGCTTCGTTGGAGATCGAGGGTGCAGGTAAATTATAGATTCTGGTAGCATTTGCAGAAGACCTCAGCAATTTCCCTAGTGAGGTGAGCTTAATTAAGGGTACAAACGTGATTGCTTGATGTGCCTTCAGAGGGTGGGCCAAGAAGCAACCAGACTCATTGCCCCATTCATAGTGAGAGACGATATTTAAGAGACTCTGATGTTTATATTCAAAAAAAGATTAACTTTGTGTAGAATTTGGACATTTCTCCTAAAAGAGAAAGTTGACCTGTTTGTTTGTGGGTGAATTTAAGGGAGTTGAGAGAAGTGTTGTGATTTTGTGGAAAGCCTCTTTTTTAAGGCAGTTCCCAAGCTTGATTAGATTACCTCTTAGTACACATTTTAAAGTTTCCCATTGTATTGCGGAGATCATGGGTGAAGTGGGCTATGGCCTGTTTATGATCTGCAAATCTAACAGCAAGGACTTGTACAGTTTAAAAATGAATGGTAGACTTGTTGCAGGGGAGGTCCTCAGTGTGAAATCTACTGGTAGACATTACCTATTCCCGAGGCAATGGAATTTGACAACAGTTTGTAGTCGACAAGAATGTAATCAATCTTGCTATATGAATTGTGAGCATGGGAGAAAATAGTGTCCGGGATCAGAAGACATAACGCATCACACATCTGAATTTGTTTGTTATATGCAATGGTGGTCCATCTTGAGGCTGACCTCTGACCCGGCGGTCATGTGATACACCGGGTGCAGCATCTACAAGAGCTGCTTGGTCCTACAGGACCCATATTAGCTCTATAGTATTGTTGAAGTAACGTGCAGGAGGCTGTATTCCTCCTGCAACTGGAACTAAACGTATCAGCCCCAGTTACAGGGGAAATCAGCCTCCCCAACAAAACAAAAAACAAAAAAAAGTAATCAGATGTCCCCAAAGGTCTATTATGACCTTATGGAGACACAATGTAAAAAAATAAATAAAAAAATTAATAGAAAAGTAAAAAAAAAAAAAAAAAAAAAGTAAATAAAATAATATGCTAATAAAATGCCCTTATTACAGGTTATAGCCCCAGCCCCGACGACACCATAAAAAATAAAATTTACCGTAACGGCGAGGAAAAACTATTTCATAAAGTTTTTTTAGTAGCACTTTGTGTTATTAAATAAAAAAAATGAAAAGTGAAAAACAGACACGTTTTCCCTCCTCGTGTTTTATTTTCTAGGATATAAAAAAAAATTAAAACATGCAAAAATAAAGACAACATAAAAATAAAGCCCTATGTGTCAACGAAAAAAGACACAGAAATTAGTTGAATAACGCATATGATAAAAATGTTATAGCCCTCCAAAACCTCACATTCAAAAAACCTGAAAATGTGTCTGGTCCTGGACCAGAAATTGGCCCGGTACTGAAGTGGTTAATTTGGTATTTGGTGAACAATAGGTTTATATTTTATTATTCAGCAAAAAACTATCACCACCTTGGTTAGGTGTATTGTTAACAAGTGTCAACATCTGTGTTGTGTTTGGGGCAGAGTGGCCGTTTTCATATTTATCTATTAAAGGTTAAGTTTTCCATTTCATTATTTTATACTTCTCACATTCTCTTTCAGTGAATTCTGTTTTCTGGAGGGAAGATAAATATTGATCACAGTGAATTATTTTAATGGGTGGATACCATCAATTTTGTCTGCATGTGTAATACAGAACACAATACACCCCTGACAAGAAACAGAACAATAGGTTATTTTATCATTTTTGAAAATCACAAGACACAATACCACACAATCTTCAGAAAATCTCAGAATTTTATTCACATAAAACAATGTAACTTACCATCTTCATTCAAGAACAACTTATTGAACCTTAAACCACTAGGTTCTTTCCCAACATATCGATGGGCGTACTCTGTGCTAAGGTCATTAACAGCAATTGCATACTTCAGAGGCTTGACACACGATTGTAGGCAAAATGGGACTTTGGTATCACCAACAGAATGTCTATAAAGGGGAAAAAACACAATGAGTAAAAACATACAATATGTTTGATGGCATGTTTGTGTATTTACTGTGCACCATGTTCCCAGTAAATACACAAAAGTTACACTATTCTTAACTACAGTAGCCCTAACTAGACAATAGACAATAACATTTTACTCACTGACTGTAATACAATGTACTAGTAAGCCATAACTGTATGTATCCCCCAATTATTCTAGCCACTGCAGCGTGCATCGCTTAATTAAACAGTTTACATTTAAAGGGGAAATAAATGAAAAAAGGAAAAAGCAGTGGCAAAGAATAAAAAATAATGTTTGTAAAGAATACATAACCTTTATTAATTCAAAATGAAAAAAATTAAAAAAATATATAATGCCAGAGCAAAAAGTAATGAATAACCTCAATGAGTGTGGGGTCCCCTAATCTACACTATGGACAGATATTATGTTTATATTCTACCACACCACTAAGTAGTACAGATGTGTAATGAACCGTGTGAATATAAGCAGGGCTTCATTCACACTATGCAGTTAGTTGCTGCGATTTTTACTAACAGTCAAAATTAAATGGGAACATTTATAGCGTTTATAAACCTTCCTCTAGTTCATGAAAGTATGATGATTATAGCTGCTAAAACCTTCGGTTTTTAGAACACCAGAGGGCTCTATGAATGTGGTCCATGTATAATGAAGCTGGCTCAGCTTGTGGGAGTTGGGCTGCAAATAGGTTACAGGTGCATCTCAATAAATTAGAATATCTTTGAAACGTTCATTCATTTCAGTAATTAAATTCATAATCAGTAGTCTTCCATGATTGTGTGTCCTACTGAACCAGACTGAGGGACCATTTAAAGGCTTAGGAAACCTTGGCAGGTATTTACAATACTGAACTTTTTTACAATATTCAAATTTTCTTAGATTTTGGTTTTCATTACCTGTAACCCATAATCAACATTTACAGAAATAAAACACTTGAAATAGAACACTCTGTGTGTAAAGAATCTAAAAAATATAGGTCACTTTTTTAATTTAATTACTGAAATAAATAAACGTTTCAAAGATATTCTGTTATTGAGATGCACCTGTAAATATTGTTTCTTTCAGAGCTGTAAAGGAATCGGGTACACCCCTTATTCGTAAGTTTGTCCTACTGGACCTATTTTCCAAGTATTCCAGTTCAAGTTCCATAGTGTCAAGCTTTTGGACCTTGCCCAGGCAAGTTTTGCCCTCCTTGAGGGCATCAGCAACCTCATCCATCCTGTTCTCCACTTCTATGACCCTAGAGCCCAAATCGTGGATTTATTTAGTCAAGTCAGCCACAGTTTTGGACAGTTCAGTAGAAAATAACTGTGTAATTTTTGTAAAAAGAGGGCCGTGGGTTACATATCCATAGCCCCAGTTTACATTGGCGGGTCTTCTTCAGAGTTAGGTAGGAAGGTGGTGCTGCTGTGAGGTGAGCCGTCTTCTGCAGCCCCAGATGAGCATGGTGACCAAAATAGTTCTGGGAGAGTATGCCAGTTTGTAGAATTCTCTCTAGGTTTCCAATGTTTAGGCTTCTGGGAGAAGGTAGACATCACGTACTCATGCAGCAGGATTAATCCTAAAAGTTCTGTCATAGGTTACAAAGCTGTGGTGGGTGGCCGGATACTAATCAAACATGAGTAGCAGGTGGCGCTAGGGATTAATCAGGAGCTCTGACGTGTTAGTTAGTAAGGTGCCACTTAAGCTAAGAGTAGAGTAGAAGCAATGCCTATTACTCCCAATCAGTAGTAAATACAGGGGGGTAGGTGAGGATCAAATTGTCCAGCTTGTAGCTGCAGTGTTATTCAAGGAAGACAATGTGGCACTCAGGAGGTGGAGGAGCACATGGAGGAATAGAAAGGAGCAAGAGAGACTCCAAAATGGCCACTGGACCCTGGAGTGGGCTCTCTCTGTGCAGAAAAGGGGGCAAAAATGGTGATGGGCTTCAGAATCTATAAGCTGCTGCTGGAAAACTGCAGCACTTAGCTAGGGTTCCGACTAGGATCCTATCAGGGGACCTCAAGGCCTGGATTAAGCGAAGTCACGGATGAAATTACTTGGTAGACCTTAAGGTGTGAGGCACTCGTATTTAAACTTTATAGTGGGTGGCTTCTCAGGGGAAGTGGGGAGGGAAGTGCAGTGATTCAGGAGGCACATAAGGCAACATTGGTGTGTTCTCCTAAGGAAACGTCCATGCAACAGGCAGGACTGATGGACTGGGTACGTCTCGCAACAATGTTGTCTCACTCCTCCACTAATAGGCTGTCAGAAAGTCTGGCTCAGGCAACAATGAAGAGGCCCTAAGCAGTCCGGTGGAAAGGAAATGAGGACAACCGCTGTAGGTGTTGAGACATCACGCTTCTGGCTTTGGCAGGGACAAATGTGTCAGGTACTGAGCAGACATTTTCTTGTAGATTGCCGGTGCCTGTAACAGGAGCTGGAGATCAGTTGCTAAGATAGCTGTGAGCCTATTGAAGGCTCCTAAGGATGTCTCTTATTAACTTGTATTACTGGCTGCTCTATGCCTGGTCTACAAAATTATTATTTATTAAACTTATTATAAAAAATTCCCATAAGGTGAATGCCATAGCGGGGAAAAAAAAAAATCAAAAGAGCTGAACCGTCATTTTTCAATTTTTGCTTTTCATAAAAACTTGATTATATAGCGATAAAAGCAATAGACATTTCTCAAAATGGTATAATTAAAACGCCAAAAAAATGACATATGCATCACTGTACACGGAAATATAAAAAAGTTACAGGCATCAGAATATGGCTACTCAAATAAAAATTTTTGCTATTTTTTGGGGATTTTAGAGATTTTTTTTTTTTTTTTTTAAAGGGTTGATAGTGAACGTTGTAAAAATGAAGCCTGTAAGAAAGTTGCACAAACACAATTTTATCCAATTCAACCCCATTCTGAATTTTTTTCCAGCTTCCCAGTACAACATATGGAATAATAAATGGCACCATTACAAAGTACAATTTGTCTTGCAAACATTAAAGGGTTTGTCCGGGATAAATTGAAATCCTTACACTAATCTAAACACCCTCCCCCCTTCTACTTTCTAAATAACATAATTAATCAAAAATGTATATTTACCTATATCCCTGGGTTGCTGGTTATCCGGAAACGGAACGTCACTACTACTCGCCCCCCCCCATCCACTCCATCATACTTCAGTTCCAGGCTTCTTCCTGCAGGACGGCTCCTCCCTCTTTTCTGACTGCAGGCGCTCGCTATTGTACCAGCACTGCTCTGTGCTCTGCTGCCAATAATCCACCTCTACTGCGCAGCTCCCACACCTGGGACTGCAGCACGCGCCATCAGTCATAATATAAAGATGGGAAAACTCACAGGAAGAAGCCTGGAAGGAAGGAAGAGAGGTAAGTATATAATGGAGTCGAGGGTTGGACTGAGTAGGTTGCTAAGAGGTAGTAGTGGGCGGAATAGCTAAAGAGTCAGGGAGGGGGTGTATGGGAGGGAGGGAGAGAGGAAGGGGGGAGTGAGGTGAGAGGGACCTAGTGTGGAAGTTACATAGCAGGAAGATGAACCATGTAAATAAATGCAGAAGATACCAGGAGCTTCCAGAGACACCCAGCAATCACTCAAAACACTGCTAAAAGTATATGGGGGGTACTTATTAACCCATTAATAGCACTAACAGACCTTTAAAAAAAAAAAAACATTTTTTGGCCGGAAAACCCCTTTAAGCCCTCATATGGCTCCTTGAAAATAAATAAATAAATAAATAAAAAAGTTAAAGGGTTTGGAAGGCGGGGAGTCAAAAACAAAAATTGAAAAATGCCTGTAGCGGGATAATATTAAATATATTTAACAAATATGGCTACTTGTTTTTCAAGACTTATGTGTCTTGAAAAAAACTTGGTAAAAACAGTTGAGATATGCAAAGTTATTAAAAAGATATTTCTGTGTAAATGTAAAAAGTGCTAAGTTTTGCCTGAGCATTGGGGCATCAATGACCCTTGGTCCTGAAAGGGTTAAACTATTGCATAGGGGTACATTTTTCTCCCAAAAGGCAAAGACCTTGGATGGGAATGACAACCACATCCAAGTGTCTTAAGTCTGGAACCTCGGAGGCGAATCTATTATAATACTGCTTGTGGAAATGTAAGGAGATTTTGGAGGAAAATTCAGGATTACATTCAAAGAGAGCTTAAAATTCAGTTTTGTTTGATGCTGGAATGGGCTTTATTTGTTTTTTTACACAGACAGACATTCAGCATATTCTGAAACATCATAAGCATGTAATTTTAACCCCTTCCCGACATCTGCAGTACTATCAGGACCCCTCAAAGTAATTAGCCTCAATAGCTACAGTGTCTTGTGAAAGTATTCGGCCCCCTTGAACTTTTCAACCTTTTGCCACATTTCAGGCTTCAAACATAAAGAAATAAAATTGTAATTTTTGGTGAAGACTCAACAACAAGTGGGATACAATTGTGAAGTGGAACGAAATTTATTGGATATTTTAAACTTTTGTAAAAAATAAAAAAAAATAAAAAGTGGGGCATGCAATATTATTTGGCCCCTTTACTTTCAGTGCAGCAAACTCACTCCAGAAGTTCAGTTCTCTGAATGTTGTCCTAAATGACTGATGATGATAAATATAATCCACCTGTGTGTAATCAAGTCTCCGTATAAATGCACCTGCTCTGTGATAGTCTCAGGGTTCTGTTTAAAGCGCAGAGAACATCATGAAGACCAAGGAACACACCAGGCAGATCCATGATACTATTGTGGAGAAGTTTAAAGCCAGATTTGGATACAAAAAGATTTCCCAAACTTTAAACATCCCAAGGAGCACTGTGCAAGTGGTGGTGGCAGCATCATGGTTTGGGCCTGCTTTTCTTCAGCAGGGACAGGGAAGATGGTTAAAATTGATGGGAAGATGGATGGAGCCAAATACAGGACCATTCTGGAAGAAAACCTGTTGGAGTCTGCAAAAGACCTGAGACTGGGACGGAGATTTATCTTCCAACAAGACAATGATCCCAAACATAAAGCAAAATCTACAATGGAATGGTTCACAAATAAACGTATCCAGGTGTTAGAATGGCCAAGTCAAAGTCCAGACCTGAATCCAATCGAGAATCTGTGGAAAGAGCTGAAAACTGCTGTTCACAAACGCTCTCCAGCCAACCTCACTGAGCTCCAGCTGTTTTCCAAGGAAGAATGGGCAAGAATTTCAGTCTCTCCATGTGCAAAACTGATAGAGACATAGCCCAAGCGACTTGCAGCTGTAATCGCAGCAAAAGGTGGCGCTACAAAGTATTAACTTAAGGGGGCCAAATAATTTGGCACACCCCACTTTTCAGTTTATTTTTTACAAAAGTTTAAAATATTCAATAAATTCCGTTCCACGTCACGATTGTGTCCCACTTATTGATTCTTCACCAAAAAATTAAAATTTTATATCTTTATGTTTGAAGCCTGAAATGTGGCAAAAGGTTGAAAAGTTCAAGGGGGTCGAATACTTTCGCAAGGCACTGTATGTAGTGAATCTACAGTTGTATTGCAGTCTATGGGGCCTGAAATAAAAAAAATTGTAGGTTCAAGCCCCCTTGGGGGACTAATAAAATAGTGAAAAAAATAAAAATATTTAAAAAACAAAAATCAATAAAAAAAAACAAAAAATTCAAATTACCCCCCCATTTCCCTAGATTTAAAATAAAGATAAATAAACAACAAACAAAACAAATTATAGATCCCTGTGTCTGGTCTAAAAATATATAAAAATATTTCTCACATACGGTGTAGCAGGGAAAAAAATCAAAAGTGCCAAATTGCAGCTTTTTTACCACTTCTTCCCATAAAAATTACTAAAAAGTACATCTGGCCCTGCAAAAAAAGACGCCTTATACATCCCCGTACACAAAAATATTTTAAAAAGTTACAGGCGTCAGAATATGGCACCTCCAAGAAAAAAAAAATAAAAAATTTGCAGCAAAGTTTTGGATTTTTTGGGAGTTAAAGGGTTAAATCTTTAAAAAAGAAGAAAAGAAGAAAAAGCGCTGCAGGAAAAACCTCTATGTGGGGCCTTAGCCATACTGTTTATTCTAATTTGGATAATGGCTTGCAAACTTGGCCATTTACTTCAGTTCACAGTCTTCGATATGTATGCACTACTGGAGTAAAAGTTCCAAGGTGAATACCACTGTGACAGATGTGAGCATGTTGCCCATCTGAAAGCTCGAACCAAAGATCTGGAAGAGCCAAATGCAACACTGAGGGCGACTGACAATCTTGAGCGGCGCATGCTGCTCACTGAGGTTGTAGAGCTGGAGGAACATCAGGAAGACCAGGCAAGGAGCTGGGTTGAATACAGAAAGAAGGGGTGGAAGGGTATCCAAGAAAAGGAAGGCCACTCCTGTTTCTGTTCATCCAAACAAAATTTCCAAAACAAAAACAAAAGTTGGGTGATGATGTGAGGATATCAGTGTCAGAAATGGCAGCCCCAGCGGATACTGATCCAGGAGGTCCAGCTAGTAGTCGGGGAAGAGATGTTTTGCTGTCTTCCTGGTGCCAGGGTTTGGCATGTGGTGGAACAGGTGGACAAATTGCTGGGAGGGGCTGGGCAGGACCCAGTTGTAATTTCCGTTTGGGAAAGCGGTTCGCACCGAGCTATGCGAATCTATTCATGGGGAAATTTGAAGAGGCCCACATCCTTAACAAGCACCCTTGGGAGAGTAACACTGTATATTACAAAAGATACATCGATGATTTACTGTTTATCTGGAAGGGGTCACAAGACACCTTTTTCCAAATTTACCAGATATTTGAATCAGAACGATTGGGGCATTACATTTAGTGGCCAGGCCAAAGAAACACAAATTGAATTACTGGACTTGGAGCTTATAGGCATCCACACAAGGACATTTTTTAAATCAGTAGATTGTAACAGCCTTCTAGACTATCGAAGTCAGCATTTCCGTAAATGGAAGGAGAACGTCCCGTTTGGCCAATTCCGCCATTTTCGCCACAACTGTACTAACAGTAATAATTACAAGACCCAAAGCAAAATGCTTACACAATGTTTTATGGAGAAAAAATATCCCAAGTGTATCATTCAAGCAGCCCGAACCAAAGCGGAATCACTGTCTCAGCCTGACTGTTTACTTCCCAAAAAGAATGTAACAAATGATAATTTTAGGCTTAATTTTGTTACCACTTTCAACACACCTCATAACAAAATAACTAGTGCAGAAAAAATATACGACAATCGAGCAAAAAACTCGTGTTATACCGTTTAAACACATAAATACCAAAAGTTTTATATTAAAAAATGGCCTCTCACCTTAAGAAGTTGTGAAAGAGTAGGTCACAACTCCTAAATTATCAGATATATTGGATAGAAAGAGCAGCTGGATCCATGCCAACGTTAGCGAGATGCAAATGAGATAAAAGGACCGTTGCCAAAAGGGATAAGGATCAGCGCTTGCTCCAATTCAAACGAATTCCTTTATTAGATACCAACTCCCCTCTAAACCTGGTCTGACTTTTAGAAGAGCCAAAACTCTTAAAACCTACCTCGCTCCCAGTAAACTAAGAGAGGCTCACACTCCAGGAAATACGTTTCTGGGGCATTCTCAAATATGTGGAGAATTTCGGTGTAACCAACCAAAATGCGAGTGTTGCTTGTCAATTAATCATCGTATAACTACTATCACCAGCTATACTACTGGAGAAAAATTTCAAATTAAACACTTTCTGAACTGTTCTTCTGCCTATATTATTTACATTCTGGAGTGCCCATGTGGCCTCCAGTATGTGGGCAGGAGTATCAGAACATTTAGAGAACGGATCAATAAGCACATAATTAACTAGACATAATTAACAAATACCTGAAACACAGTGTGTCTAGACATGCACTGGTGCTCTCCTCAATGTGAGAGATTCTTGTCCCTAACCCACTCATTGCCTCCCACTAAGCCAGCCAATTCACTTTGCTCTGTACTGATGAAGGACAACAATCCGGAAACAGCGCTGTATGCAGATAAGTGAAATTGGCTTGGCTAAAATCCCTTTTGCTGTCTCAAGGCTCGGTGAGTCAAAAGCAAATTGAGGATTTGTTACATCCAACAGATGGCGCATGAGCTCCCCAGCTCCTTTCCCATAATGCCTTGTGAGATATAGACATGCACTCACACATCATGAGTCCAAGTTTGATGGCTTCCAATGTACGCCCCTTGATCAGATACCCACCACATCCTCAAATAGGTTCGGGAATCTCAAGCATCGTGAAATGTATTGGATACACAGATTAAACACACTTGTTCCGGGAGGTTTGAATGAAGCTCTGGAAAATTTATGTGAATAAACAGATGTTCATTATAAATCTGTTATATAAGAGTCCATACTCATTTGTGCAACCTCAATCGATTTGCCTTTTTCTGTTAGCCAATATCAAGTAATATTTCCATTATTTACTCAGTTAATAGAATTTATAACTTATTAGCTTATTTTTCATATTATTACATATCACATAAATACCGAGCATGGACCACGCATCTGTATGTGCAGCCCAACCTCCATATAGTGAGCCATCGTGCATTTAGCTACCATGTGTTAGATGTATTTTACTATATATTGTTATTATATGTATTTTAATAATGAATGTACATTTTTGTATGTACACGTATCTATCTATATACATACACACACATGTATCTATGTGTTTTATATACTATTTATTTACTATTTATTCCTTTCCTATTTGTTATTATAAGGTATTTATTTATTATCTTCTATGTAAAAATATATATTGTTCATAGGATTCTATTATTACTACCGTGTTTCTCCAAAAATAAGACCTACCCCGAAAATAAGTCCTAGCTAGGTTTTCCAGGTTTTTTGGAGTAGGCTTGAAATATAAACCCTACTCCAAAAATAAGCCCTAGCTAATTTAACCCCTTCCCGACATCTGCCATAAGATTACAGCGGATGCCGGGTCCTTAAAGATGGCGGCTGCTCTGCTGCAGAGCGGCTACCATAGCTACCGTATTGGGTCTTTGCGGAGACCTGGAGTTAATGCCCGCGATCAGAATGGACTTTGACCGCGGGCATTGCTAAGTGTGACCTCCTACCCCCCGCAGTCCCTAGGGCCGGTCCCCACCCCCTATAGCTACTATACTGGGTCTACTTGTACAGTGGAGACCTGCAGTTAATGCCCGCGATGAGAGTCCACTCTGATCGTGGGCATTGTTAGGTGTGCCAGTCCGTGACACCCCCCCCCCCCTCCAAATCGACCCCCCAAAGCAGAGTAACCATCCCCGGGGCCGGTCCCCACCAGCCCCGTACCTTTCATGTTGTAGGTCGGCTCCCGCACGGCGAGATCGCGGGAGCCGACCTGTTCCTTTGACAGCCAGGAGCGTTATGAAGGCTCCCGGGCCTGTCATAGGAATATTACTATTGAGCCTCAATAGTAATGTAGATAATCTTCCATAGACTGCAATATGTTGTATTGCAGTCTATGGGATGATTGCAGGTTCAAGCCCCCTAGGAGGGGTTAATAGTTAAAATATAAAAAAAAAATTTTTTTTTTTTTACTAATAAAAGTTCAAGCCCCCTTCCACTTTCACTAGAATACATATAAAAATAAAATATTACTGTGGGGGGGATCGGCGCCTTTGTTTTAACACATACACATTAGGTATTCCTGTGTCCGAAAACGCCCACTCTACAAACTTATAAAAATATTTTACCTCTATAGTGAACGTCGTAGCAAAAAAATTTTTGGCTGTTTCACCTCTGATAAAAGTTGAAATAAAAAGTGATCAATTGTGTGATTGTTGTTCATGGAAAAAATTAAGATCTACCCCGAAAATAAGCCCTAGCCCTTTTTTCAGAGAAAAAAATAATATAAGACCCTGTCTTATTTTGGGACAAACACGGTATATAGAATCATTTTCCTTTATTTTAAACAGCAATACCATGTATAGAATCCAATTTTCCTTTATATTATTACAAGATATTTATTATTTTTCAAGTTAAACATACAGTACAGACCAAAAGTTTGGAGACACCTTCTTATTCCAAGAGTTTTCTGTATTTTCATGACTATAAAAATTGTAGATTCACACTGAAGGCATCAAAACTATGAATTAACACAAAAAAAGTGTGAAACAACTGAAAATATGTCTTATATTCTAGGTTCTTCAAAGTAGCCACCTGTTGCTTTGATTACTGCTTTGCATACTCTTGTCATTCTCTTGATGAGCTTGAAGAGGTAGTCACCTGAAATGGTTTTCACTTCACAGGTGTGCCCTGTCAGGTTTAATAAGTGGGATTTCTTGCCTTATAAATGGGGTTGGGACCATCAGTTGTGTTGTTCAGAAGTCAGGTGGATACACAGATGATAGTCCTACTGAATGGAGTGTTAGAATTTGTATTATGGCAAGAAAAAAGCAGCTAAGTAAAGAAAAACGAGTGGCCATCATTACTTTAAGAAATGAAGGTCAGTCAGTCCGAAAAATTGGGAAAACTTTGAAAGTGTCCCCAAGTGCAGTGGCCAAAACCATCAAGCGCTACAAAGAAACTGGCTCACATGAGGACCGCCCCAGAAAAGGAAGACCAAGAATCATCTCTGCTGCGGAGGATAAGTTCATCCAAGTCACCAGCCTCAGAAATTGCAGGTTAACAGCAGCTCAGATTAGAGACCAGGTCAATGCCACACAGAGTTCTAGCAGCAGACACATCTCTACAACAACTGTTAAGAGGAGACTGTGTGCAGCAGGCCTTCATGGTAAAATAGCTGCTAGGAAACCACTGCTAAGGACAGGCAACAAGCAGAAGAGACTTGTTTGGGCTAAAGAACACAAGGAATGGACATTAGACCTGTGGAAATCTGTGCTTTGGTCTGATTAGTCAAAATTTGAGATCTTTGGTTCCAACCACCGTGTCTTTGTGCGACGAAGAAAAGGTGACTCTACATGCCTGGTTCCCACCGTGAAGCATGGAGGAGGAGGTGTATGGTGTGGGGGTGCTTTGTTGGTGACACTGTTGGGGATTTATTCAAAATTGAAGGAATACTGAACCAGCATAGTTACCACAGCATCGTGCAGCGGCATGCTATTCCATCCGGTTTGCGTTTAGTTGGACTATCATTTATTTTTCAACAGGACAATGACCCCAAACACACCTCCAGACTGTGTAAGGGCTATTTGACCAAGAAGGAGAGTGATGGGGTGCTACGCTAGATGACCTGGCCTCCACAGTCACCAGACCTGAACCCAATCGAGTTGGTTTGGGGTGAGCTGGACCGCAGAGTGAAGGCAAAAGGGCCAACAAATGCCAAGCATCTCTGGGAACTCCTTCAAGACTGTTGGAAGACCATTTCAGGTGACTACCTCTTGAAGCTCATCAAGAGAATGCCAAGAGTGTGCAAAGCAGTAATCAAAGCAAAAGGTGGCTACTTTGAAGAACCTAGAATATAAGACATATTTTCAGTTGTTTCACACTTTTTTGTTAAGTATATAATTCCACATGTGTTAATTCATAGTTTTGATGCCTTCAGTGTGAATCTACAATTTTTATAGTCATGAAAATACAGAAAACTCTTGGAATGAGAAGGTGTGTCCAAACTTTTGGTCTGTACTGTATATTGTTCATAAAATTTTATTAGATAGAATCATTTTCCTTCATTACAAAAAGCAATATTATGTATGCAATTAAATTTCCCCTAATATCAACAATTACCAGCAATGTATAACTTCCTAATGATTTTAGCAATACATATTGTGTTTCAATTAGAACCCTTATTATCTTAGTTTCATCTATTATGTGATTTTCACATGAGTGAGTCATATTGATTTATCTAGCCCCTCTAATCTAAATCAACTCATGTAGAATGGAAATATTCCAAACCGGAATATGAAGAAAAGATGCTATTCTGATAATCCAGCAGACACCTTTCATCGTTATTAGCTATTCCAATTAATATAGTAGCGCAGCTACAACTAGTTTGCAGTCTGCGCCGACTCAGGTTTTTCCTCTATCCCCTTTATTAGTTGTACAGGCTGCCAGCTGATTGTAAATCAAATCGCTGGTAGCTCCATACTTCACGCTTGCGCAGTAGCGTAGAGGGGACGCTGAACTGAGAAGTCAGCGTGCTTCTAGTTATCATGAACAATCGGACATATCTCTATACTGGATCTTTTCTATCTAGATCCCTAAGGTTCCTCTGATATGAAGACGTAAGTGTTTAAGTGATCATAAACATGTTTTTATTTCTTGTGCAATATTATTATGTGACAATGTAGCCCCTCCCATAGGTGGTGTTCTTTTAGCATCACTCTTCCTTTGCTGTAAGTAGGGAGTGTTTTTTATCTTTTCCCATTTGTATGCACTTGAAGAAGGGGTTGTATCCCCGAAACGCTATATTGCGATGTGTGTTTTGAGCAATAAAAGATTTTGTTTTGGAAAGAGCGGACGTCTTTCTACTTTTTTCTGGGGAGGATTCCTTCCACCATTATTGATCTGGTTTACTGTCCTCTGGATTCCAGCGCCAAGATGAGTAGAAGTCCTGCTTCCTGTTACATCAGTATCTACATGCTATTACAGCAGTTGTGACTTGTCACAACCTGCAAAGGTGAGAGTACATCTTGACCACTTTATTACATCTAGTGCGAGTGTATTCTATATACCTGTGAACCACTTTGACTATTTGAGCACCATCATTTTCATCCTCAAACAGTATTACGCTATGTGCCACTCGGCGTATTATTTTTCTTGTCTTTAGATTAGTCATATCGCAAGAAGAATAATCTTAGAGAACTAGGCTCCAAGCTGAAGGAAAGGACCTTCAAAGTTGTATTCTCTGGAATACTGCCTGTTCCATGTGCTACACAGGAAACGCAATAGGAGCTTAGGGAGTTAAATGCATGGCTCAAGTCTTGGTGCAGGAAAGAAGGGTTTGGATTCAAAGAGAACTGGGCTGACTTTTGGAGTACAAGCTGTTTTCCATGGATAACTTGCACCTGAATGGAAGGGGGTCTGTTCTGCTGGGGGGGAGGACATTTAAACTACGAACGCAGGGGGAGGGCCAGGCAGATATAGGAGTAGATAGGTAAGAGAGGGGACAGGATACCGTGGTGGGTGGAGAAGTGAATTGTGGTAGGGGGATTAGAATAGTTTATATTTATTACATCCGAACAATATAGACAAATCTGGCCATAAAAGTCAATAAAACACATTTCTGGAAACGATTGTGTGAACTTGGATGGCAATTCAAAATGTGTGTTCACAAATGCCAGAAGCCTAGCGAGCAAACTGGGGGAGCTTGAGGCCCTGTTCCAGGAGGAAAACATTAATATAGTTGGTGTGGCTGAGACGTGGCAAGATTCCTCACATGACTGAGCTGTAAACATTCCGGGTTTTACACTCTTTTGCAAAAACAGGTCTAAAAGAAAGGGAGGGTGAGTGTGTATGTATGTCAGAGGTGGCATGAAAGTGAGCGTGAAAGAGGCAAATGTGGGTGAGAATGTGAGGGAAGATTGTGAAGATGTGAAATCCTTGTGGGTGTAATTGCATAAGGATGTGACCACTGATAAAATACTTTTTGGTATAATCTATAAACCTCCCAGCATAACTGAGGAGTTAAGATGGTCAGTTGTATAATGAAACTGAGTGGGCGGCACAGGCGGGTAGGGTGGTCTTGATGGCAGATTTTAACTACCCGGATATTAACTGGGGTCATGGTACTGCATAATCTGTAAGAGGGGAGGAAATTCATCAACTTGTTGCAAGACAATTTTATGGTCCAGCTTGTACAAGATCCAATTAGAGGGGATGCTCTGCTGGATCTGATCATTTCTAATAATATGGGACTTGTTGGAAATGTCAATGTTGGAGAAAACCTTGGTAATTGTGACCAAGTAATCTAATCAGATTCCACATAAATTGTAAAAACAAAGGTTGGGAGGGCAAAATGTCAATTTTAAAAAGGCCAATTTTCCCAGGTTAAGGGCTGCACTTCAGGATATAGACTGGGAGCAGCTGTTGTCAAATAATCATACAGAGGTCAAGTGGGAGACATTTAAATCTACACTGAGCAAGTATATAGCAAAATGTATACCCATATGGAAGAAGAATAAATTACTTAAAATTACCCCCCCCCCCCCATTGGCTTACAGCTATGGTTAAATGGGAAAAAAACAATAGAAAAAAAAACTGCCATTTAAAAAAATATAAATACGAAAGGCCAGCTGTAGCCTTTGAGAATTACAAAGCACTTAAAGGGGTTATCTGGGCAGAAAACAAATTTATCTGCAAAGTGCTCTGCTATGTTGTTTTAAATTAAACAAACACCCCTATATATTTTTTATGCAATTTTACCTTAGAAAACATTGTATTTGGTTGTACTTCACATACATTGCATAGCTTCCAGGTCTGTGCACTTCTGGTTGTTTCATCTGTCAGAAAACACAGAGGCTACAGCCCCTACCAGCTGCAGGTCCTGCACAGTTTCACACAGTCTTTTTTTTTTTTTTTTTTATACACATGTTGCTCTCCTGCTACCTCCCCAAGATCAGCCTGCCAGGGGCAATTACACTGTTGTCTGAGCTGTCTGCTATATGTTTATGTTGATCTATGTACAACCTGCTTCTGCTTCTCCTCCTGTCTCTCTTTTCATTATTATTATTGTTTATTTATATAGCATCATTAATTCCATGGTGCTTTACATTTGAGGATTTGCATACAGTACACAAGATATACAAAACAGATAATACAAACAGTGACCAAATGGCACAGTGGAATAGAGGACCCTGCCCGCAAGGGCTTACAATCTATGAGGGAAGAGGGATAGAGACAGAAGGTGGGTAGAGATAGCCATTCACCCTCACAGAGCTCCTTTCACAGCCTTATCTTCCTGCAGGTAGATGGTCTGTGAGGGAGATATGATGACAACAGACACAGGGAGGAGGGGGATGAGGGGAAGCATAAGCATGTTGTACAAAGATCAATATAAGCAAATAGCAGACAGCTAGGACAGACAGTTTAAAGAAAAAAATGTGTGCACCACTTCTTTACACTGTTCATCCCGGCTGTCTGCTACATGCTTATATTGAAAACCTGTATGTACAATGTGCTCCTGCTTCTCCAAGCTTGCCTGTCTCCCTGATCAGCGTGTCTGGCCATTCTCCCTGAGCAGCAGCTGCGTCATTAGCGTGGGAGAGTCTTACAGAAAGGAAACAGTGCTCACATACAGGGATGGGACAGAGAAGGGAATAGGAGGTGGAGTCAGCTAGGGAGGACAGGGTACGGAACTCCTACTCTCTGGATGACGTCCCGGCCCCCAGAACTTCCTTCCTGTCTCAAACTCGCTATCTCACTGGATGTACTGAAATTAGGCACACGGTCACGTGAACAAGATGCAGTATGAACAACTGGCATCAAAATGGTACAACAAGTATATTGCAAACTTGCATGGGTGAGCATAGAGGGTGGAATATTAAAAAAAAATGTGTTTATCCTGGACAAACCCTTTAAGAAAATCTGTAAAAGGCAAATAAAATCAGCTAAAATACATAATGAAAAGCAGGTGGCTAAGGAAAACAAAACTAACCCCAAAATATGACAAATACACTGTGTTCCAAATTATTATGCAAAAAGTGTTTAGGAGTGATAAGGTAAGAATTTTTTTTGTTTGTCAGTTAAACTCATTGATGGTGATGTGTGTCAGGGCTCTTTATATCACTGAAAGCAATTGCAGACACCTGTGCTAATTAGTTTGGCAGGTGTGTCCAATTAAAGGCAAGACTACTTAAGAAGGCTGTCCCACATTATTAAGCAGCCTACATTTTCAGCCAAAATGGGAAAGAAAAAGGATGTGTCGGCTGCTGAGAAGCAACAAATTGTAGAGTGTTTAGGTCAAGGCATGACTACAATCAACATTGCCAAGACACTTCATCGTGATCATCGCACAATCAAGAAGTATGTAGCTGATTCATAGCACACACGTGTGTGTGCTGATAAGGGAAAATTGAGGACTCTTTCCAACAGGCAATCACGTCAGGTTAAAAGAGCAGCTTCAAAAATGCCTTGTCATAGTAGAAGACAAGTTTTTGAAGCTGCTGGTGCCTCCAACGTCCCCCCGAACAACAAGATGCAGGGTCCTTCAGAGGTTTGCAGCTGTGCGTAAGCCATCCTGTCGACCTCCTCTATCCACTGCACACAAGCAGAAACGGCTCCAGTGGGCCAAACAATACATGAAGACTGACTTCAAAACTGTTTTGTTCACTGATGAGTGCTGTGCAACGCTCGATGGTCCAGATGGATGGAGTGGAGGATGGCTTGTTGATGGACACCCCATGCAAACACGGCTACGGCGCCAACAAGGAGGAGGTGGAGTAATGTTTTGGGCTGGAATCATGGGGAGAGAGATTGTCGGCCCCTTTAGGATCCCTGAAGGGGTAAAGATGAACTCCATAATGAATGTGGAGTTTCTCAAACAGCACTTCCTGCCATGGTTCAAGAAGAAGAACCATGCATTCCGCAGAAAGATCATTTGCATGCATGATAATGCACCGTCCCATGCTGCAAATAACACATCTGCATCTCTGGCTGCTATGGGCATAAAAGGGGACAAACTTATGGTGTGGCCCCCATGCTCCCCTGACCTCAACCCCATTGAGAACCTCTGGAGCATCATCAAAAGGAGTGTCTATGATGGCGGGAGGCAGTTCACATCTAAGCAACAGCTCTGGGAGGGTATTCTGTCCTCATGCAAAACAATTGAAGCAGAAACCATCCAAAAACTGACAAATTCAATGGACGAGAGAGTTCAGAAGCTTCTTTCGAACAAGGGGTCCTATGTGCAAATGTAACATCACCTCGAATAAAGTTTTGGCTTGAAAACTGTTTGATTTCAGTTTGTAATAACCTGCTAATGCTTAAAATTTCACAATGACCATTTTTTTGTTCTTAATAAAAATGAAAAGGTTGCAAATTCTGCTGTGCATAATAATTTAAAACATGCATTTTGAGTGCATTTTGAGTGTTTATTTTTTTTTTTTAAATATACTGTTATCATAGGCAGTTTGTTCAAAAACCTTTCAATTATACTCGAATAGTTGATGACTGGAAAATTACAATGACTGCAATTCATATAGGTAATTTTGGAAAATATGAGAAAATATTATTTGCATAATAATTTGAAACACAGTGTATATACACTAGCTGAACACCTGTGCACAGTCTATTTATGGCTGTGTTGGTATGGAAACCTGGTAAATGAAATGTGAACTTATATTGGCTGATACAAGTCATATGACTGAATATTTAAGGACCTGTGAACTGCTATTGATTCATACAGCTCATAAATAGCTTGGATGATATGGAAACCTGGTGTAAAGCTGTGTGTATTTCCAGAACCTGCGATTTTCCATTGGTCCATAAGCATTGTGTGATCATGTGTATCTCAGTTTGGATATCAGTGAAAAACCTGCGATCGGTTGTTATGAAAAACCAGGAGTAAAGCTGTGTGTATGTGACCTTGTGTAAAAGTGTCATCTACAGAGCCCTGCCCATTTAAAGCTGACCTACAGCAGTAAAGAAAAATGGCTGGATTGTTATGGAAACGTGTAGTGCAGCTGTGTGCATGTGGCTGGCAATGCCTTGTCAGATTGGAGACAGGCTTGGGTCTGCTAGGGAGTTTCAGCAGCTCGCTGTTTTCTGTGACATACCTTGTCAGATTGGAGATGGGCTTGGGTCTGCTGAGAATTTTCATTAGCGCGATCAGCAGCCATGTGTTTTGCTGCAGGAGGCATGAGTAGTTTAAAAACGTTTCAATTTATAAGAATGCTGAAATTCAGGATGGCAGTCCAGTCAGTGGCGTAAATACCGGGGTAGCAGCAGTAGCGGCTGCCACAGGGCCCAGGACATTAGGGGGCCCGTTGGGCCCCTGATGTTTTTTGTTTTTTTAATAGGCCATTACCTGCCGGTGTAACACCAGCAGGTTACGGGCACTATTTACTTACAGATCCCCGCTCCTGCTCACAGCCGCCTGCGGCTGATCAGTAAGTAAGGCCGCAGCCCGCAAACCCCACAAACACTGCTATCATTATACTCTGGGGTCTTTTCAGACCCCAGAGTATAATAATTGGAGGCCCAGGAGAGGTAAGGGAACATAAAAAACAATGTTACTAACCTCTCCTGCACTCCAGCAGGCTTCAGGCCTCCTTGGTGACATCCCAGACGTCGGTGGGCCAGTTTGACGTCATTATGCGTCGCAACGCATGCCTGGCTCACGTGACATCTGGTCCAACATTGAAGAGGTAGCGGGGAGTGCGCCGGAGCCAGGGAGAGGTAAGAACCATTGTCTTTTATGTTTGTATCCTCCCCTGGGTCTCCGATCATTATACTCTGGGGTCTGAAAAGGCCCCAGAGTATAATAATTGTTCATGGGTGGTCCACAATGCGGCATAATACTATGTGAAGGGGCTACTGTGGGGCATAATAGTGTGTGCAGGGGCCACTGTGGGGCATAACAGTGTGTGCAGGGGCCACTATGGGGCATAATAGTGTGTGCAAGGGCCACTCTGGGGCATAATAGTGTGTGCAGGAACGCGGTCTGTGGGGGGGGGGGGGGGGGTTACCCGGCTTCACACGGGTATATTTCAGTTTTGTTTGTGTAGTGGCCCAATAAGAAATGGCCAGATTTGCACTTGACATCCAGTATGGCAGTCTAGTATAGGTACAGTCTATTTATGGCTGTGTTATGGAAACCTGGTAAATTAAATGTGAACTTATATTGGCTGATACACATGATATGACTGAATATTTAAGGACCTGCAAACTGCTATTGACTAATACAGGTCATAGCTTGGTTGCTATGGAAACCTGGAGTAAAGCTGTGATCCTGAGGAGAGTAAGCGCCTGCGAGCTTCTATTTGCTGATAAGGGACATGTGACCATGTGTATGGCAGTTGGAATATGAGTGAAAGACATGCAGGCTTGTATTGGCTAATAAAGGTCATTTTTTGGGAATACTGTATCTGAGGAACGGTACATCCTAGAGAGCCGGTGTAAAATCTTCCCGGACACCTGATGTACCTGTTTGACAAATTTGGTGAGGATCGGTCCAGTCGTTTGGTCGCGCATAAAGAACAGACAGAAACTCATTTTTATATATATATAAGATATATATATATATATATATATACACACACACACACACGTGGACAAAATTGTCGGTATCCCTCATTTAATGAAAGGAAAACCCACAATGGTCACAGAAATAACTTCAATCTGACAAAACTAATTTGCCAAATTACATGTTGACAAGCCACAATGCTTCTGGGAGAATGTCCTATGGACAGATGAGACAAAAATCTAAGTTTTTGGCAAGGCACATTAGCTCTATGTTCACAGACCGAAAAATGAAGCATATCTTGAAAAGAACACTGTCCCTACTGTGAAACATGGAGGAGGCTCTGTTATGTTCTGGGGCTGCTTTGCTGCATCTGGCACAGGGTGTCTTGAATCTGTGCAGGGTACAATGAAATCTCAAGACTATCAAGGGATTCTAGAGAGATATATGCTGCCCAGTGTCAGAAAGCTTGGTCTCAGTCGCAGGTCATGGGTCTTGCAACAGGATAATGATCCAAAACACACAGCTAAAAACACCCAAGAATAGCTAAGAGGAAAACATTGGACTATTCTGAAGTGGCCTTCTATGAGCCCTGACCTAAATCCTATTGAGCATCTTCGGAAGGAGCTGAAACATGCCGTCTGGAAAAGGCACCCTTCAAACCCGAGACAACTGGATCAGTTTGCTCATGAGCAGTGGGCCAAAATACCTGTTGAGAGGTGCAGAAGTCTCATTGACAGTTACAGGAATCGTTTGATTGCAGTGATTGCCTCAAAAGGTTGTGCCTCATAATAATGTTAAGGGCACCATCATTTCTGTCCAGGCCTGTTTCACGAGTTTTCTTTTTTAAAAAATTCTGTTGAAGCATGGCTGAAAAGCAATATCTGACTTTCATTTGTTCATTTTCATAGAATTTTTATATATTATTACTTTTGTCAGATTCAAGTTATTTCTGTGACCATTGTAGGTTTTTCTTTCATTAAACGAGGGGTACCAACAACTTTGTCCACGTGTGTATATATACAAAAAAATCACCCAAGGTCAGAACAAGTCGGGTCCCTTAAATAATGCTAATGGAGAGTTGGTCATCAGGGATCAAGAAAAAGCAGAGCTACTAAATGGGTTCTTTAGCTCTGTGTATACAAAAGAACAAGCAGTAGATGATGTAGGTGTCACCAATTCTGGTATATCAACCAAAATATTAAACCGGATAAACAGAGAAATGTACAAGCTAAGCTAAACAAAATAAATGTGAGCAAGGCTTTGGGTCCAGATGGATTACACCCATGAGTACTTACCCTCTTCATGCTCAGAGCTGTACTATTAACCCCTTAACGACCCAGGGCGTAATAGTACGTCCTGAGTCGCATGACGATGTATAGAGAGCGCTCAGGAGCTGAGCGCTCTCCATACACCGCGGGTGCCGGCTGTATAATACAGCCAGGACCCACAGCTTACAGCAGTGATCGGTGCCTGCACCGATCACGGCTGTTAACCCTTTAGATGCCGCGGCATCTAAATTGCTGAGGCGCCAAGGGCGCCACCATTTTTACCTGATCGCTGCCCTCTAGAACGTCATCGGAGGGCGGCGCTTGGTTGCCATGACAGCCGGGAGTCTATTGAAGGCTCCCAGGCCTGTCATTACATGACAGCTATTACGTGATGCCAGAGGCATCGTCTAATAGCAGTGAAGGCATTTTGCTATTCACTGCGATATAGTAGTATCGCAGTGAATAGTATGATCGATCAGACTCCCTAGGTTTCAAGGTCCCTAGGGAGTCTGATCATACAAGTAAAAGTATAAAAAAAAAAGTTTTTAAAAGTATGAAAAAAATTAAAAAAAAACACAAAAGTTCAAATCACCCCCCTTTCCCTAGATCAGATACAAAAGTAAGCATAAACACTTTAGGTATCCCTGCGCTCCAAAATGCCCGAACTATTAAAATATTAAAATATTTATCCCATACCGTGAACGGCGTAGCGGGAAAAAAAATCAAAATGGCCAAATAGCGTTTTTTTCAACACTTTGTCTCCTATAAAAAATTTTATAAAAAGTGATCAAACCATCAGATTTTTCCCCAAGTGGTATCAATAAAAACATCATGTTGTCCCGCATAAAAAGACACCTTACCCAGCTCCATACATGTAAATATGAAAAAGTTACAGGTGACAATATGGCGACGCAAATTTTTTTTTCTATTTAGCAAAGTTTTAAATTTTTTAAAAGGTATCAAAACATTACAAATACTATATAAATTTGGTATCGCCGTGTTCGAACTGACCCGCAGAATACAGGTAACATGTCATTTTTACCACACATTGAATGGTGTAAAAATTAAACCCATATGAATTTGGCGCAAATGCAGTTTTTCTCCAATTGAACCTCATTCTGAATTTTTTTCCAGCTTCCCAGTACATTGCACAGCATATTGAATAGTGACATTACAAAGTACAATTTGTTTCGCAAACAATAAGCCATCATGTGACTCTGAACTGAAAAATGAAAAAGTTATGGCTCTTGGAATGTGGGGAGGGAAAAACGAAAATGCAAAAACAAAAAATGGCCCAGTCATTAAGGGGTTAAGGTGCACTGAGCGTATAGTGTGCCTGTGGCATTACTCCCGATACTCGACTGTGTTACACAGCTGAAGCCCAGGACTAACTGCCAGAGTCAGACCATATTCCAACTCCAGTGGATTAACCCCCTGGATGCCATGATCAATAGCAATCAGGGCATCCAGGGGTCCAGGGACAAGATCACCCACGCTACTCCTCAGATCCACCACGATAAGATTGTGAGGTCCGAGGGGTTGCCATGGCAGAAAGGAAGCGGAGCAATGGTCTCCTGACTGCCTATGCACTTTACACATAGGTAACCTAATTGCAATGAGCTGCAATAGTATATATTAAAGTACATTGCACTGGGGATCTGGGATGCTAGGTTCAAGTCCTCTTGTGGCATGATAAAAGATAAACAAAGTTCAAAACATTTAAAATATAATATAAAAAAAAAAAAAGTTTTAGAAAAATCCACATTTACATTTAAAAAACGGGTTTTTTCACATGGACCCACAAAAAATGTTAATAAAAGCTAAACCAAAACATTATGTGTACCCTAAAATGGTGCCAAATGAAAATAAAACACGTCACACAAAGAATACGCCATCACATAGCTATGTTGACAGAAAAATAATAAAGTTACCAATTTTGGAATGTGGGTACGCTGACGAAAAAAAAGGGTCAAAATGTTTTGAACTTTTGACTTTCAAAGCTCCATATCTCACCATTCACTACAGCTTCGAACATGAGAATACTATCATTTTAGTTTTAAAATCTGAGTTTATAGACAAATTGCAGATACAAAGAACAACATGTAAGCATAACGTGAGAGTGACCAGGCAAAGTTAGGAACACAGCCTTTTCAATAATTACAGTCAATATTAGAATAAAACTGAGAGATTAGCGAGTGTCAATAAATATTTTTCGTTTATATAAGGACTGAGAGAGACGAAGTGAAA
Source organism: Leptodactylus fallax (assembly GCA_947044405.1). NCBI lineage: Eukaryota > Metazoa > Chordata > Amphibia > Anura > Leptodactylidae > Leptodactylus > Leptodactylus fallax. The sequence goes on from CAMRHE010000594.1 coordinate 647,812, forward strand.
CAGAAGGTAGAAAAGTAGAAAAGGAGAAAGAGAGAAAGAAAGGAAAAGGAAGAAAAAAAGAAAAAGGAGAGTTAAAGTAGAAAAAAAGGGAAAAGGAAGGAAAGGAAGGGCTCTAAATGTTATCGAGCCAGGGCGACCATACTGCCAGGTAAGTGGATCTGTTACTTCTCGACCAGCTTAGCATTTCCTCAAACTTTGCTATTTGATTTATCTTGGAGATCCATTGGTCGGGAGACGGTGACTGTGTTTGCCTCCACAACATGGGAATCAGAGATTTTGAAGCTAGTAGGTGATATATCAGAAGCTGGGATTTGGAGTCCAGTCCAGGAATCAGTAGGAAAAGGATCAGCAGAGCAGGGTAAAGGGTGAAATTGCAGAAACCTAACTTCTGTATCTGGGTCTCTACAGCAGCCCAGTACGAGGTTAACAGTGGGCAGGACCACCACAGATGCAACAGCGATCCAACTGATGTCTTGCATATTCAGCAAAGTCTGTTAAGCTGTGGGCCAGTAGCCATTCTAGAGTCTGTTACCACCAAGAGATCAGCTTGAAGTGGCTCTATTGAAGTCTAACACATGTGGACACCCCATGAGCTCTTGACATGATTATCTGCAAGGTCTCTGAATCTAGGATAACATTTAAATCTGTCTCCCAGCTTCTCAAGAAGAACAGTTTCGTGGGAGTAGGTGGACGGTTAAATTGGTGGAGCAGGGAGGAAATTCTGAACATCTCTTAGGATTCGCAACAAGATGTAATTTTTCAAAGTCGGTGTGATGCCGACGCCAGGCATAGGTGTCCTCAAAAATCTTTCTACACCTTGTGTAATGATTTAAATGAAGGAAGGTCAATGTCATATGTTGTTGAAAGACGTCTGAAGCGTGCAAGGCCTCAGCAGTTGGGAGGGCCCCGTCCGTAGATAAAGAACTCAAAGAGACTCTCAACAGCGGGTTCCAGAAATTCACTATGGGGTTTTTCATTCCCAGGAGCAAATGAGGGATAAGACCAACTGGCAAGCATAAGGATGGAGAGGGAGCAAGTTGAGGCTGTAATTTCTTCCATGTGTCCACAACTCCCCCCAGAAGAATATCTCTCTTAGGGACAGCAGAGGAAGAGGTGGCTGGGAGCCAAAGGTCGGTCAAGATTTGTGTGCCATATGCAGCTTCCACCAGCCTCCTTAGGGATGTATCAGAAGAGGCCATTAACTCGGTCTCTTGCCCCGCCAGAGGTATTTAGAGAAAAGAGAACGCACTGATCTGAAGAAGACAGATGGCAACAACACAGGCAGCAGTCGTAAGTAATCTTTGGTAAGATGTACGTCTGAAGGAGGTTACGTTGACCGAACCAAGAATGCAAGGCAATGTCATACGTCTTTAGCAGTCTCTCAACCTTCAGTAGAAGTTCTCCATAGGTAAGTGAATAGAGACGATCCAAGGAACTGGGCATTTTTATACCCAAATACTTGATATGGGAGGAGGACCAAGAAAATGGGAGTGCATTCTGTAGATCCAGTGCTATCTCGGCAGGGAGGGAGACATTGAGAATCTCACATTTATCTATGTTCACCTTATAATATGAGAGCGTTCCATATTCTCTAATGATATCAAGGACTTTCTTCAGACCAACCTCTGGGTTGGTGAGTAGAAATAACACGTCGTCCGCGAACGCCAAGGAGTGGAGGGAGCCTGTGCCAAACCGGAGGCCACTGATATCTGGGTCCTCTCGGACTGTGTGCAGGAAAGGTTCCAGGGATAAGATGAAAAGGGACGGGGAGAGGGGTATCCTTGTTTCGATCCATTAGATATCGTGAAGGAAGATGAAAGGGCGCCATTTATCTTCAGCCTCGCATAAAGTTTGTCATAGAGAGACAGAATCGCTATAACAAATGCAGGAGGGAACCCAATTTTCTGCAGCAACACTGTCATAAATGACCAGTTGACTCTGTCAAATGTCTTCTCGTCATCTAGGCCGAGAAGGACAAGTAGGATGTTAGTAGCTTTGGCTAAGGGTATGGCATGCATCAGATGGATGGTATTCTGCCTTCCCTTTCTAGACCTTATGAACCCTGCCTGCTCCTCATGTATGAGAAAAGGGAGCAGTGGTTATAAACGGAGGGCCATTAGTTTTGCCCAAAATTTCAAATCTCAATTCAATTTGGATATGGGACGGTAGCTGCCACAGAGCTGGGGGTCCCTCCCCTTCTTTGGCAATCAGAGCAACGTGAGCCTTTAAAGACTGGTGGGGGAGTTTTCCATCCGAGAGCACAGTATTGAAGGAGCGGGTCAGCTGTGGAAGCAGAGCATGGAAGAAAGTCTTGTAATAAATCAGAGAGTAACCGTCAGGTCCAGGGCTCTTTTGTGGAGGCAAACTGCTGATGACCCGTTTCAATTCTTCCTCTGTGATCGGTTCTAGGAGAGAAGATACCTGATCTGGAGTCAGGCTGGGTAGCTGCAAGGGCGAGAGGAACCGTTAGATAGCCACACTGCGATCTACTTTCCCCCCAGTTGTCTCCGAGGACTGCAAATTGTATAATGAAGCATAAAAAGATCGAAACACTTCAGCGATCTCAGTTGTAGATGTATGAGTGTCATCTGTGGGAGATTTTATAGCAGGGATATATGCCTTTTTAATAAGAGATTTCATCATACTTCCTCCCTTGTTGCCATGAGCATAGAGTTTTTGTCTGTAGTTTAGAAAGTGCTTTGCTGCTCTAGTATGGAGGATATCACAAAGTTCAGTTCTGAGTGTTGCCAATTGGATCTGATGTGTCTCTAGCAATGTGCGTTTATGAAGCCTTTCCAGACTAGCAATCTGCTGCAACAAGGAGTCAATACGATGTTGCAGCTGTTTTTTCATTTTCGCTCCCTGAGCGATCAGGAGACCCCTAATATAGTGCTTATGCGTCTCCCACACCACAGTCGGGCTTACTTCCGGTGTGCTGTTGATAGTGAAAAACTTGGTGATAAGTTTGAGAATGTGATCTCTTGTGTCAGACGAGTCCAGAAGCCTTTCATTTAACCTCCAGTTCAGCTCTGAGCGGGGGAGTGGAGACAGGAGGACCGTACAGGATACTGGAGCATGGTCTGAGAGTGAAATTGAGCCAATTGAGGACTTCTGGCACAGCTGCAACAAGTTGCGAGAAACTAGGATATAGTCCAACCTTTGATATGAATCTCTTGGGTGGGAATAAAAAGAGTAGTCCTTCGTGCTGGGGTGGTGGGTTCTCCATATGTCTAATAGCAATAAGGATTGAAGAGTCTGATGTAGCTTTCGGAGGGCCCTTTGAGACAGTTGGGATTTTCCTGCTTTTAGGATCAAGTTAAGGTCGCCAATCAGGGCAGCTCCTTCAACGAAGAGTTGAAAGGTCTCAAAGACATTCACCAGCCAGTGCACCTGTCCAGATGTAGGAATATAGAGGTTAACCAGTTTCAGAGGCTATTTTCCCCTTCACAAACAGTGCTCTACCTTCTGCATCTGAATGAACATGTTCACATTTAAAAGGAATGGAGTAGTGAACAGCCACGGATACCCCTCTAGAGTCACTAGGACTGTGAAATCACTGGGAAAAATAATTGGTCGGCAGTTTAGGTATTTTACCTTTCTTAAAATGAGTTTCTTGCTTGAAGAGGATTTTTGTCTGTAGCTTCTTCAGGAGAATGAGAACGCTATGTCTTTATTCAGGGGAGTTGAGGCCATGTGCATTAAAAGAGGTAATCGTTGCTTTCTCCATGTCAATGCAGCAGAGTAAAGAACACTCTAATCACCAATTCGAGGGAATGACAGGAGAGGGAAGGCAAGTATGGGCGAGTTAGTCAGCAGGGGGGGGAGAGTGGGAAAAGAAGAAAGAGAAGAAAAGATGAAAGGAAAGAAGAACCAAGAGGTAAGAAGGAGATAAGCAAACAATATCACAAACAGGCCTGTATGAGCACAGCTAGTAATCGGTGCTTCCAAAGATAGGAAGTGTAGTCGTCCGGGAGCTGGCTAGCAGATCCCAGAGAATAGGACTACCTGGAGGTAGCGTGCTGAGATCTGGCATCGGCATCCATGATGGTATCTCCATAGGAGTGATGTTCAACTGCTCCCAGACATTGGTGAGGTCAGCTGGCGTCTGTACTATTATGCACCTGCCTCTATATTGAATGGAGAGGCCGAATGGGTAAAACCAGGAGTAAGTTGCATTCATTTTGCGCAGCATCTCAATTAATGGTTTCAGTTGACGTCTCTTAGCTAGCTTGGATGGGGCAGAGTCCTGATAGAAGGTGTATAGGTAAACTCCGCATGAGCCCAAGCAGCAGAAAGAATGTCCTGAGTGTCCACGAAGGACAAAAGGCCACAAACTACATCTCTTGGTGGGTCTTCCGGTTTCGGCTTCGGCCTAAGGGCTCTGTGAGCCCTCTCAATTACTACTGATGCAGTGCGCTCAGGGCCCAGCAGTGACGAGAATATGGCGACCACTCTCTCCTTCAACTCAGGTGGGCCGCAAGCCTCCGAAATACCTTTTATACGAACATTTCTCCCTCGTCCGCGATTCTCCTGGTCTTCCAAGAGGGTCAGTGCTCGATAGATGTGTTTTTTTGGGAGGAAAGGATAGAGGCTATAGCGGCGAAATGGGCGGTTATACCGGCACAGGCATCCTCCACTACTTCAACTCTGTGGCCTAGGTGAGTTAAGCTCTGATTTTATATCTGCCAGGTCCGAGCGAACCAGGTGTAGTGCTTGGGACAGAGCCTTTTTTAGGAAGGACCTTGATATGTGCGAGGATGCAATGTCATCACTTTCACCCTCTCCGCTACTCTTCGGGTCCGACCCCACTACTAGGTCTTCATTGCCCGAGCCTTCTGGTGCCATCCTGGAAGCGATCCCACGTCCATGAGGGCTTTATTTTCTAAGGAATTTCTGAAGGTCAGCTTGTTATCGAGTGGTTCTCGGGGTGCAGGGAGCTTCCCCGCCTCTGTCCCTCCCTATCTTAACACTAGAAGTCCCAGAAATTTTGAGCTCCCCCTTGAAGTCCTGAAAGAGGGTCAAATGACCCTTAGTCCAAACAGACAACTCTGATGGCTCCAATTAGCATCCTTTCATTTGTAAATGTGGCCATTGTCTGAGAAATCTGCAGGGGGCAATTGTGTTGATCCACCTCAGGTCTTGTAAGAGAGTGTAAACAAAAGAATGTAAGATGCTCTTGAGTGTGTCTGCCCATCCCCCAGCTGCATTGTTGTGCTGGGAATATGCATAAGGTTACTAACACCTTAGCAAATTTGCATGCAGCCTTTTGTGCTGTGGGGGATGTGAAGGGACTGCTTCACCTATTTTGTTCACAAGAAACAAAATGCAGAGAAGGCACACCATTCAACAGGCATTGGAACTGATCCTGAGCAACACCAACCCTTCTGACTCAGATGGAGAAGACATAGTCCTTCAACTGGATTCGGACTCTGAGCTGTCTTCAGGTTAGATTTTTTTCAAATTACCGATTTTTATTTCCTGACTATCTTTTATATTTAGAACCAAAACAAAATGTTAATTTGAAATTATTTATCTTGCAGATGAGGAGACTCCTCCTCTACCAAAAAAGAGAGCTCGGTTGGCGAGTGAGCCGACAGAGACTGCAAAAGATGGCACAGTGTGGCGTGAAGTAGAAGTGGGGAAACGTCTCCATTTCACCCCAATAGAACCGTACCCTACAGATGGAGAGCCAAGTGCTAAGGCCAGACGAAGTGTCCGGAGTCGCCTTCAGAGCTTCCTCTGTTTTATCACTCTTGACATGCTTCGTAGCATTCAAGAATGGACTACTCAACATGCACGTCACACGGAGCAGGTGGATTGGTTCATGGGTCTCCCGGAACTAATGGCATTTATTTCAGTCATTATCTTGCGGGGGGTGACCAAGGTTCCATCACTACATGACAGCTGGTCAGCAAACCTAGCAAACCCAAGGATCATTGCAACTATGACCCGAAACCGCTTCCAAGACATCATGCAACACCTACGCTTTGATGACATGTTCACACGCAGTGAGCGAGTGGAGACCGATAAGTTTGCTGCAATCTCCGATGTGTGGAGATCGTTTGTCACCAACTGCATCGCATCCTACAACCCTGGTCGACACATCACTATTGATGAACAGCTTTTCCCGTCAAAGACTCGCTGCTGTTTTCTGCAATACATTACAACAAAACCAGACAAGTTTGGCATCAAGTTTTGGGTGGCTTGCGACTTGAAATCAAAGTACATCTGTAATGTCCTCCCATATCTTGGCAAGGACCCCAGTCGTCCCAGCGGGGAGAGACTGTCCGAAACTGTAGTGATGAGGCTGATGGAACCATTCATGGACAAGGGCAGAACTGTAACCACGGACAATTTCTTTACATCATTGTCACTTGCACAACGACTGCTTAGCCGGAAAACCACTATCCTCGGCACAGTCAACAAGAGTTGCCGGGAAATTCCTCAATCCGCTAGACAGATGGACCGCACTGAATTCACCACTCAGGTGTTTTCAACCACTGGTGCCACACTGACAGTGTATGCACCCAAACGAAAGAAGGCCGTCTACATTCTCAGCAGCATGCACAGCGTGGTTGAGACTGAGGATACCAACAAAAGGAAGCCAAACACGGTCACACAATACAACCACACAAAGTGCGGTGTGGATGTAATGGACCAAATGGTGCGGGAGTACAGCGTGCTTGCAGGAACACGGAGATGGCCATTCGCCGTGTTCTACAACATGATTGACATGGCAGCACTGAATGCTCATGTTCTTTATCAGGCATGCACTGGGGTGCAGGAGAGACGGGTGGACTTCCTGGTTGAGCTTGCAAAAGAGTTAGGTGGCTCTCATGTGACTGAAAAGAAGGCATGCAAGGAGAAACTCCTTCGGCAACAACCTTCCACACCCAGCCCTGGCAAAAGGGCGAAGTGTCAGGTCAACCATCGATGCACAAACAATTGTGCAACTGAGAGATATGTTGACTGCTACAAATACACGTGTGGCAAATGTACCAGGGACATACCCAGGCAGTGCCAGGTATGTTCCGACAGTGCAGACAGACTGCTGAGTAAGTGCTGAAATGCTAGTCACACAAGAAGGACATGCCACTCACACACACACACACACACACACACACGCAGCCCCCCACAGCAGCCTATTGTAAATATGTGTGGAATTGTTTTATTCCTTGTATTTTTTTTATTATTTTCATAACAAAAATAAAAAGCATGGAAACAAATAACAGTTGTTCTTTTGTATATTTACATTTTTGTATATTTAGATTCAAGTCAATGGGTGCAGAAAAAAAAAAATCACAAAAAAATCGCAGTTACTGAGTGAGTCACACAAGAAGGACATGCGCCCCACACACCCACACACACACACACACACACACACACACACACACACACACACACACACACACACACACACACACACACACACACTGGTTAATTTCTTTTCCTACAATTTGTGCAATGTTCAGTAATGTTAACCATTCTCTAAATATCTATGGGGAGAGCATAGAAACACTCATAGACAAAAGGGACACTAGTAAGTAGGAATTGGGAGCTTTATATCTGTATACGACATAGTAAACTCTATAGAGCATTATCAGAGCCAGTTGGGGTTGTTATGTTTACTAGCTGTGGTTCCCTGTAGTCAGTTATTATATAGTAGCAATTCCTGACAATCTAATTTAAGAATGAGAATTGGTGCTTGTTCAGACTTGAATATCATGCGGTTTTAGCCGCTGTTTGGGAACATTAATTATATGATACAGCAGTTTGGCAATATTAGCTCATTAACAGGTTCAAATTTTGGAGGTTTTCTATATATATCCATTTATTCAGACTTAGGTATACATCTTGAGCTTTTATCAGAGATAGGTGGCTATTTTTAGCCATTTTTTTTTATATTTGACCGATTAAAAGTTATGTTTTAGTTGTTCATATTTTTTGTTTGTTTTTTGGTATGAAGAAGATTTCCGAAGAAAAGAGAAACTGCATCACCCAGCTCATTGATAGCAGTGTCTCGGCCATGAAAATTGACAAATTGCATCATGTGAGTGCCATGACAGTTGGAAGAATACAAAACTGAGTGTATTTCAAGCAACATCTCATGACACCATAAAATTGATGTTGATGGTGAAATCTGGTTGTTATATTTTGTGTTTACTTCTGAAAATACTAAATTTACTGAAAATGTAGAAAAATATAAGAATTTTCAAACTGTCAGATATTCTACTTATAAGATGGATACCACCCACATTTATTTACAACTCACTTTTGAAATATGACCATAAAATTATGCCAAAATAAACGCCTTTAAAATAAAATTGATGTTGATGGTGAAATCTGGTTGTTATATTTTGTGTTTACTTCTGAAAATACTAAATTTACTGAAAATGTAGAAAAATATAAGAATTTTCAAACTGTCAGATATTCTACTTATAAGATGGATACCACCCACATTAATTTACAACTCACTTTTGAAATATGACCATAAAATTATGCCAAAATAAACGCCTTTAAAATAAAATTGATGTTGATGGTGAAATCTGGTGGTTATATTTTGTGTTTACTTCTGAAAATACTAAATTTACTGAAAATGTAGAAAAATATAAGAATTTTCAAACTGTCAGATATTCTACTTATAAGATGGATACCACCCACATTAATTTACAACTCACTTTTGAAATATGACCATAAAATTATGCCAAAATAAACGCCTTTAAAATAAAATTGATGTTGATGGTGAAATCTGGTGGTTATATTTTGTGTTTACTTCTGAAAATACTAAATTTACTGAAAATGTAGAAAAATATAAGAATTTTCAAACTGTCGGAAATTCTACTTATAAGATGGATACCACCCACATTAATTTACAACTCACTTTTGAAATATGACCATAAAATTATGCCAAAATAAACGCCTTTAAAAAGCCTCTTATCTACAATGTAACAGTGTTAGGCCATTTCACTGCAGTCTAGCCGCGATGACTTGCTGATGCAGTGCATTGGCATTCCGTCGCGGCATCCCGCTGCCAATTAGGCCCTGATTAGGCTGAATCAGCCGTGGAATCCGCGGCAAGATTGAGCAGGACGCTTCTTTTTTCCGCATCCTACTGCGATTTCTGAAAACAATGGGAGGCGGATTACGGGAGAAATCTGCCTCGGATTCGGGGGCGAAATTCGCCCCCCAAATCCGTGGCAAATTCCTCCGTGTGAACACAGCCTTAAAAGAACACAGAGTAGCAGATTGTAGAAGCAGCAAAAATTTGAGTGTCATTTCTATTTCTCCTCACCTATTAACAGATTAATATGTAGAAAGTAACTCTGCCTGAAAAGAGGAAATATATACCTATTTTTTTTTAAATAAAATATATTACAAAGTTTCATATATTAACCTGTAGTATTAATTTATGAAATGTTGTTTACAACTGGAGGTACGCTTTAACTCTTTAACTTATCCATCAACATACTAAAGGCTTGTTTTTCATATGACAAATTCTATTATAAGATGGAACCATTTTGGGGTACATATAATGATTTCTTTAGGTTGAAGAGACTACATAAAACCTGCAATTTCATTATTGCTTTTAAGTTTTCAATTTTATGAAATTGACAGTGCAGTAAAAGCGACATTGCCTATAATTGCCATCATAATGAATTGCAGAAGAAAATTACAAAGGAAATATGAAAACAAAAGAAGGTGAATTTAGAGTTAGTAAGTCTAGGCAATGCCCAAAAGAAACAAAGGGAGCGCCTTATCAGGTTGCACAATAATGGGCCCAACGCTATATGAATGTGTATCAGATACACTAGAAACACTAGTACAAATATGATTGCGACCCGCGTCTGTGATTCCTGTGGGTGTGGTGCCAGATAGTTTCCCAGGTACAGTGATGGATTGAATAATGCTCCTTGGGATGCTCAAAGCTTGGGATATGTTTTTATAACCTAACCCTTCTTTAAACTTCTCCACAACTTTATCTCTGACCTGTCTGGTGAGTTCCTTGGTTTTCATGATGCTATTTGTTCACCAGTGTTCTCTAACAAACCACTGAGACCTTCACAGAACAGGTGTATTTATACTGAGACTAAATTACACAGCTGGACTCTATTAGCTAATTAAGTGACTTCTGAAGGAAATTGATTGCACTGGGTTTTATTTAGAAGTATCAGAGTACAGGGGGCTGAATACTTTTGCACGTCACAATTTTCTGATTTTTATTTGATTAAAATTTTGAAAACCATGTACCATTTTCGTTCCACTTCACAATTATCTGCTACTTTGTGTAGATCCATCACTAAAATCTCAATAAAATACATTAAAGTTTGTGGTTGTAAGATGACAAAATGTGAAAAAGTTCAAAAGGTATGAATACTTTTGCAAGCCACTGTACATCCCAGATGCAATAGAGGGCAAAATCCCTCTTGCAACATCTTGATGGCGCAAGCTGAGAAGTAACAATCCAGTAATAGATGGTTTATACCATTGATTCTTTTATCGTCACCAAGATTATGTGCAAAAGGGCACCAAAACAGCTTTGTATAAAATAGCTTTTTATAAAACAAAAGTCCACAAAGTAAAGACAATATAATATTGAAATAAAGGATCAGGAGGATAAAAATGTAAATGCACCTATTAGCCAAAAACAAATGTGTCACTGAGGTTTTGAAACATCAGCAGCCATTGGTAGGCTCAGGGCATTGATACAAGTCTCTGTGGATTAAGTATGGCAAAACATCAGCCAACAGTTTAGAAACACCAATGAGAGTTTAGTGACTGAGTCTATCACAAAGAAGAGGTGTAAACCCACAGTAAAACTATGGCTAATGCTTAACAACTACAGCATACAGTCATATGAAAAAGTTTGGGCACCCCTATTAATCTTAATCATTTTTAGTTCTAAATATTTGGGTGTTTGCAACAGCCATTTCAATTTGATATATCTAATAACTGATGGACACAGTAATATTTCAGGATTGAAATGAGGTTTATTGTACTAACAGAAAATGTGCAATATGCATTAAACCAAAATTTGACCGGTGCAAAAGTATGGGCACCTCAACAGAAAAGTGACATTAATATTTAGTAGATCCTCCTTTTGCAAAAATAACAGCCTCTAGTCGCTTCCTGTAGCTTTTAATCAGTTCCTGGATCCTGGATGAAGGTATTTTTGACCATTCCTCTTTACAAAACAATTCCAGTTCAGTTAAGTTTGATGGTCGCCGAGCATGGACAGCCCGCTTCAAATTATCCCACAGATGTTCAATGATATTCAGGTCTGGGGACTGGGATGGCCATTCCAGAACATTGTAATTGTTCCTCTGCATGAATGCCTGAGTAGATTTGGAGCTGTGTTTTGGATCATTGTCTTGCTGAAATATCCATCCCTGGCGTAACTTCAAATTCGTCACTGATTCTTGTACATTATTCTCAAGAATCTGCTGATACTGAGTTGAATCCATGCGACCCTCAACTTTAACAAGATTCCCGGTGCCGGCATTGGCCCCACAGCCCCAAAGCATGATGGAACCTCCACCAAATTTTACAGTGGGTAGCAAGTGTTTTTCTTGGAATGCTGTGTTTTTTTGACGCCATGCATAACGCCTTTTTGTATGACCAAACAACTCAATCTTTGTTTCATCAGTCCACAGGACCTTCTTCCAAAATGAAGCTGGCTTGTCCAAATGTGCTTTTGCATACCTCAGGCGACTCTGTTTGTGGCGTGCTTTCAGAAACGGCTTCTTTCGCATCACTCTCCCATACAGCTTCTCCTTGTGCAAAGTGTGCTGTATTGTTGACCGATGCACAGTGACACCATCTGCAGCAAGATGATGCTGCAGCTCTTTGGAGGTGGTCTGTGGATTGTCCTTGACTGTTCTCACCATTCTTCTTCTCTGCCTTTCTGATATTTTTCTTGGCCTGCCACTTCTGGGCTTAACAAGAACTGTCCCTGTGGTCTTCCATTTCCTTACTATGTTCCTCACAGTGGAAACTGACAGGTTAAATCTCTGAGACAACTTTTTGTATCCTTCCCCTGAACAACTATGTTGAACAATCTTTGTTTTCAGATCATTTGAGAGTTGTTTTGAGGAGCCCATGATGCCACTCTTCAGAGGAGATTCAAATAGGAGAACAACTTGCAATTGGCCACCTTAAATACCTTTTCTCATGATTGGATACACCTGGCTAGGAAGTTCAAAGCTCAGTGAGGTTACAAAACCAATTTTGTGCTTCAGTAAGTCAGTAAAAAGTAGTTAGGAGTATTCAAATCAATAAAATGATAAGGGTACCCAAATTTTTGCACCGGTCAAATTTTGGTTTATTGCATATTGCACATTTTCTGTTAGTACAATAAACCTCATTTCAATCCTGAAATATTACTGTGTCCATCAGTTATTAGATATATCAAATTGAAATGGCTGTTGCAAACACCCAAATATTTAGAACTAAAAATGATTAAGATTAATAGGGGTGCCCAAACTTTTTCATATGACTGTATGTGCCCTTGTAAAGCAGTTCAGGCATGGTGGCGAATCCTGAGCAAGCTGGGGAATGGAAAAGGTGCATGTGCTGTTGGGAGTCAACACAAGGGTGTATGTGATGTGGACCATTAGTAATTGAAAAGCTCAGTGTGGGGCCAAGTAAAAGTAATTATGAAAAGTGATCTAGGCAGTGATACAAACAGATCCTATTGATGGGAAACTCCAAAGTAGATAAAATTATTCATAATATTTACATGTAAAAATCTCATATAAAAAAAGTTCAGTGTGAACTAAATAAATATACAGTATAAATAATATATACAGTCATATGAAAAAGTTTGGGCACCCCTATTAATCTTAATCATTTTTAGATCTAAATATTTGGGTGTTTGCAACATATATATCTAATAACTGATGGACACAGTAATATTTCAGGATTGAAATGAGGTTTATTGTACTAACAGAAAATGTGCAATATGCATTAAACCAAAATTTGACCGGTGCAAAAGTATGGGCACCCCAACAAAAAAAAGACAAAAAAATTTAGTAGACCCCCCCTTTCCAAAAAAAAAACCCCCTCCTCCCCCCCCCTACCTTTTAACAACTTCCCCGTTTTTTGGTAAATAAATTTTTCCCCCCCCCTTTTTATAAAAAAAAATTTTTTTTTTTTTTTTTTTTTTTGTTCTTTTCCACCCCCCCCCCCTTTAATTTTTTTTCCCCCAGATGTTCAATGATATTCAGGTCTGGGGACTGGGATGGCCATTCCAGAACATTGTAATTGTTCCTCTGCATGAATGCCTGAGTAGATTTGGAGCTGTGTTTTGGATCATTGTCTTGCTGAAATATCCATCCCCGGCGTAACTTCAAATTCGTCACTGATTCTTGTACATTATTCTCAAGAATCTGCTGATACTGAGTTGAATCCATGTGACCCTCAACTTTAACAAGATTCCCGATGCCGGCATTGGCCACACAGCCCCAAAGCATGATGGAACCTCCACCAAATTTTACAGTGGGTAGCAAGTGTTTTTCTTGGAATGCTGTGTTTTTTTGACGCCATGCATAACGCCTTTTTGTATGACCAAACAACTCAATCTTTGTTTCATCAGTCCACAGGACATTCTTCCAAAATGAAGCTGGCTTGTCCAAATGTGCGTTTGCATACCTCAGGCGACTCTGTTTGTGGGGGTGCTTTCAAAACGGCTTCTTTCGCATCACTCTCCCATACAGCTTCTCCTTGTGCAAAGTGTGCTGTATTGTTGACCGATGCAGAGTGACACCATCTGCAGCAAGATGATGATGCAGCTCTTTGGAGGTGGTCTGTGGATTGTCCTTGACTGTTCTCACCATTCTTCTTCTCTGCCTTTCTGATATTTTTCTTGGCCTGCCACTTCTGGGCCTAACAAGAACTGTCCCTGTGGTCTTCCATTTCCTTACTATGTTCCTCACAGTGGAAACTGACAGGTTAAATCTCTGAGACAACTTTTTGTATCCTTCCCCTGAACAACTATGTTGAACAATCTTTGTTTTCAGATCATTTGAGAGTTGTTTTGAGGAGCCCATGATGCCACTCTTCAGAGGAGATTCAAATAGGAGAACAACTTGCAATTGGCCACCTTAAATACCTTTTCTCATGATTGGATACACCTGGCTATGAAGTTCAAAGCTCAGTGAGGTTACAAAACCAATTTTGTGCTTCAGTAAGTCAGTAAAAAGTAGTTAGGAGTATTCAAATCAATAAAATGATAAGGGTACCCAAATTTTTGCACCGGTCAAATTTTGGTTTAATGCATATTGCACATTTTCTGTTAGTACAATAAACCTCATTTCAATCCTGAAATATTACTGTGTCCATCAGTTATTAGATATATCAAATTGAAATGGCTGTTGCAAACACCCAAATATTTAGAACTAAAAATGATTAAGATTAATAGGGTGCCCAAACTTTTTCATATGACTGTAAAAAAATAAAAACTTTATTTAAACCAAAAACCCTAATTTTATTAAAATTTTTTTTTTTTAAAAAAAAAATTTTTTTTCCCCTTTTTTTTGGCCCCCCCCCCCCCCCCCCCGGGGGGGTCTGGCAGGACAGTCCCGATTTCACACTGCTGTCCCACGGTCCCGCATAGCTTACAGTTTGTACCGCTATGCCCCTGAAGTGTTTTTCTGTTAACAAACTTTATTTAGGGTCCGGTAAAGTATAATGGTAGATGCTACATCCTTGTGGGTGAAAGGACCTTTGATGAGGTCATGACCATGTGATCAAACTCTTGTGAGGACATAGCTATTCTGGATACTGTGGGACAGACTGTGATGTTACACAGAGTAAGCTGCTGGGAACAGAGGGTGATCGGAGATAAGGAGAGAAGAGAGCATGTGTGAGCAAGAGGGGAGAACTGGGGGCAGATGTAGGGGGCAGATAAACTGAAGGCAGATATTAAATTGGGGGCAGATGAAGGGGGGCATTAAACCGTGGGGGGTAGCTGCAGGGGGACATGTCTTCCTCTAGTTGCCCCAAGTTTAATGTCCTCCTCCAACTACCCCCATTATTTATTGTCACCCTACAGCTGCCCCAATTTAATGTCCCCCTTTTGTTTCCGCCAGTTTAAACTGGGGCACGAGGAGAGGGACTTAATACTGTGGGGCAATTGGAGGTGAACATTATAATGTGGGGCAAATAATGTTAGGGTGACTGTAGGAGCATTATACTGTGTGGGGGCACATGGAAAAATAGATGAGAATGGGAGGAGTCAATGTAGAAGTGGGTGGGGCTAAATTTGCCACAGCGCGCCGCATATTTTGTCCCTCTTTCTATCCTTTGAAAGTTGGGAGGTATGGCATATGTATGATATATATCATACAAAGTATTGGCATATACAGATATCTTTATATACTGTGAGAAAGTGACTGGTAAGGTTCTGGAGGGTCGCTATGTCTCCCCCAGATTCCTCACATATGTGTGGTAAGTGGGTTTACAACACAGGTAAAACCTCAGTTGTGAGAAATCATGTTGTTAACTGCTTCTTGTCTTACTAGGGAACACAGGTGGGAGCTTGACCTCATCAAAGGCCTATAAAAGGTTGCTAAGTTCTCAG
Source organism: Leptodactylus fallax (assembly GCA_947044405.1). Classification (NCBI taxonomy): domain Eukaryota; kingdom Metazoa; phylum Chordata; class Amphibia; order Anura; family Leptodactylidae; genus Leptodactylus; species Leptodactylus fallax. The sequence continues at coordinate 663,389 of CAMRHE010000594.1, forward strand.
TCCTGGGCAGTTCCTGGGGGAGAGGAGGAGCCGGGATCTGTCCTGAGACCCTGACAACTGGTGAGAGACCAGAGCGAACATTTGCTTGTGTTGTTGCCCTGTGTATTGATTGTGTGGCTGGAGCAAATCACACGTATAGATAGGACTACCACAGAGCTAATCCTCCCCACAATACCAATACAAACAGAAACAGCTATATTTTAATAAATAGCTGTCGTTTGCCTGTCTGGTTAAAAATTATACCAATAGCACAATTTATGTGTGCCAGAAGGAATTGTACAAAAGGAAGTAATAATCTGGAAGAAGCTGGGGTATTTCAACAAAAATTTCAGGAGAAAGGGTATATAGTAAGGAGGAAACAGTTTACAAAGTGGAAGGTTGCAGCACTGTCATGGGAGAGTCTAATGAAAGTTGGTGAGGACAAAGGAGATAATATGTAAAAAAAAAAAAATAATTGAAAAATCCTATTCATTTCTCAATATAGAGATGATGGGAGAGAACTTTTTTTTTCACGCAAGGAATTTCATGCTGAATTTGAGGAGGATTCTGCCTCAAATTCAGCTCCAAAATAAAAATAAACCTGTGTAGCGTTCGGGCATACTTAGTAAGAATGATCTCTCTAAACAGACCCAGTAAACTGACTTACGGGGTGCAAACCCCAGGTAGACCCACAGCTATATTGAGAAATCTATGTACCTCCGACAAAAAGGCTTAAATTACCACACATTGCCACACCATATGTATAAACGATGTTTTAAAGGATGGACAGCAGATATTTTAAGAGCAACGTTTCGGGCTGCAAGAGCCCTTCCTCAGGTGAGAAGGATACAAAAATGTAGGTGTCAGTTTAAATCATAAAAAGCAGAACAACTCTACAGAATATAGATGTGGGGGGGGGAAATTGGAAGAAAATCGACAATGCTTCAATAAATATATTTCTATGTGAGGAATCTGTTCATACCAATTAGAATCGAAAAACATGGGGAGGTGCCAAACCAGAGGAAAATGATAAGACAGATTATGACAATAATTAAATGGCAATAGTGGACTTTGGTAAATTACAGTAATGAAGGGCTTTAGGATATTTGTATAGTATAGCTGTTAAGGGTGATACTGTTATCAAGTTTAAAGCCTAACTAGGGGGAGAGTATAAAGGGTTGAGTACTGATGGTGTGCAACTACATGGTATTCATTGGGATCACAGGGGTGGACATAGCAGACTGCCACCAAAATAGGGGTAAAAATTATAACTGGGACAGAAAGGGGGGGGTGGTAAAAGGAGTTGCCTGATATATAGCATGTTATAAGGGGAAGAACTCTATTGAGTCCATGAGGGTGGAGTGTGTTCAGTTTGGTTATCCACCGCATTTCACGTTTATGTGTCTCACATACAACTGCGATCTACTATGTCTCAATTTGTCCATTCCTATTGCAGGTTCTTTACCAGGATCATTTCTCCTGGGCCTCACGAGAAATATTTGTGTTAGATTTGCAGCAGCCATCACGCCTTCATATTCAGATTCTAATTCGTATGAGCATATTCCTTACATAGAAATATATTTATTGAAGCATTGTCGATTTTCCTCTAATTCCCCCACCCCATCTATATTCTGTAGAATTGTTCCGCTTTTATGATTTAAACTGACACCTACATTTTTGTATGCTTCTAGCCTGAGGAAGGACTCTTGCAGCCGTTGCTCTTAAAATATCTACAGCTTGTATATGATATTGCTCTAACATGGAGTGAAATAAAACTTACAATCAAGCTCAAACTACCTGGAGTGCTGTCCATCCTTTAAAACAAACTTCTATTAAAATTGGTGGGTTTCGGTCAGCCACCGGTTGAATAAGTGCACCAAGGTGCAGGCTAAGGAGAGTGCTGCTCACGTCAATATTCATACAGTGGGGGAAAAAAGTATTTAGTCAGCCACCAATTGTGTAAGTTCTCCCACTTAAAAAGATGAGCGAGGCCTGTAATTGACATCATAGGTAGACCTCAACTATGAGAGATAAAATGAGAAAACAAATCCAGAAAATCACATTGTCTGATTTTTAAAGAATTTATTTGCAAATTATGGTGGAAAATAAGTATTTGGTCAATAACAAAAGTTCATCTCAATACTTGGTTATATATGCTTTGTTGTTAATGACAGAGGTCAAACGTTTTCTGTAAGTCTTCACAAGGTTGGCACACACTGTTGCTGGTATGTTGGCCCATTCCTCCATGCAGATCTCCTCTAGAGCAGTGATGTTTTGGGGCTGTCGCTGGGCAACATGGACTTTCAACTCCCTCCAAAGGTTTTCTATGGGGTTGAGATCTGGAGACTGGCTAGGCCACTCCAGGACCTTGAAATGCTTCTTACGAAGCCACTCCTTCGTTGCCCTGGCGGTGTGATTGGGATCATTGTCATGCTGAAAGACCCAGCCACGTTTCATCTTCAATGCCTTTGCTGATGGAAGGAGGTTTGCACTCAGAATCTCACGATACATGGCCCAATTCATTCTTTCATGTACACGGATCAGTCGTCCTGGTCCCTTTGCAGAGAAACAACCCCCAAAGCATGATGTTGCCACCCCCATGCTTCACAGTAGGTATGGTGTTCTTTGAATGCAACTCAGCATTCACTCTCCTCCAAACATGACGAGTTGCGTTTCTACCAAACAGTTCTACTTTGGTTTCATCTGACCATATGAAATTCTCCCAATACTCTTCTGGAATATCCAAATGCTCTCTAGCAAACTTTAGAAGGGCCCGGATATGTACTGGCTTAAGCAGGGGGACACGTCTGGTACTGCAGGATCTGAGTCCCTGGCGGTGTAGTGTGTTACTGATGGTAGCCTTTGTTACATGATTCCCAGCTTTCTGCAGGTCATTCACTAGGTCCCCCCGTGTGGTTCTGGGATTTTAGCTCACCGTTCTTGTGATCATTTTGACCCCATGGGGTGAAATCTTGCGTGGAGCCCCTGATCGAGAGAGATTATCAGTGGTCTTGTATGTCTTCCATTTTCTAATTATTGCTCCCACAGTTGATTTCTTCACACCAAGCTGCTTGCCTATTGCAGATTCAGTCTTCCCAGCCTGGTGCAGGACTACAGTTTTGTTTATGGAGTCCTTCCACAGCTCTTTGATTTTCACCATAGTGGAGTTTGGAGTGTGACTGTTTGAGGTTGTGGACAGGTGTCTTTTATACTGATAATGTCAAACAGGTGCCATTACTACAGGTAATGAGTGGAGGACAGAGGAGCCTCTTAAAGAAGAAATGACAGGTCTGTGAGAGCCAGAAATCTTGCTTGTTTGTAGGTGACCAAATACTTATTTTCCACCATAATTTGCAAATAAATTCGTTAAAAATCAGACAATGTGATTTTCTAGATTTGTTTTCTCAATTTGTTTCTCATAGTTGAGGTCTACCTATGATGTCAATTACAGGCCTCTCTCATCTTTTTGAGTGGGAGAACTTGCACAATTGGTGGTTGACTAAATACTTTTTTTTCCCCACTGTATGTATAAACGATCCCCTATGGTCTTCACATCTAGTACCAATATCAGTGGTTAGTCTACGCATTCGGATCAGCCTAATCAACGTTAAATATACCCTAGAGAGCAACTTGACCTGAATAAGCTGATCTCTGGCACTAATTACCGAGGACTTCCACGTTGAGGCCAACTTCTCCTTACAACTAGGGAGTATCGTCGGGATATCTCTTTGCCAGAATGAAAAGAACCTGTTTAGGGGGAGCTTTGGCCATTTACGAATAAGTGTGTAAAAAGAACAAATCAGCTTATAAGAGCCCTCCCATCTCTCCAGAGACTCCAATGGAGAAAATTCCAAAGACACCAGATTCCCCCAAACCTTTCCCTATAGGCATGACAGAGTTGGTGGTAGCGATAGTGATGAATATGTTGGAGGTAGAAGTCCCGCTGAAAACTCTCAAAAGAGCGAAGGAAATCCTCTCATACAATTCTTAGCCAAAATTCTAAATCAGGGAGATTCCACAGTTCTGGCAGAAGATGATTCCACCACAAAGACAAGCACGGCAACTAGTGAATATCATTGACTTCATCTTCCAAGGTGTGCACAAAAGACTTCCAGGCAGCAACTGTTGCATCTATATTGAAGGCATAACATTTGGCAGGATATGATTTCCCCCGTACACCAAATTAGCAAAGGCGTCATAAGAGCCCAGAAGGGCAGCTTCTAATACCACTGCAGGGTTGTTAGCCTCCACTTGTATCCACCATGCTGCATAGGAAAGCTATGTGGCCATATAGTAAAGGTACAGATCAGGGAGAAATAGGCCACCCTGGTTAGCAGGTGCCTTCAAAGTATCTCTGGCCAGCCTAGGAGACTGATTATTCCACAAGAAGGGGTAAAAATTTTAGCAAATAACAGCAAAATGCTCTATGAGGGATGGGTGCCAGTGTCACCCTATATAAATAAAACAATTTGGGTAGGAGGACCATCTTAAAAATTTCTATTACAATAACTAAATAAGTAAAGTAATCCACCACTTGAAGGACAAAGGAAGAAAGACTCAAATCTGGGTCTACCTCATCAGGCATAGTCCTGGTTTGCTCCAATTCACCCTCAGTTCCGAATAACTTCCATATTCATCAACAATATCAAACAAAGCCCTCAAGAAAGTGCCTGGATCTGTCCGGTATATCAGCATATCATTGGCAAACAGAGAAAGTTTCTCAGTCATGCCTGCCACTTCCCAACCGGCAATACGAGGGTTGCCATTTATACGTGAGGCCAAAAGTTCCATTACAAGTGTGAATAAGAGGGGCGAGAGTGGGCACCTCTGCCTAGTCACCCTCTATAGCGGAAAGGGGTCAGAGGTGTACCCTTGTAGTTGTACAGAGGTATAACAGGCGAAGCCACTTCAAAAAAATTCCCAGGAATGCACACAACTCCAAGCAGCCCACATAAAACTCCACTCAACAGAGTCAAAGGCTTTTTCGTTATCACGCGAGGTAATAACATGACTGTCTAAGTTGTCATGGCATATGTGAAGGTTATTATATAGTTGCAAAATTATGAAGAGGAAAAACAACAGACATGATCTCAATTTTATAGACTGATCTTAGCAAAATTAACATAAGGTTTTTAGTATACATATTAATCAAGGTGTACAAGCCCACTAGCCACTTCACGGCAACTTCTGTATTGTGGGTCCCTACTCTACTATGTGCGGCTCTGCACAGAGGCCACCACAATGCAGCACCCATGGGGGGAGCGACCCAGCAGCCCAGCAAAATCCCTGCTATCAGACTAAGCGCTTAGGCTCTGGGCCACACCACCCCACAGGCACAGCACCACAGGAGCGGCAGACACAATTCTGCACTGTACCATGTCAACAGATGTCAAAAAGTTCACCTCACCATGTTGCCCAAGTCAGAGGACTGAGAGCCATTAGCTGGATCCCTTATGCAATCTCCTGCTCATTAAAAACACCTTGGCCAAATGGGAGTGCTGGTACCAAGGCAAAACAAATAATGAGTGGACAGACTTGCCATGCATTTTTTGTCTTGTTTTGGTACAAGCCCATCTAGTCTAGGTGCTTTTTAATAAGCAAGAGAATGTATAAGGAATCCACCTACTCCTTTTCAGTCATCTGACTGGGGAAACATGCTAAAAGTTAACTTTTTGATATCTGTTCACATGCTGCAGTGCTTCATGGTGTCTGTACCCCTAAAAACAGCCTTTAAAAGGTCTCCGACGCAAACCAGGGGGTTGGATGTGACTGCATTGATTCTCCAATATCCCTCTATTTCATTCCTGCATGTGTCCAAATCAGGAGGACAGCCAGCCAGCATGGATTAGACGTCATTGGCCTTGGGAGGCTTAAAGATTGAGTGATCAATATGAGGAGAGGGGCATGATCTGAAATGCCCCGTGGCAAATAATCCACTTTTGTAATCTGAGGCAGCAGATCTGCGCTGATGAACACTAAGTCTAAGTCTATACAGAAGAGAGATTTGGCCAAGTCGTTTAGTGTCTGGATGGAGCCATCGCCAGAGATTGTGGGCAGTAAACCATTGCAGCAGTGTCAAGGAACGGTGTGAGGAGGGGTTGAGTTTTATCATCGAAGTGGTCTAGGACCATGTTGAAATCTACCAATAAAATAAAAGTTGTGGGAAACATAGCCGTTCCATTCGGGGGTTTCCGTCCCTGGCTTTGCTTAAAAAATGCATTTTTCGGGCAGAAACCGATTGGAAACTCGGCGGACCCAATTATAGTCTGAGGGGTCCGCGGGTAACTGCTTTTTAAGCGGATCAGATTTCCGTTCCTCGGGTCCCCAAGCGGACCCCCCAAGAAGAGAAACCCAGGCGCAGGTGTGAACCTAGCGTCAGTCGCTGGGAAAAAAAAAAAAAAAAAAGAGAGGGGGGTAGGGGGGAGACAGGGAAAGGTAGCAGACACAAAGACCAAATAATATTTCTGAAACAGGTGGGATTGAGTCATATGTTTGTCTTCAAGTACTGACAAGTCACCAGAGGTTGATGTTGATCCAGCCAGGAAAAGGTGGTAAAGAATCAAGCATTGTCTCCATCTTGGATTTTCAGATGTGGAGGATATAGCATGGCAAGCTTGATGCCAAGGTCCCACAGCCTGTCCCTCATTGGACAAATTGCCTTCTCCATTTCTGGATCTCTGATGTGAAGTCAGGATAAAACAATAGCCTGGTGTTATCAAATTTAATATCTCGTTTGTGCCTCACCGCTGCCAGTATTGCATCTCTGTCTCTGTAATTGGGTACATTCGTGAATAAAGGGTCTTGCAGGTGTGCCAACGAGGTAGAAGTCTAGTTGGGATGCAGTGTACCCTCTCTATAAGAAAGCAGGAGGACAAGGCTATTGGTCAATGAAGGTATAAGATGTTCAGTAAATGCTTCTGGGTTATCCCCTTGTACCCTTTCAGGGAGTCTCAAGAGCCTGATATTATTGCGCTTGTTGCAATTCTTGGCATCCTCCGCTCTTGCCTGAGGGGTTTTGACCTGTAGCTGCAAAGTACGGACAGAGTCTGCAGTAGAGTAAGCAGAGTCTTCCACCTTACCCAGTCTACATCCTTCCTCCATGGTAAAGTCTCAAATTTTGTCAATGTCATGTCAGAGCCAATTAAGATCAGACTGCAGCAGAACAGCCACCATGTTTAACCCCTTCCTGACATCCACCATAACAGTACAGCGCTGCCGGGAAGGACTTCCCACAAACCGCCGTACTACTACGGCGGAAGCATGCTGCGCACACAGAACCTATGTACGCACCCCAAGCTTTGTGGGTGTCAGCTATATGTAACGGCTGACACTGTCATCTAACACCTCCGATCGAGGGTGCTAAACCCTGAGATGCCGCGGTCTGAAGATTGCTGCTTCAATTCCCTATTGGGACAAAAAAAAAAAAAAAAAGAAAAAAAAAAAAAAAAAAAGGAAAAAAAAAATGTTTAAACATGTTAAAAAAAAAAAAAAGAATAAATCCCCCAAAATCCCATTTTCCCATATAAAAAGTTTTATGATGTAAAATAAAGAAAAAAAAAAACAAAAAACATTACATATTTGGTATCACCGCGTCCGTAAAAACTTGAACAATAAAACTAATAATAAATTATTATAAATAAATAATAACTAACAATAAAACTTATTTAACCCGCACGCTAAACGACATGAAAAAAAAAACGTAGAAAACCGCACAAAATAATGATTATTCAACATCTTGCCTCACAAAATGTTCAAAAGTGATCAAAAGGTCAGATAAAAACCAATACGGTACCAATAAAACGCACAGGTTGTTCCGCAAAGAATAAGCCCTCAACCAGCTCTGTCAACAGAAAAATATAAATATCATGCCTAGAGATGAGCGAATTTCTCAAAAGTTCAATTCGAATTTCTGAAAAAATTTGCTTCGATCCGGATTAATTTTCGGTGAATATCGTTAAAAAACACCTATTTCCGGGCTTCAGAGAGCCTGTATAGTGGTGTAGAACACTGTGCCTTGCATTAACACACATAGGGAGCCTACTGTGGTAGTGAAACAATACTGTGAGTCAGTATGACACGCACATGACAGCCATCGCTATTAGAACCACTGCATACTTCACTTATTTGGCCAGTTACGGGGCCAAAACTGACCACCTAACTCAAATGTGAACTCAGCCTTACAGGTCCATGCTAGTGCCAGGTAGAAAGAACCGTGCAGAGGCCCAAGATCCTACTATAGCGTGAAAGAGTGCACTCCTTTTACACCGTTGTCTGCTGATTCCACATAGATGTCTAGAGAGTGGCAAGGTGACATAATGTGGAGTTGGCAGCAGCATAAGGAGGCCAAAGAGTGGCAAGGCAACATAATGTGGAGATGGCAGGGGCATGAGGAGGGCACACAGTGACTCAGCAGTGACACCTGCATGAGGAGACCATACAGTGACCCAGTGGCAGCGGCGGCCATACAGCAGGCCATACGGTGTCAAGAACTGAGCTCGCTGGGTCTTGAACCCTTCCATTCCTGGCTATGTTCTGCAGCCTTGACCATTATGCCATTGAAGAAGCCTGTTTGTTCTTTGCCTTGCTTAGCCTGGACTTTTCTATTGGAATGATTAGCTTATGGATCTCAGCTGCTCTGTGGCCAATCACGGTATACCAATCGATATATAAACCCACAGCTCACTCCATCCTGTGCCTAATTATTCTGGCTGTCTGCTTCCTGTTTGCCTTGATCCTCACCATTACTCTACTGCTCCTGTGTACCGAACTCTGCATACGTCTGTCTACGATTGATCCACTGCTCCGGTATACAGACTCCTGCATACGTCTGCCCATGGTTGCTTCTTACTCCTGAGGTACTACTCCTGCTATTTAATACATCATCTACTACTGTTTAAGTACTGTGCCATTGCCTCACCAATTGGACTCCAGATCTGATAACTAGCATCGTTAGGTAATAAAGAGGCCCAACATGGAGGCTGGATGGGTGGAGTCTGCCTTGTCACAGCATCCGTTCCAGATCTCGGAATTACATAACCTTGTGTACAACCTTCAAAGTCAATTAAATGAAGTGAAAACCCCATTCACTGAATTGGAAGGACAAGTACATGAACTGCGTAGAAATTCTGCTGTTGTCAGTGCCACTCCTCAAGTTTATCGGATTCCACTAGCTGAAAAATTTGGTGGAAAGAGACATTTGTACCGAGGATTTCTTAATCATTGCCAGATGATTTTTTTCTACACATTCCTCTCAGTTCCCTACTGATAGGTCCAAAGTTGTGTTTATCATTGCCCTGCTAATAGACGATGCACAAGCATGGGTATCAACCTATTTCGAACAGGATCATGCCATTTTGGATGATTTGGAGGACTTTCTTACAGCAATGAACCTAGTACTTGATGAACCCAACCGCTGCGCCAATGCTGAGGGGGCCTTGCGTGATCTTTGCCACGGAAGACGCTCTGTTGCGGAGTACACTACAGAGTTTCAGCGCTGGGCTTCTGATGTTTCCAGGAACACCTCTGCACTGAAATGGCGATATTATGGAGGACTTTCTGAATCAGTTAAAGATGAACTTGTTAAAATAGAACTTCCAGCTGTTCTTGAAGAGTATATACGATTATGCACCCATATTGACCAAAGACTGCTGGAAAGAAAGCGAGAAAGACAGGGCTATTATGATTGGGACACCTTCTACCATTTACCAGTGAGTCGTTTTCTTCCAAAGTTGCAGACACCTTCCCTAACAAGATCGGCTCCAGAACCTATGCAAGTGGATGCTATCCAGGGACCAATTTCAACTGCGGAAAAACGTCGTCGCCTTGCTGAAAAACTATCTTTATTGTGGACAACCTGGACGTTATGTTCTTGACTGCCCTAATAAACCTCAACGAGCAGTTGCTGCAACTTAAATTAGATCAAATTCGGAGTCTTGTCCCCACTTGTGCTTCGCTTAGTCTGGTGACACAGCCCCTGTTTTCCACCACACCATGTCTTGGTAATATGACTACTAACCAACCTCATTTCACCTAACCAGTTCAGTTTTCTTATGGTTCTTACAAGTTGTTCACTATAGCAATGTTGGATTCTGGTGCAGCTGGGAATTTTAAGGATATTAAAGGGGTATTCCCATGACTATAACCATTTTTAAATTTGTAGATACTTAAAAGTTAAACATTTTTGCAAATATAAGTAATTAAACTGTTATGCTTGTCCCTGAACCGAATGAAAAATAAACAAACATGCAAAATAAACTGGTTTATTCAAGAAATGCGAGACAAACAAAGGTCAGTCAAAATAACTGAGTAAGTAAAACAGAGTAGGCAGGAGAAAATAACATTAGAAATCACCCTGCGATCCGCCCTGACTGATCCTGCCTGACGCCAGAGTTCTCCTCTTAAAAGAAGACACCTCACAGGAACCTTACTGGAATCCCTGGGAGCTGACCCTGAAAGTAAGAACACAATAAACCAGCAGTCCCCTGCACTGACCCCCAGACAGTAAATCCAAGAATACACACAGTGAGAAACATACAGAACTTGAGTACAAGGCCCACAGCACAGGTATGGCTGGACACACGAGTATAACCAGCAGAGTGAAAGTGAGAAGCCCAAGTTTATATAGCACAACAAAGGGTGGGGCAGAGGCACCGGGAAAAACCCCTCCCCAAGGCAGAAAGTACAGGCAGACAAGAATTAACCCCTGCCCGTCTGGACCAACTACCTAACAGTACCCCCCTTAAAGGAGGTGCCTCCGGAACCTCCGGACCGGGCTTCAATGGAAATCTATGATGGAAGGCTCTAATGCACTGCTTAGCAGAAATGTCAGATGACGAAACCCATGATCTCTCCTCAGGCCCATAACCTTTCCAATGGACCAGATACTGAATGCGTCCGTGAAAGAGCCGGGAGTCCTCAATAGAGCGAACCACGAACTGCAGCTCTCCGTTGACCAAGACAGGTGGGGGTGGTGAAACTGAATCTCTGCCTAAGGATGAAAAATACCTCTTTAGTAAAGACACATGAAAAGCATTGGTTATCCCCATAGAGTCAGGTAGGCGCAAACGAACTGAGACAGGGTTAATTATCTCTACGATTTCAAATGGACCAATATATTTGGGACCAAGTTTAAAGCATGGTATTTTTAGTCTAATATTCCGTGTAGAGAGCCAAACCCTATCTCCCACAGAGAACTTATGAGATTCTGATCGTTTACTGTCCGCAAAAAAATTTTGCTTTACCCCTAGCTCTAATTAGATTTTTCTTGACCTCAGACCAGACTGAAGCTAGTTTAGCAGAAAACTGAACCTCCCCTGGGACATCCGAACTAACTAATGACAATGGACCAAAGGACGGATGAAACGCATAATTACAGAAAAAAAGGAGAGGTCCCAATAGATTCCAAAGAACGATTATTTAAAGCAAACTCAGCTAATGGTAAAAATTATTTCCACTCAAACTTATCTGAGCTCACAAAGCACCTTAGATATTGTTCCAAACTTTGATTTAACCTTTCAGTCTGGCCGTTGGATTGTGGGTGATACGATGAAGAAAAAGATAAAGAGATGTTAAGGCGTTTACAAAACACCCTCCAGAACCGGGAAACGAACTGCACTCCCCTATCTGACACAATATCAGACAGTACCCCATGAAGCCGTACAAATTTTTCCACAAATGATCTAGCCAAAAGAGGAGCAGACGGCAATTTGGGTAAAGCCACCAAATGGCACATTTTACTAAACCGATCCGTGATTACCCAAATTACCGTACATCCTCCAGAAATCGGTAGGTCAGTGATGAAATCCATAGAGATGTGCGTCCAAGGCTTTTCAGGAATAGGCAATGGGCACAATTTCCCCGCAGGAAATCCTCTAAGGGACTTTGACCTGGCACATACCTCACAAGACTCCACATATCTCATAGTGTCCCTTCTGACAGATGGCCACCAAAACGACCTGGAGATTAATTTCAATGTATTAGAAATACCAGGGTGACCCGAGAGGACTGAATCATGAGCTTCCTGTAATAATGACAATCGAAGGTTCAGAGGAACAAAAAGCTTATCATTAGGGGTGTTGGCAGCTTTGTGCTTCCGAAATCTCCTTGTGAAGGTCAGTAGAAATCACGGCCACCACCACTCCCTTGGCCAATACCTGTGAAGGGACCTCATCACAGGGTGCAGCCTCAAATGACCGGGACAGGGCATCCGCCACCACATTCTTCGAACCTGGTCGGTAGGTAACTAGAAAGTTAAACCTGGAAAAGAACAAAGACCAACGAGCCTGACGAGAATTTAACGTCTTAGCTGACTGTAGATACATCAAATTCTTATGGTCCGTGAAAACCGTCACTTTATGCACAGCACCTTCTAAAAAATGTCTCCATTCCTCAAAAGCTAACTTAATCGCCAGCAACTCTCTGTCACCTACATCGTAATTACGTTCTGTTTTCGAAAATTTCTTTGAAAAGAAAGCACAAACCCGCAGGTTACGGCCCTCAGCTTCCCCTTGAGACAAAACCGCTCCAACCCCCACACTAGAGGCGTCCACCTCAACAAAAAATGGTAAGGAGCTGACGGGTTGGGCCAAAACAGGTGCCGAAGCAAAGCGTTGCTTAAGCGAACGGAACGCTCTCTCGGCCTCCGGAGGCCACTCCGAAATCTTAGCTCCCTTTTTGGTCAAATCTGTCAAAGGCTTAACAATCAACGAAAAATTCCTAATAAATTTACGGTAAAAGTTAGCAAACCCTAGAAACCTCTGTAACGCTTTGAGGTTCTCAGGTTGAACCCAGTCTAAAATAGCCTTGACCTTACTTAAATCCATCTTGAACCCGTCCTTCGAAATGACAAACCCCAAAAAAGAAATCTCCTGGACACAAAAAACACACTTTTCCACTTTAACACTAAGTGAATTCTCTTTTAGAACAGACAAGACAGACCGAAGGTGTTCACAGTGAGACTCGTAATTAGGAGAAAAGATGAAGATATCCTCTAAGTACACAACCAGGAAGTGACCAATAAAAGGACGTAATATGTCATTCATAAACTCCTGGAAGATTGCAGGGGCATTAGTAAGCCCAAAGGGCATAATCAGACTCTCGAAATGACCCAGGGGCGTGTTAAACGCTGTCTTCCACTCGTCTCCCTCCCGTACTCTTATCAAATTGTATGCCCCACGGAGATCTAATTTAGAAAACCACTGGGACACCACCAGTTGATGAAATAAATCGGGAATAAGAGGAAGCGGGTAAGGATTACGCACAGTAATTTGGTTCAACTCCCGAAAATCAAGACAAGGACGTAGTCCGCCATCGTTTTTTTTAACAAAAAAAAACCCGGTTGCTAACGGAGAGTTAGAGGGTCTTATGTGACCCTTCTTCAAACTTTCTGAGATAAAATCTTTTAAAGCCTCTCTTTCAGGGACAGAAATGTTATATAACCTGCTTTTGGGGTATTTACAGCCAGGCACCAGATCAATCCTGCAGTCATACGGTCTATGAGGAGGAAGCTGGTCACTAGAGGTGGGAGAGAATACCTGTGAAAAGTCAGACAGAAATGAAGGGACATTAGGTAACACTATGGCTACAAGATGACTAGGCATACACTCTTTCTTACACTCAAGAGACCATTTGACAATTTCTCCCGTACGCCAATCACATCTGCGCCCTGCTGTGTGCCCAAATGGCAGTTTATGCCCACATGTATGACACTGGTGTACCCAGGAAAACGTACTTAACAATGCCATATGTGGGTATAAACTGCTGTTTGGGCACAGCCGGGCACAGAAGGGAAGGTGCGCTATTTTGGTTTTTGGAGCACAGTTTGGTTTTTGGACACCATGCCACTTTTGCAGAGCCCATGAATTGCCAGTAAAGTGGAATCCGCAGACATGTGACCCCATTTTGGAAACTATACCCTTCAAGGGATTTATCAAGTTGGGTAGCGAGCATTATTAACCCTTAAGTGTTGCATTCTTTTAATTTCCAGAAATTAATGCGCAGCAGATAATGAAAAGTTAAAAATGAAATTTTTCTATAGATACGCCATTTCAGTGCCCGATATGTTGTGCCCAGCTTATGTCTGCACAGACACACACTCCAAAAACTGTTGAGCAGGGCACAACATATTACGCACTGAAATGACGTATTACTGGAAAAATTGTCATTTTCACCTTTCACCATCAGCTGCGTATTCATTTATGGATAATAAATTATAGCAACACTTGGGGGTTAAAAATGCTCACTGTACCCCTGGAAAAATTCCTTCAGGGATGTAGTTTCCAAAATGGGGTGACATGTCAGGGGATTACTGGCGTTTCAGCTCTGCAAAAGTGCAATGACGTCCAATAACCAAACCGTCCAAGTCTGTGCTCCAAAAACCAAATAGCGCTCCTTGCCTTCTGTGCTCGGCTGTGCCCAAACACCAGTTTATACCCACATATGACATTAAGTACGTTATCCTGGGTACACCAGTGTCATTCATGTGGGTATAAACTGCAGTTTGGGCACACAGTAGGGCACAGAAGGGAAGGAGCGCTATGTGGCTTTCGGAGTGCAGATTCAGATGTTTGGGATCTGGATGTCATGTCATGTTTGCAGAGCCTCTAAAGTACCAGTAAAGTGGAATCCCCTAGGGAATGACCCCATTTTGAAAAGTGCACCCCTCAAAGAATTTATCAAGGGGTGTAGTGAGCATTAGTATCCCAAACGTGACTGCACAGCAGATGGGGAAAAGTGAATATGTAAGCTGTGCGGAGTACATTCGGTACACTAAATTCCCTACTATTATTCCAGTAGTTCCTATTATTGGGGATCTCACTCTAGGGGTCACTTCTGGTTCATTATCCCTTGTAAGCTCTAAATCTGGGTTGTCCCCTGATATACGCTCACACAGTTTATACATTCCCTTCCTGCCGCAGCCAGTTATGTTCTAATGATTTGGCGATTTTTGGGGTTTTTGTCTTCACATTGTACGAGCTATATTTTCTTTATTTTTCTGGTGATGTAGCGATATGAGAGCTTGTTGTTTGTGGTATGAGATGTATTTTGTAATCACATCATTTTTAGGTGCTTACAACTTATTAAATAAATTTTATTAACTCTTTCTTGGTGGATTAAAAAACAACCCCATCAATTCTGGCACTGCGTTTTACCTTTTAAATTTTTCGTCATGCAGCATAGAGCGTAAGTAACATGTTACCTTTATTCTGCGGGGCGGTACGATTACGGCGATACCTCATTTATACTGTTTTTTTATGCGATACTAATTTTGCATAACAAAAACCCATTAGGGGACAAAAATCCATTTTTTTTTGCATCGCCATCTTCTAAGATGCATAGCATTTATATTTTTCAGTTTATAGAGTTGGTTTAGGGCTTAATTTTTGCGGGACAACCTGTGCTTTTTATTGGTAGTGTTTTGAGGTACATATGACTTTTTGATCACTTTTTATGGCATATTTTGTAAGGTGAGATGGCAAAAAATCATTACTTTTGGCGTGTTTTTTCCGGTTTTTTTTTCCCAACGTTCACCGTGTACGTTAAATATGGTTTCAGTTTTATTGTACAGGTTGTTACCGATGCGGTGATACCAAATATGTATTGTTTTTATTAATTTTTAGGTTTATTTTTTATAGAATTCATTTTATATAGGAAAAGGGAATTTTTGGGGCTTTATTCTTTTATTAATTTTGTTCACATACTTGATTTTTTTTTTCACTTTTTTTTATTTTTTCATGTGTCCCATTAGGACACCTGAGCCAGAAATGCTGTGATCTCTGGTTCAGTACTATAGACTGCAAGACACGAGCATACAAGTGTCTTGCAGTCTATACAGGGAGTGAGGCTATGCATATGCATAGCGCTGACTTCCGGAGGTCATGGCAGGATCAACCAGGTAGTGGGGGCTCCAGGCAGCCTGGACTGGGCAGACCCCCGGCTGCAGATTATAGATATCGGCATCCCCCGATCTCGCCATGGGGGGTGCCGGGGGTGGGGGCAGCAAGATGGCGGAACCCCTTGGATGCCGAGGTCATGTTTTACCACGGCATCCAAGAGGTTAAAACCTTCGATCGGAACTCAGTTCCGACCGGGGATTATGGAGTAGGGTGTTACAACTAACACCCGGTTACGATGCCGCCCCGCTCAGATAGTGAGCGTGGGGCCGGCCTCGGGCGTAGTAATACGCCCTGGTGCGCAAAGTACCTAGCGCCCAGGACGTAATAGTACGTCCAAGGTCGTTAAGGGGTTAATCTCTTCACCAAAATTTCCAGTAATTTTGGGCATACCATGACTCAACATCCATAATCCTTCAGTAGACTAGAAGTCAAGAAATGTAACTTTTACTTCTGAATATTGTCAACAAAATTGTCAACTGAAGCAGTCAATTCCTTCCCAGGTGGGAGCTGCTGAAAGACCTATCGCTAACTCTGTAGAATTACCTGAACTGTATGAGGAATTTAAAGATATGTGTGACAAAAGGAATGCTGACCATCTCCTCATTGCTCTTATGATTGTCCTATTGAACTTTTTACCAGGTACATCCATACCTTACAGACGCATCTATCCACTTGCAGAGATGGAACTGAAGTTCCTAGATGAGTACATCAAGGAAAATCTGGCAAAAGGATTTATACGGCATTCCACTTCTCCAGCAGGAGCACCTAGATTCTTCGTACCAAAGAAAGATGGCACATTACGAAACGAAACCAAATGACCGTCAAAAATAGTTACCCTCTTCCGCTTATTCCAGAATTACTCGAGAGATTACCGAACTCTGCATGCATCTGACTACGATTGATCTTCTACTCCTGTGTACCGACTCCTGCATACGTCTGACCACGGTTGCTTCTTACTCCTGAGGTACTATTCTTGATATTTAATACATCATCTACTACTGTTTAAGTACTGTGCCATTGCCTCACCAATTGGATTCCAGATCTAATAACTAGCATTGTTACACCCAGTGGCATCAGCATGAGGAGGCCATAGAGTGACCAAGTGGCAGCAGAATGAGTAGGCCACAGAGTGGCAAGGCGACATAATGTGGAGTTTGCAGCAGCATGAGGAGACCATACAGTGACCCAGTGGCAGAGGCATGAGGAGTACACAGAGTGACCCAGTGGCAGCGGCATGATAAGGAAATACAGTGACCAAGTGGCAGCAGCATGAGGAGAGCATACAGTGAACCAGTGGAATCAGCATGAGGAGGCCCATACAGTGACCCAGTGGCAGCATCATGAGGAGGCCATACAGAGAACCAGTGGCAATGGTATGAGGAGACCATACAGTGACCCAGTGGCAGTGGCATGAGGAGTACACAGAGTGACCCAGTGGAAGTGGCATGAAGAGGCCATACAGTGACCCAGTGGCATGAGGAGATCACAGAGTGACCCAGTGGAAGCGGCATGAGGAGGACACAGAGTGACCCAGTGGCAGCGGCATGAGGAGGACATACAGTGAGCCAGTGATATTGTGGAGGTGTCAGCAGCCTTAGGAGGCCATACAGTGACCCAATGTCAGATTGACCCAGTGAAAGCAGCATGAGGAGGATATACAGTGACCCAGTTCCTCGCTTGTGTGAATTTTTTCGCCCAGGCAAACGAGGTGTAGAACAGCTTGACACCGCTGTGCCCTTCACATGTGGTATGCTAGAGGAGCACTGTGAATTGTCCCTGCAGTGGAGGCTGAGGAAACAGTGGAGGATGAGATGGACATTGTTGCAGGACCAACAGCGTGAGAACGTGGAAGCGGAAGTGGCGTCACCTGGCCAAGTTGCTGGTGACAAGGCAACAATGTGGAGTTGGCAGCAGCATGAGGAGGACACGGAGTGGCAAGGCAACAATGTGAAGTTGGCAGCAGCATGAGTAGGCTATACAGTGACCCGGTGGCAGCGGCATGAGGAGGCCATACAGTGACCCAGTGGCAGCGGCATGTGGAGTACACAAAGTGACCCAGTGGAAGCGGCATAAAAAGGCCATACAGTGATCCAGTGGCAGTGGCATGAGGAGGACATACATTGAGCCAGTGGCAGCGGCATGAGGAGGACATACATTGACCCAGTGGAAGTGGCATGAGGAGGCCATACAGTGACCCAGAGTGGCAGCGGCATGAGGAGTACACAAAGTGACCCAGTGGAAGCGGTATGAAAAGGCCATACAGTGATCCAGTGGCAATGGCATGAGGAGGACATACATTGAGCCAGTGGCAGCGGCATGAGGAGGACATACAGTGACCCAGTGGAAGCGGCATGAGGAGTACACAGAGTGAACCAGTGGCAGCGGTATGAGGAGGACATACATTGAACCAGTGGAAGCGGCATGAGCAGGCTATACAGTAACCCAGCAGCAGCAGCATGAGGAGTACACAGAGTGACCCGGTGGCAGCGGCATTAGGAGGCCATACAGTGACCCAGTGGCAGCGGCATGAGGAGAAAATACAGTGACCCAGTGACATTGTGGTTTCAGCAGCCTTAGGAGGCCATACAGTGACCCAGTGGCAGCGGCATGTGGAGTACACAAAGTGACCCAGTGGAAGCGGCATAAAAAGGCCATACAGTGATCCAGTGGCAGTGGCATGAGGAGGACATACATTGAGCCAGTGGCAGCGGCATGAGGAGGACATACATTGACCCAGTGGAAGTGGCATGAGGAGGCCATACAGTGACCCAGAGTGGCAGCGGCATGAGGAGTACACAAAGTGACCCAGTGGAAGCGGTATGAAAAGGCCATACAGTGATCCAGTGGCAATGGCATGAGGAGGACATACATTGAGCCAGTGGCAGCGGCATGAGGAGGACATACAGTGACCCAGTGGAAGCGGCATGAGGAGTACACAGAGTGAACCAGTGGCAGTGGTATGAGGAGGACATACATTGAACCAGTGGAAGCGGCATGAGCAGGCTATACAGTAATCCAGCAGCAGCAGCATGAGGAGTACACAGAGTGACCCGGTGGCAGCGGCATTAGGAGGCCATACAGTGACCCAGTGGCAGCGGCATGAGGAGAAAATACAGTGACCCAGTGACATTGTGGTTTCAGCAGCCTTAGGAGGCCATACAGTGACCCAGTGGCAGAGTGTGGAGGTGTCAGCAGCCTTAAGAGGCCATACAGTCACCCAATGGCAGTGTGCGGAGGTGGCAGCAGTGTGAGTAGGCCACAGAGTGGCAAGGTGATATAATGTGAAGGTAGCAGCAACCTTAGGATGCCATACAGTTACCCAGTGGCAGAGTGTGATGAGGCAGCATGGATCAATTAATCTGCTGCATCAGGCATTGCTGAGTGGAAATCCTTGTCCTCCTCATCTCCCTCTGGCTGTTCCAGTTGCTACTGCTCCTTCTCTCCACCCATTTGGCTACACATTGTTTGTGCTCCAATGTCCTCCAGTTCAGCCCCCACAGAGCTCATGTGGCCGTGAGATGTAGACATCACATCTCCAGTCCTCTGACCAGCCAGATTGATAAGCATCTTTTCCAGGATGTGAATCAGTGGAATGACGTTCATCCCGTAGTCCTGGCGAATGACTAACAAAGTGGCCTCCTCAAAGGGAACGAGCAAACGACAGGTGTCACGCATGAGCTGCCACTGGCTAACGTTAAAGTTACACAGAGGAGTTCCTCTGTCCACTTGGATCATCAAGAAATAAACAATTTCTTTGTTTTCTCTGTTCACATAGTCGATCCAACATATGGAGAGTTGAATTCCAACAGGTGGAAACATCGCATATCAGCCTAAGTTGTGGGAGCCCGTTCTGCCGCTGCATCTCAAGGTGCTTGGCGGTGTACGAGTGGCTGAAGGGCATGCAAAGTTTCCTTGACATTTTTAGGATGTCTTGCTAATGGGTCGAACACTTAAAGAAACGCTTGACAACCAGGTTGAACATGTGCGCCATGCAGTGTGCATGGTTCAGCCCTCCTGACACAGTGCCAACACCATGTTCTTCCCGTTGTCGGTCACCACTGTTCCGATTTTTAGTTCTCTTGGAGAAAGCCAGGATTCAATTTCTTGATTGAGGACACGGAGCAGTTCCTCCCGTGTGAATTTGTTCGCCCAGGCAAACAAGGTGTAGAACAGCGTGACACCACTGTGCCCTGCACATGTGGTATGCTAGAAAAGCACTGTGAATTGTCCCTGCAGTGGAGGCTGAGGAAACAGTGGAGGATGAGGTCGACATTGTTGCAGGACCAACGGCGTGAGAACGTGGAGGCGGAAGCGGCGTCACCTGGCCAAGTTGATGGTGACAAGGTGACAATGTAGAGTTGGCAGAGTGGTGAGGTGACATAACTTGAAGTTGGCAGCATCATGTGTAGGCCATACAGTCACCCAGTGTGGAAGTGGCAGCAGCATGAGTAGGCCACAGAGTGGCAAGGTGATATAATGTGGAGGTAGCAACAACATTAGGAGGCCATACAGTGACGCAGGGCTGTGGTGCCAACACTGACCACACTTCACCTTCTGCCCACAAATTGAACATATGGCTATGTTCACCTCCCCTGGCGGCTTAACAAAAAACTGCCACACCGAGTAGGTAATTTTACCCTCAACACTCCGCAATAACTGGCTGCTACTGCCACTGCCTCCGTGAACCCTGCACCACTGCTTTCCGGGCAGGTAGGCTACTGCGAAGCGGGTGGTCTACCCAGGGCACGTTTAGCTCCCGACCTCCCACTGCTGCCACCCTGCTGACTCCACCGCTGCCTCTTGCGCAAGCTGCAACCCTCTTCATCCACTACTGTCTGCAGGTCACTGATGTGTCCTCCTCAACATCAGCTCCCACTCCACTCTCCTCATCACTACTTGCCCGCCTACCAGAGGAAGAGGCGGATGTCTCCTCCAGATCTTGGCTGAGCAGTAGCTGCTGACTTTACTCTAGTACTTCCTCCTCACTGTATAGCGGATCTGAGCCCACAGCATAGAGTACTTCTCTAGCTGAGGTAACAGAAAAGGACAGAGGCAGATTGAGGACAGGTGAGGGCACAGGGCCTGCTGCCAGGCCATGCCAACTAAGGTTTGTGTCCAACTCTTGAATGGGGTGTCTGATGTGACTTGAGATGAATTGGATGAATTCTACAACTGCTGGGTTGCTTGTCAAGACACGACCACTACTTGACACTGGGAGCTCAGGCCTCTGTAAGTGACCCCAGCTGCCACGCCCCCTTACTCTGCTGAGACCTATGCCTGCGCCAGAAACATTTAGGCCTGCATCCCTCCCCTGTGCATGGCCTCTCACTTCTCTGTCTGACATACTGTTCGATGAAAAAACGTAATTACAAAGGAAATAAATACAGGGTAAAAAGGCCTGTAATTTTCTACTTTGAAGAGAACGGCAAATATGCCCCTTATTTCTTCCCCACTAATGAACACATATAAAAAAAAAGCGTGATAAAGGCAGAGATCTGTGGCTAACAATTATTGATTTTTGCCAATACTGTATTGAGAAATGGCTTGTAACTTAATAATGGGAACAAAATGGCGAATATGTGTTTCTACACTAATAAACACCTTTAAATAAGTGATAACTGCTAAGAATTATTGATTTTTGAAAATACTGTATTGATAAATGGTCAGCATCTTTATACTAGGAACAAAATGGCGAATATGGTCGATATGTCTTTCCCCACTAATAATCACCTTTAAATAAGTGTTAGGATAACAGCTAAGTGCACAGATCAGTGGCTTTTACTGAATTTTGCCACTACTGTATAGAGAAATGGCCTGTAATTTCATACTCTGAACAAAATGGCAAATATGCCCTTTATTTGTTTCCACACTGATTAACGCCTTGAAAAAGGCGCTAGAACAAATAAATGCAGATATTAGTGGATGATAATTCAGTTTTCTTTGGCACAGTGGTACTGACAAATGGCCTGTAATGTTATACTTTGGAAGAACAGTGAATAAGCCCCTTATAATAAACACCTTGAAAAAGGTGTTTATTACAGATAAGTGCAGATATTAGTGGATGATAATTCACTGTTTTTTTGCTGTACTGCACAAGGCTTGTTGCGTTCCATCTTGAAGACACAGGTATGAGTAATGAGCAGCAGTATAACGACAGTGAGTGGTGCAATGTATATTAAAATTCTTTCTGTAAATGACACTGCAACCATACCAAATTCTTCTTTCAATTCTTCCATATCCTTTCCCTACAGTTCTAAGGCTGTTTCCCTGAACTTCTCTTTTCTAAGTCTTTCCCTAGCTCCTGCTGACGTCTGTCCCTACAGTAAGAGCGATGTGAAATGACTGACAAAATGACAAAAATAATTCATTTTTTTCCCTAAATAGAATTTTATTCGGCACAATTATAAACACATAAAATAACAACATAAATTAGGCATCTACGTAATCGTATGGACCCACAGAATAAAGCTAACATTTTACTTCTGCTGTACACTGCACGGCAAAAAAAATTAAATGTTAAAAAGCAAGGCCAGAATTGATGTTTTCTTTTACATCCCACTCACAAAGAGTTAATAAAATTTAGTCAATAAGTTATAGGCACCCCAAAATGGTGGCATTGAAAAGTACATCTCATACCGCAAAAAACAAGCCCTCATATGGCCACATTACCAGAATATTAAAAAAAAATATAGCTTGTACAATGTGAAGACAAAAACCCCAAATATCGCCAAATCAGTAGGACACAACTGGCTGTGGCAATAAGGAAATGTATAAGCTGTGCGAGTGTATATCAGGGGACACCCCATATTTAGAGCTTATGAGGGAGAATACACCAGTACTGATCCCCGAGAATGCCCCCCTGCCCCATGTTATAGGAGCTAGTGGGAAAATAGCATGGGATTTGTACTCCGCACACCTTACATATAATAACAATAATACATTTTATTTATATAGCGCCAACATATTCCGCAGCACTGTACAATTTGTAGGGTTCAAGTACTGACAAAAAAGATACATTACAAAGAAATAGTCAATTCACACACTGGGACTGAGGGCCCTGCTCGCAAGAGCTTACAATCTATGAGGTAGAGGGGGTGACACAAGAGGTAGCAGGGGTGGCAACAGATGTAGCATTGCTTATACAATGGTCAGACAATTTTGTAATAGAGGTTACTGTCATTACACATATATAAGCTGTATGAGCCGTTACCAGTCGTGTCCTTTAACATGCAGATGGTGCCGGGACATATAAAGCTAGTCTGATACGGCATCATATCCTGTGAGGTAATGTTGAAGCATAAACAGAGGAGGGTACGTTTTAGGGATTCTAACTACGGAAGGGTTTACATTAGGAGTTGTGATAGGCCTGTCTGAAAAGATGTGTCTTTAGTTTACGCTTGAAGTTGTGGAAATTGGGGGTTAATCTGACAGTCTGGGATATAGCATTCCACAGAAGTGGTGCAACTTGGGAGAAGTCTTGTATACAAGCGTGGGAGGATCTGATAATAGAGGATGTTAGTCTTAGGTCATTGAGTGAACGGAGAGTACGGGTTGGGCGATAGACAGAGATGAGGGAGGAAATGTAGGGAGGTGCAGCAATATGGAGAGCCTTGTGAATGAGGGTGATAAGTTTATATTGTATTCTGTATTGAATAGGCAGCCAATGTAGTGACCGGCACAGACCGGAGGCATCGCTGCAGCGTCTAGACTGATAGATGAGCCTGGCCGCCGCATTCAGAATAGACTGGAGAGGGGAGAGTTTAGTAAGGGGAAGACCGATTAGTAAGGAGTTACAGTAGTCAAGGCGAGAGTGAATCAGGGCAACAATAAGTGTCTTTAGTGTATCTGTAGTAAGGAAAGGGCGGATTCTGGAGATGTTTTTGAGGTGGAGATGACATGAGCGTGCGAGTGATTGGATATGGGGGTTGAAGGAAAGGTCTGAGTCAAACAAAACCCGGAGGCAGTGGGCATACTGCCTAGGAGTTATGGTAAGGCCGGAGACTGCAATGGAGATATCAGGGACAGATATATTAGATGGTGGAAACAGCAGTAGTTCAGTCTTTGAGAGATTCAGTTTCAGACAGAGCGAAGACATGATATTTGAGACAGCAGAGAGGCAGTCACTGGTGTTCTGTAGTAGTGCAGGGGTGATGTCACGGGATGACGTATATAATTGGGTGTCATCAGCATAAAGATGGTACTGGAAGCCAAATCTAGTGATGGTTTGTCCAATGGGTGCTGTGTAGAGGGAGAAGAGCAGGGGACCTAGGACCGAGCCCTGAGGAACCCCAACGGCAAGGGGAAGAGGGGAAGAAACAAAGCCCGCAAATGATACACAGAAAGTGAGGTCAGAGAGATAAGAGGAGAACCAGGAGAGAGCAGTGTCTGTGATGCCGACAGAGCGGAGCATAGTGAGGAGGAGTTGATGGTCAACAGTGTCAAATGCTGCTGAGAGATCTAGAAGAATAAGAAAAGAGAAGTCACCTTTGGATTTAGCCATCAGGAGATCATTGGAGACTTTTGTGAGGGCCGTTTCAGTAGAGTGCAGAGTGCGTGAACCAGATTGTAAGGGGTCAAGAAGAGAGTTAGCAGAAAGATAGCGGATTAAACGAGAATAGACCAAGCGTTCCAAGATTTTGGAAATAAAAGGAAGGTTAGAGACAGGTCGATAGTTAGCAGCACAGGACGGGTCAAGGGAGGATTTCTTCAGTAGTGGGGTTATGACAGCATGTTTGAAAGAGGATGGGAAAATTTCAGAAGAGAGAGAGAGAGGTTAAATATTTTAGTAAGGTAAGTCGTGACGGCAGGTGACAGAGACTGGAGAAGGTGTGAGGGGAAAGGGTCACTACTGCAGGTCATAGGGCGAGAAGAGGAAAGTAGCTGAGATACTTCCTCCTCTGTAACAGGTTCAAAAGATGAGAATGAACAGTCTGAAATGCGGCTGGTGAGGGGGTCAATGCCACCTGGGGATTGGGCAGTTATTTCCTGACGGATCTTATCAATTTTATCATGGAAATAAGAGGCCAGATCATCTGCGCTAAGGTCTGTGAATGGCATCTGCACCTTAGGGGTAAGTAAGGAATGAAAAGTTTCAAATAGCCTTTTAGGGTTACAGGAGAGAGAAGAGATGAGAGTGGTGAAATAGGCTTGTTTGGCTAGGTGAAAGGCAGAATTATAGGTTTTAAGCATAAATTTAAAGTGGAGGAAGTCTGCAGGTGTACGTGATTTTCTCCACAGACGTTCAGCACACCTTGAGCACCGTTGAAGAAAATGTGTCTATGGCGTGTGCCAGGGTTGCTGCCTCCAGCGTCTAACCTTTCGAGTGGAGGGTGGAGCTGCCTCATCCAATGCACTCTTAAGGGTTTCATTATAGTGGCTGGTGGCTAGATTGGGGCAGGACAGTGAAGAGATGGGGGACAGAGAGGACTGTAGAGTATCT
Organism: Leptodactylus fallax; assembly: GCA_947044405.1. Lineage (NCBI taxonomy): Eukaryota > Metazoa > Chordata > Amphibia > Anura > Leptodactylidae > Leptodactylus > Leptodactylus fallax. Next base: position 688,700 of record CAMRHE010000594.1, read on the forward strand.
GAGAGGTGCTGGGTGTTAATAGTATGTAAATTCCTATATGTATGATGAGTAGATGTGTCCTGTGAAGGAGAGGAAGCACTGATGGTGAGAGACAGAAGGTTATGGTCAGAGAGTGGCAGAGAAGAGTTAGTAAATTTAGAAACTGTGAGGAGACGATGGAAGACAAGATCAATGGTGTTGCCATCTACATATATGTGGCAGAAGAGGAAAGTTGTGAAAGACCAAAAGACGTGGTTATTGAGAGAAACTGTGAGGCAGCTGGGGAGACAGGGGTGTCAGTGGGGATGTTAAAGTCACCCATTATGAGGGTAGGAATTTCACTGGATAAAAAGAGGGGAAGCCAAGAAGCGAAGTGATCCAGAAATTGGTAGGGTGAACCCGGTGGACGGTAGATCACAGCTACACGTAAGGAGAGTGGGCGGAAAAGTCTGATAGCATGGACTTCAAATGAGGGGAATGTGAGTGAGGGTACCGGAGAGATGGCATGAAAAGTGCACTGCGGTGACAGAAGTAACCCTACCCCTCCAACCTTCCTGTTGTCAGGCCTAGAGGTGTGTGAGAATTGTAGACCACCATAAGACAGAGCAGCAGGGGAGGCCGTATCAGACTGCTGGATCCAGGTTTCAGTAAGGGCAAGCATGTTGAGAGATTTGCTGAGGAATAAGTCATTAATATATTCTAGTTTGTTACACACTGAGCGGGAGTTCCAGAGAGAACAATTAAAAGAGACAGGAGAAAGATAAGGAGAGGGAACACGGCAAATATTGATTCACTTCTGGGATACTAATGCTCACTACACCACTTCACCACATTCTTTGAGGGATACAGTTTACAAAATGGGATCACTTTCGGTAGATTCCAATTTACTGGCACCTCAGGGACTCTGCAAACATGACATGGCGTCCAAAAAACAAACATCTAAATCTGCGTTCTGAAAACTGAACAGCGCTTCTTACCTTCTGTGCCCTGCTGTGTCCCTCAACAGCAGTTTATTCCCACATATTTGACATTGTTGTACCTGGGACACCCCACTTAACCTATACAAACTGCTGTTTGGGCACGCAGCAGGGTGCAGAAAAGAAGCAGCGCTATTTGGGTTTTGGAACGGTTTGGTTTTTGGATGCCATGCCACTTTTGAAGAGTTCCTGAAATGCCAGTATAGTGGAATCCCCTGACATGTGACCCTAATTTGGAAACTACAACCCTCAAGGAATTCTACCAAGAGTACAGTGAGCATTTTTGCCCCTCAAGTGTTGCATTAATTTTTTCTCCAGAAATGAATGTGCCATCAGCTGTGCAGAGTGAAAATGACAATATTTCCAGGAATACGTCATTTCATTGCACAATATGTTGTGCCCAGCTTGTGTCAGAGACAAACGCTCCGAAGGCTGTTGTACCAAGGATAACCCGCTTAACCGTTTTTGGAGTTTGTCTGATGTCACAATCTGGGCATAACATATGGGCACTGAAATGGTGTGTATCTGGAAAAAAACTGTAATTTTCACTGAGCATTTATTTCTGGAAATGAAAAATAATGCAATACTTGAGGGTTAAAAATGCTCGCTATGCCCCTTCATACATTCCTTGAGGGGAGCAGTTTCTAAAATAAGGGTGCATTTTTTATTTTGCTCGCCAATGCAGTGTTAATAACCAAATTAGGCCTCAAATAAGTATGGTGTGTCTTCATTTTTGAGCCTTGCCATATTTGTAGGTAAGAGAGTAGGGCTAAATATAGGGTGTTTCCAAAATCAGGAAACAGAGCATAATAACTGGAGAGCTGACATTGCACAAATAACATTATGTCTCAGTGTAATGTGGTTAAACAGGAAACCCCCTTGTCAGAGGTGGAGGGTTTACAAGAGTGTGTTAATTACTCAGGGCAATACAACAGAGGGACTGTGATTAACCAGCAACAGTGATCCAGTTCCCTATAGGTCAGCTGAGGGGAGTTTGAACAAAAGGTCCACAAGGGGGAAGGGGTCGGCTAGATATATTTTTGTACAGAAATACATATACAGGAGTCCCCGATCATCACATTGATAATAAGGATTAGAATGATACAGTAATTAATCAGCCTGACAGAGGATGGAAGACTCCCCTCATGTCTGTAGACTTGTGTGATTTATGTACTGAACACATGGTTATTGTTTATATAAAGATAAGATAACTAATGAATAAGATACTCTATTCCTCTTATAGTTTTGTGTGTCTCCTGTTTGATATGTTATACGATGTCAGCATATTTTATTTATTTTTTAACCTCTTTAAAGCAATGTACATGCGGCTCAGTACAGTGCAACTCAAAAATGAAAATTTAGCTGCCAATCCTCTGACTGGTCACATGCTGCGGTTGAGTTAGCTAGTTCTCACACAACTTTAGTAACTTTTGTGACCATGGTGTCGAATGAATTGTTTCATGACCAGCAGTCAATCCATATTGTGCCGACTTCCATCTCTGGTGGTTAGCACTGCAGCCTTGCAGCGCTGGAGACCTAGGTTCGAATTCTGCCAAGGACAACTTCAAGGAGTTTGCATGTTCTCCCCGTGTTTGCGTGGGTTTCCTGTAGGTGTTCCAGTTTTCTCTCACACTTCAAAGACATACTGATAGGGAATGTAGATTGTGAGCCTTATATGGGACAGTGACTGACGATGTCTGTGAAAGCGCTGTGGAATATGATGGCGCTATATAAGTAAGCAAAATAATAATAATAATCCATAAAATCATTTGACTAGTAAGGTATACAAATCTGTGTCTATTGTAAGTCTCTGGGCAGACACACTATAGCTTGTATGCTATGTGTGTGTGTGTTCCTATTTGTTAGCAAATAAAACTAATCTTATTTTGTTTTAGATGATCGGTGATGTCATGATTTGATAAGGATTTAGAATTTTCCCCACAACAGCCCTCAAGATCTAGAAGCTGTTTGGCCACTACTGGGTATCCCTCTCGTCCAGGTTCCATCGTGGATGCCAGTACAAGATGAATCTGCCACACCACTGCAACTCCTGTCACTGACTCCCTGAGAACACCGACGCAATTCAAATTACTGAAAGGCAGAAAATCAGCTGCGCGACAGCTGGAGAAAAAATCCGAGAGGCCATTAGTTATGACTGTATGAATTGGACGTTTGTTTTGTGCCTGCCACTTTAATGAATCGTAGACGAACTTTCTGATCTGTCCCAGCAAATACCCCCCTCCCCCCTCCAATCCCAGTACGGAGCCTTCTTCCTTGCAGGTCTGAGTGGACCTCTTGAGACGCTTGTAGACCAATTATAACAGGCGCTTTTATTTAGTTAATCTAGCAGCACTTACCAACTGGCACTCTCGATATTTAATTTATGTAAGCACTGTATCCCATGCCCACTATCCCCTTCCCACCTACAGTCTGCTTCACAGTTGACAGCAACTCAGATGGTTCTCTCCGCCTGCTCCCCCTCCGTTCCTAAACCCCCTCCCCAAAGTTTTTTACTGACCACTTTCATCGCGGAGATGCTTCTCTAGCAGTCACGACCCTTCTAAACCCCCCCCCCCAAGGTCACAGTGTGTGTCCTCTGCCTTGCGTGGAGATCTCTACTGCACCTGCAACGGGTATCCACTACACATGATCCAGTCCCCCTTATAGGGCAGGTGTTTGTGATGCTACACTATCCAGTAATTTAGACAGCTTTACTACCATTGGTTTTGCATTACCTGCCCCCACCAACCTGTCCTTCCCCCATGAAAGAAAAAAAAAAAGCCTCCCTCCCATGGACACCTGCACCGCTTACGTTGCAGGTTTTTGCGATGCTACACTAGCCAGTAATTTAAACAAATTTATTTTAACTGATTTTGCATAACCCCCCTCCCCATTCCCCCAGTTTATACAATAATACTCTGCATCTTACTACTGTTGTCTAAAAGGTTCTTCTTGCTCCATGCTCTCATTGACTCTCAATCTTCATTCAGATGGGACACTTGTTGCAATATGCCTACAATATGCTTTTCTGGTTAACTTAATATGTTCTTTCACTTGTTTTTTTTTTTACTTTTATATTACATGTAAATTGACCTGTTCAATTCTCTCTCCTTATATACTGTATATACATTGGGTATGTTTTATTATATATCACTAACTTCTTTATGAGCGACCCATAGGGTCCGCCTTTGATCAGGACTCACTCCTCACCCTCACTTACTGCTGGCTGTCTCTCTTTATTTTAAGAGCAGTTGCCTCTTTCAACGTCAAAGGCCTCAACCCGCCCAATAAACGGCATCATATTCTACTACTACTACGTAAATTATGCACCAGTGTAGCATTTTTACAAGAAACACACTTCAGGAAGTCCAAGATTCCGGCGCTGCCGACTAGACAATTCTCTCAATGAATAGAAAAAGGAAAAAAAGGAATCTCACGGATCACCCAATCTGAAAGTCATCAGCAATGCTGCATCGTCATAGTGCATGGAAGTAACTCTCAGGACTGAATGGAGTATATTCAAATATAAGCCAAAAAAAAAAAAAAATCCTTCCTAGCACTATCGACTAATTTGATCATTTAAAAAATAACTTTTAATTCATCATTAAAATTCAACAGAGAAAAAAAGAAAAAACAGAAGAAAAAAACCCATATTAAAAAGGATAACAGCTTACGCGTTTCAGGGCTGACATGCCCCTTACTCATATTTTTTCCTGTTTTTTCTTTTTTTCTCTTTTGAATTTTAATGATGAATTAAAAGTTATTTTTTAATTAATTATTAATTAATAATCAAATTGGTCGAGAGTGCTGGAAATGATTTTTTTCTTTTTCTTTTTGGCTTTATTTAATTCTCTCAATGGTTCCACAACCCTAATCCAACCTCTGCTTCAAAAGGAGTTTCTCTCTGCTTCAAAAGGAGTTTCTATGCTATTCCATAACTCAAAACCTTTTGAATGTCAACAGAAATTTTCAGAACCCAAGGGTAGAGCGCTCTACTTAAAGGGTTCCATCTCCTCCGTAACGTATACGTTTGCGAATATCTATTCCCCAAATAAGGATCAGATCGCATGGCTTTTAAACACACAGGCTCCTGAAGACCTTTGCCGAAGGTCAAATAGTCCTAGGAGGTGACTTCAATGTGGCTCTGAATGCTTTTTTTTCAACAATACTTCTAGTGTAATTCCTCACTCTCAGGAACTACTCAGTAGACTCTCGGCTGGGCTCCAAGATGCCAGGCTGATTGACACATTGCGCACCCTCCACCCATCCACTAAAGATTACTCCTTCTACTCACAGACCGGGAAGACGCACCACAGACCGGATTACATCTTTTGCTCCGCTGACCTCTTAGACTGCCTCTCCTCTTCTGACATTGGCGTGATCACGGTCTCCAACCATGCCCCAGTCACGACCAAGATCATTCTACGGCAAATGCCTGCTAAGGCATGGAATTGGAGACTGAATGAGTCACTATTAGACAATGAACAGAATGTCCACTCATTACGCACCCATCTCAAAAACTACTTCGAGCTCAGCACTACCCCTGATATGTGCCCGACTGTCATATGGGAGTCCCACAAATGTTATATTAGAGGCATCCTTATTGCCATGGTTTCGAGAACCAAAAAGGAAAAACAGAAGGCCATTGATGACACCCTTAACCATATAGCATTCTTGGAATGACTTCACTCGCTAGCTGTCCAAGCACAAGCAGAACTAGGCCAACTGAGGGAACATCTTTTGTCCCTCCTGAACGCTAAAGCAGCTAAACGGCATCTACACTACCAGAATCTTCAATATGCCCACGGAGACAAGGGTGGTCGTCTCATGTCCAACCTAATCCGCAGAGCTAAAGATAAATCATTCATCCCCTCCATCAAGTCCCCAACTGGTAAAACTCTTACCTCCAACCCAGACATTGCAACTAAATTTGTCTTGTTCTACAAGAATCTATATAACTTATCAACAGTAAAATCACAGACCTCCACTGAGGAGAAGACTACTATGATTTGATCCTTTCTGGACAGTCTCTGATGTCCTCCCATAACGCACAAAGAACTCAAAGAGACGTTCAGTAGTTTTCCGACGGGGAAGAGTCAGGGTCCTGACGGACTTCTGCTTTTGTATTACAAGAAATTCCAGGAGGTATTAGTTCCTCAATGCTCCATATTATGGAACACCTTCCTGAAGAGAGCACGACTTCCTAGGCAAGCTCAAGAGGCACATATCACGCTGATACCCAAAGAGGGCAAGGATCCTTCTTCTTGCCAAAGCTACAGACCAATCTAATTGTTAAACCTCGATGTCAAGATCAGGGCAAAACTTATAGTTCTCTGCTTGAGACCGCTGCTTCCATCACTAATCCACACAGAACAGTCCGGATTTGTTCATGGTAGGGTAGGCAAAGACAATACTGCTAGACTGCTACCCTTAATCTCTTTCATTCACCACACCAAACACCCTCTGATTCTACTAGGAGTCGACGCCGAATAGGCTTTTGACAGAGTGGACTGGAGGTTTCTACGTGCAACTCTGTAGAAACTTGGTTTGCCTCAACCCTTCATCGAAACAATCTTCTCCCTCTATGCCCAGCCACACGCTTGCCTTAAAGTCAATGGTACTTTCTCTTCTCCCTTTGAGATACAGAATGGCACGGGTCAAGGCTGTCCCCTGTCACCGTCCTTGTTCATCTTGACACTAGAGACTCTACTTCAGGCTGTACGCCAACACCCTCTCATCAAAGGGATGACAGTAGACAAAGAACCTATACATGCTACTGCTTTCGCCGATGATGTGCTCTTCATTGTGACCAATCCTTCCGAAGGCCTCACAACCCTCACAGAACTCTTAAATAGCTATGGTAATTTATCCAACTTCACCAAGTCTGAAATCTTACATCTAAACATTCCAACTGAGCTGAAATCCAGATTGCAACGAACGACCCCATTCTGTTGGGCTAATTCTTCTATCAAATACCTGGGGATACTCCTGACAGCTAACCCTGATGACTTGTATCACGCAAATTTCACCTCCCTCTTAGCTGAACTTAGACCCCTCCTCGCAACGTACAATAAACTCCATCTGTCCTGGTTTGGGTGCAAAAACCTACTCCAGACATATATACTTCCGAAAATACTATATCGACTTACAATGCTCCCCATATATCTATCACCTGTGTTCTTTATGAGCCTGTGTAGTATTTTCGCAAGATTTATCTGCAGAAATAAAACCCCCCGACTGGCCTGGTTGCAACTGGTAAAAAAACACACTGCCGGTGGAATTGGACTCCCAGATGTTTATAAATACTACAGAGCTGTACAACTCAGTTGGTGGACAAATCTAGTCTCTCCAATTTCATCTGCTACATCAACTAACTTGATACATGCTATGCTACCCACCACTGCACAAGCTGTCTTGTGGCACCCTAATTTACCCTTGGCCAGGTCCAATAAACAAGACTCTACCATCACAGGGTTTGGAAGGAAATGTCAGTAGAGTTGGCACCCTTTCCTTCTCCATTCCTTCCAGATAGCCTGATCCCCAACCTGATAGATCTGAAACACACACCTTATCACTCCTTGTGGTGCAGTTTACACAATCTACAACTTCGTGATCTTTGCCCAGAAGGAAAATCTACCTTCAGAAGAAATGCAGCACATTCTCCCACATCTCAAACCGAACTTCCTCCACCAACAACACTTCAGTCATTGCCTATATGTGTTCTGGAAAAGAACTGTTGTCCGCAGCGACCTTACCCAGTTTAAGAAGCTTTTAGACTCTAGGTTGAAGCTTTCTAGGAAGACGTCCTACCTATTATGTCAGCACATAGACAAGCCAACATTTTCTAAGCTTGCGTTCCTCCTCTCCTGGGAGAAAGAATTGGGCCTCTTACTGTCCTCCAAAGACGTTACTCTCAAGGCTTCTCCTCCTGCATCCATGTACACGAGAACCACTACAAACTCCTGTCTAGGTGGTACAGAACCCCTGATTGGCTGTTCCATAGGAAGCTTACATCCGACAACTCATGCTGGCTTTGCCACTCTGCGTCTAGAACTTACATGCATATCTGGTGGTCTTGTCCAGCCTTGAATAGTTGGAATTGCGTACAGGAACGTATTCAACAAGTTTCATCACCCACTTTTGCAGTCACACCTGCTATGATCTTCTTAGCTATGCCTTTGACATATCAACCCCACAGATGATACGTCTGCTAGAAGCTGCAAAATTGCTCATACCACTGCACACGTTTCAAACCTCGTCACACTTTGCCACTGAATGGGAGGCCAAAGGACATCAAATAGTTCTTTTAGAATTCTAAAAGAATAAAAAATAAAATAAAAAATTTAGTATCAATAAAAAAAAAAAAACCCTTTAACCCCATGTAAAGATGAAACTTTTGAGTTAAAGCTACATTTTATAGGTAAGAATGTAATTTTCCATGTTTATGGCCAATTCTGTGAAAGACCTGTAATGTCAAAGTACTCACTATAACACTTTATAAAGTTCTTGAGGGGTCTAGTTTACAAAATAGAGTCACTTTTGGGGGGTTTCTGTTGCAGAGAGAGATTGCTTGATGTGGCAGAGTCAAAACCAGATAGACAGTTGTATATAACAGGAACAAAACTTTAGTGAAACATGAGTGCAGTAAGAGAAGATCACCTCACATGGTGAATAACAGATCTATTTCAGCACACACACTAACAAAACAGGATGTGTATATCAACCAGCATCAAAACAACAAAAGTACAGTGTCTACAGATAAACATTTAGTAACAGCTACATCTAGTGTCAAAAATGTGAACAGTCAATCCAGCAAATATAGAGACAAAGCTGGCTGTTGTATATCTCCAACACCTCTTCTCAACAGCTAAGGCTTAGTCTGTTAGGCCCATCTTCTTTGGAAGCCTCGAGTGTCTTTCAACGGTCAGGGGCTTGATAAGGATATCTGCTGTAATATCCACAGTTGGGCAATAAAGTAACTCAAGAAGTCCCTGCTCTTGAAGATCCCTCAGAAAATGCTACTTCACATCAATGTGCTTGGTTCTCGAGCTAACTCTTTCCATCTGCGCAAGTGCAAGACATCCTAGATTGTCCTCAAAGATTCTCGTTGGTTTCATCTGTGGTTAACCCAAGTCTTTTAATAGTTGTCTAAACCATATGACTTCTTGACTTGCCTGCGCTGCAACATACTCTGCTTCAGTAGATGATAGTGTAACAGAAAGTTTCTTTCTACTAGTCCAACAGATAGCACCTCCTGATAGAAGAAACAGGTACCCACTTGTAGATTTTCTGTCACTGATATCTCCGGTCCAATCGGCATCCACATATCCTGTCAGGGTGCTTTCGACACTTGCTGGTAACTTTAGCTTGTAGTGTAAAGTCCCTTTAAGATAGCGAATGACTTGCTTCACAGCATTCCAGTCCATCTGACTTGGTGTTGAAGTCTTTCTACATAGGATTCCAACTGCTGCTGCAATGTCAGGCCTTGCTTTCCTGTACTGAGTGTTAGTTGGTAGTGGTGTATCTTGGCTGTCTATCTTCTTCAGGTAGTTGGTTTCCATGGGAGATTTTACTGGTTTTGCATCTTCCATTCCAAATGTCTCAATTGCTTCTTGTATTTTGTGCTTTTGGTTCAGAAAGAAGCTGCCATCTTCCTCTCTCTCAATCTGAATGCCAAGATAATTATTTACGTTGCCGATATCTTTGGTCTCAAAATGCTGATTTAGGGTTTGGAGTATTTCTCCTTCATCCCCTTCTTGCTTGAAACAAATCAGAATATCATCCACATCCCCAGGCCCTCTTTCTTCTGTCGGGTGATTTCAACCATGCCTCCCCATCATCCACACTGCCCAGTTTCACACAGTATGTAACCTGCCACACAAGAGACAACAAAACACTGGACTTGTTCTTTGCCAACGCGAGGGAGGCATATAGCTCATCAGCCCTACCGCCCCTGGGGAGATCGGATCACAATCTAGTACATCTCCGACCTGTGTACAAGCCACTTGTACGTAGAGAACCAGCTGTCACCCGCACAGTGAGGATATGGTCCGAGGAGAGTGATGAGGCTCTGAGGGATTGTTTTGACACAACCGCATGGGAAGTTCTGCAGGATTCTTATGGAGAAGATATAGAAGGACTCACACACTGCATAACGGACTACATTAATTTTTGTGTGGACAACACAGTACCCACAAAAGTGGTGAGGTGCTTCTCCAATAACAAACCATGGATTAACTCTGATATAAAAACACTACTTAAGGAGAAAAAGATGGCATTCAGGACAAGAGATAAGGAGGGGTTGAGGGAAGTACAAAAGGAGCTGAGGCATCAAATCAGGCAGGGAAAAGCCAGTTATAAAGAAGAAATGGAAAAGCAAATGGAAAGAAAAGACATAAGGGGGGTCTGGGAGGGGCTTAAGTCAATTTCGGGTCATAAACAGTCTGTCTGCCAGATTGAGGCAGATGTTAATTGGCTTAATGAACTAAACCTATTCTTCAACAGATTTGATCACACACCAGCTCCTCCCACCCCAGTATGTTCTTCAGCTCCCCCCACCACAATGACTTCTCCCCATGCGGCCACTTCCCAACAGACCAGTAAATCCAGAAACCTGTCTTTATCTGGCCACAGTCTGACCTTCACACGGGCCCAGGTGAGGAAGGAGATGAAAAAGATCAAGGCGAGGGAAAGCCGCAGGGCCAGATGACATCAGTGCAAGGCTAATTAAGACTTGCGGGGACCAGCTGTGTGGTATAATTACAAATATTTAAAAAATGAGCCTGAGGCAAAAAAAAGCCCCCTAATTATAAAAAACTTTTTTTTTTTTCCCACTTTCAAAAAAAAACCCCCCTTTGGACCCTCAATGACTACAGACCTGTAGCACTGACATCCCACCTGATGAAGATCTTGGAGAGATTGGCTCTCACACATCTCCGCCCTCTAGTGAGCCCCGCTATGGACCCCCTCCAGTTTGCTTATCGGCCGGGCATTGGGGTAGATGATGCCATCATCCATCTTCTGCACAGGGCTCTGTCTCACCTGGAGAAACCAGAAAACACAGTGAGAATAATGTTCTTTGACTTCTCCAGTGCTTTTAACACCATACAGCCCAGGTTATTGAGGGACAAGCTGGGCCTTGCTGGAGTGGACCACCACCTCTCCAACTGGATCCTAGACTACCTCACAAATCGACCTCAATACGTGAGAGCCCAAGACTGTGTGTCAGGTACTGTTATCTGTAATAAGGGGGCACCTCAGGGTACGGTTCTCGCCCCTTTCCTCTTCACACTGTACACTGCAGATTTTAGGCGCAACTCATCCAGCTGCTACCTACAGAAGTATTCTGACGACTCTGCAATAGTAGGCCTCATCACAGACGATGATGACAAGGAGTACAGAGAACTGAACCGTTTTTTTGTGGACTGGTGCCACCAGAACCACCTGAAGATTAACGCGGGGAAGACCAAGGAGATGGTGGTGGACTTCCGTAAAGGCAGAAGCCCTCCTAAACCAGTGGACATCCTGGGGACGGGCATCGAGATTGTGAACACCTATAAGTACCTGGGTTTGCTCCTTAATAATAAGCTGGACTGGGCAGATCATATGGAGGCCCTGTACAGGAAGGGCCACAGCAGGCTCTACCTGCTTAGGAAGCTGAGAGCCTTTGGAATCCGGGGGGCACTTCTTAGAACTTTCTTCAACTCGGTAGTGGCATCAGCCATCTTCTTTGGAGTGGCCTGCTGGGGGAGCAGTATATCAACCAGGGACAGAAATAAACTTGACAAGCTGAATAGAAAGGCCAGCTCTGTCCTGGGGAGCTCACTGGACCCAGTGCAGGTGGTGGGTGACAGAAGGATACTGTCCGTGGTGAGCTCAATGCAGAAGAAGAAGTCCCATCCCATGCATGAGACTGTGATCGCGCTGAGCAGTACTGTCAGTGACCGACTGCTCCACCCTAGGTGTGAGAAGGAGCGCTATCGGAAGTCTTTCCTCCCCACCGCGGTTAGGCTGTACAACCAACACCGACCTAAGCGGAGATCATTACACACAGAGAACTGAAATATCTCTCTGCCTGTTAAATCCCCCCCCCTCCTCTGCTTCGTCCTATCTGTCTGTCTGCTATTAATGTAATGCCTCTCACCTTGGTACATTCCTGTACATGTTGTATTTGTAGTTGTATCTGCTTATCTTTGCTGCTGTAACACACTGAATTTCCCCATTGTGGGACTATTAAAGGACTATTATATTATATTATATAAATGAGTACATAGATCCACCTGTCTGCCAATTTCTTTGTATATAAACAGGGGTCTGCTTTACTCCTCTGAAAATCCTCCTGTGTAAGCACTTCATTTATTCTCATATTCCATGCTCTGGTGGCTTGCTTTAGACCATATACACACGTGGACAAAATTGTTGGTACCCCTCGTTTAATGAAAGATAAACCCACAATGGTCACAGAAATAACTTTAATCTGACAAAAGTAATTTGCCAAACTACATGTTGACAAGCCACAAAGCTTCTGGAAGAATGTCCTATGGACAGATGAGACAAAAATCAAAATTTTTGGCAAGGCACATCAGCTCTATGTTCACAGATGGAAAAATGAAGCATATCTTGAAAAGAACACCGTCCCTACTGTGAAACATGGAGGAGGCTCTGTTATGTTCTGGGGCTGCTTTGCTGCATCTGGCACAGGGTGATTCGAATCTGTGCAGGGTACAATGAAATCTCAAGACTATCAAGGGATTCTAGAGAGAAATGTGCTGCCCAGTGTCAGAAAGCTTGGTCTCAGTCGCAGGTCATGGGTCTTGCAGCAGGATAATGACCCAAAACACACAGCTAAAAACACCCAAAAATGGCTAAGAGGAAAACATTGGATTATTCTGAAGTGGCCTTCTATGAGCCCTGACCTAAATCCTATTGAGCATCTTTGGAAGGAGCTGAAACATACCATCTGGAAAAGGCACCCTTCAAACCCGAGACAACTGGATCAGTTTGCTCATGAGCAGTGAGCCAAAATACCTGTTGAGAGGTGCAGAAGTCTCATTGACAGTTACAGGAATCGTTTGATTGCAGTGATTGCCTCAAAAGGTTGTGCAACAAAATATTATGTTAAGGGTACCATCATTTCTGTCCAGGCCTGTTTCATGAGTTTTCCTTTTTAAAAAATTCTGTTGAAGCATGGTTGAAAAGCAATGTCTGACTTTCATTAGTTCATTTTCATAGAATTTTTATATATTATTACTTTTGTCAGATTCAAGTTATTTCTAATAATAATAATAAAAAAAATAATAATAATAATAGTTCTTTAATAGTCCCACAATGGGGAAATTCAGTGTGTTACAGCAGCAAAGATAAACAGATACAAATACAAATATAACATGTATAGGAATGTTCCAAGGTGAGAGGCATTACATTGATCGTAGACAGACAGATAAGAAGTTGCAGAGGACGGGGGGGGGGGATTTAACAGGTATACTTCTGTCGCCCACCACCTGCACTGGTTCCAGTGGGCTCCCCAAGACAGACCTGGCCCTTCTAATCAGCTTGTCAAGTTTATTTCTGTCCCTGGTTAATATACTGCTCCCCCAGCAGGCCACTCCGAAGAAGATGGCTGGTGCCACTACCGAGTTGAAGAAAGTCCTAAGAAGGCCCCCCGGATTACAAAGGCTCTCAGCCTCCTAAGCAGGTAGAGCCTGCTGTGGCCCTTCCTGTACAGGACCTCCAAGTGATCTGCCCAGTCCAGCTTATTATTAAGGAGCAAACCCAGGTACTTATAGGTGTTCACAATCTCTATGCCCATCCCCAGGATGTCCACTGGTTTAGGAGGGCATCTGCATTTACGGAAGTCCACCACCATCTCCTTGGTCTTCTACGCGTTAATCTTCAGGTGGTTCCGCTGGCACCAGTCCACAAAATCCAGTTCAGTTCTCTGTACTCCCTGTCATCATCGTCTGTGATGAGACCTACTATTGCAGAGTCGTCAGAATACTTCTGTAGGTAGCAGCTAGATGAGTTGCACCTAAAATCTGCAGTGTACAGTGTGAAGAGGAAAGGGGCGAGAACTGTACCCTGAGGTGCCCCCGTATTACAGATCACGGTATCTGACATACAGTCTTGGGCTCTCACGTATTGAGGTCGATTTGTGAGGTAGTCTAGGATCCAGTTGGAGAGGTGGTGGTCCACTCCAGCAAGGTCCAGCTTGTGTCTCAGTAACCCGGGCTGTATGGTGTTAAAAGCACTGGAGAAATCAAAGAACATTATTCTCACTGTGTTCCCTGGTTTTTCCAGGTGAGACAGAGCCCTGTGCAGAAGGTGGATGATGGCATCATCTACCCGAATGCCAGCCGATAAGCAAACTAGAGAGGGTCCATAGCGGGACTCACTAGAGAGCGGAGATGTGTGAGAACCAATCTCTCTAAGATCTTCATCAAGTGGGATGTCAGTGCTACAGGTCTGTAGTCATTGAGGTCCATAGGGTGAGGTTTCTTTGGAACTGGTACCACACAAGAAGATTTCCATAATTCAGGGACAACTTCCTGCCTCAGGCTCATATTAAACATATATGTAATTATACCACACAGCTGGTCCCCACAATTCTTAATTAGCCTTGCACTGATGTCATCTGGCCCTGCGGCTTTCCTCGCCTTGATCTTTTTCATCTCCTAAATCACCTGGGCCCGTGTGAAGGTCAGACTGTGGTCAGATAAAGACGGATTTCTGGATTTACTGGTCTGGTGGGAAGTAGCCGCATGGGGTGAAGTCATTGTGGTGGGGGGAACTGAAGGACATGCTGGGGTGGGAGGAGCTGGTGTGTGATCAAATCTGTTGAAGAATAGGTTTCTGTGATCATTATGGGTTTTTCTTTCATTAAACGAGGGGTACCAACAATTTTGTCCACGTGTGTATACTCCTCTGTAGTTTGCATACTAGGTCTGGTCTTTGCTCATCTTTGAATCCTGGTGGTTGTTCCATGTAGCTATCTTCTGCTAACTCGCCATGTAAAAATGCTGTTTTTACAAAGTGTCTTACTTACATTTTCCCTATTGCGGCTACTGTCAGCAAAGTTCTTATTGTAGCATGTTTGACTACTAGCACAAATGTCTCATCATAGTCCTCTCCATATTTTTGAGACTATCCCTTGGCTACGAGTCTTGCTTTGTATTGCTCCACTGTACCATCTGCATTGTATTTTACTTTGAAAGTCCATTTACAACCTATGAATTTCCTTCCAGGTGGTAGTTTTGTAAGTGTCCATGTTTTAGTGTCGTACATGGATTTTATCTCTTCCTTTGCAGCCTTTATCCATTTACTGGCTTCCCCTTCTGAAAGCTGAGATATATCTTCCAAAGTTGTAGGTTCATTAGAACTGGCAGTACTTGCCTTGTATGAGAGACGTACAGGTGGTTTACCTTTATTCTCTCTCATGGAGCGTCTTGGTTCTGTGTGTGAGCTTGGTTGTGTCTGTTCTTCATTACTGATGGATTCTGCGCTCACTTCAACTGTTTGTTCAGAAGTTACGGATGTTGGCTGATCAGTGTCAGTTTTCTCTTCTGTTCTTACTTCCTCTGTTGTCATTACATTGTTTCTCAGATCTTCAACAAAAGTTATGCTGTTGCTAATGGTAACCTTTTCAGTTTTGGGATTTAGGATTCTGTAACCCTTAACATTGTCACTGTATCCAACAAAGACGCCTTCAAATGCTCTGTTTTGAAGTTTGGTGCGTTTTTCTTCTGGAAGGTAGATGAACGCCTTGCATCCAAAAACTCTTGAATGTTTTACACTCGGCTTTTTATTGTACCACAGTTTATATGGAGTTTTCTCCATTGTTCTAGAGAAGAGTCTGTTTTGCAAATAAGTGGCTGTCATTGCTGCTTCACCCCAATATTTTTGTGGTAATTCAGAGTCTGTCAGCATGCATCTGATCATTTCAGTCAGAGTTCTGTTCTTTCTTACAGCTACCCCATTTTGCTCTGGTGTGTAGGGGACTGTCTTTTGATGCTCTATTCCATTCTGCTTTAAGTACTCTTGTATTTTATGTCGTGTGAATTCACCTCCATTGTCACTTCGAAGTATGAGAGGTTTTCTCTGAAACTTGTTACTTGTCCTTACTATAGTCCTGTAATTTGTCAAAAACGTCACTCTTGTGTTGCATTAGGTAAGTGACTGTGTATCCTGAATAGTCATCTATGAAAGTCACTATGTACCTGTTGCCTCCAGGTGTAGGTGGGTTTAGGGGACCACATACATCACTGTGTACTAGATCAAGAGGTCTTGAAGCTCTATTGTGACTTACTTTAGGAAGTGTTGCTCTTGTAGCTTTGGATTTGATGCAACATTCACATTTAACAATAACTGAGCAAGGGGATACTGTTAGATCCTTTGTCAGATTCCTCTTTTGTAGTTCCTGTATGCAATCTGGGTGTCTGTGACCTAAACGCCTCTGCCACACGTGTATACAGTCATTTGCTTATGTGTGCATAGTCTCCGCCTGCTCCTTCACTGTGATGAGGTGATATAGATGATCATCCAACTTGGCACTTGCTATCATCTGCTTGCCGTCTAGGATAGAACACTTGTCACCTTGGAATTTTACAGTGAGTCCTTTGCTTGTCAGACCCTTCACATATAAGAGTCCTCCTTCTAGATCAGGAACATAAAGTACATATTTTACTGGTATTGCTAAATTGTGTCCCATATCTTTGGGGCATACAAGGGTTCCATTCCCATATCCTTCTGCACATATTTTACTCCCATCTGCGAGGTAAATATTGTGTAATTTGTTATTCAGATCAAGTTTTGTGAAAACACTTCTATCACTTGTCATGTGACTGGTTGCTCCAGAGTCAATGCACCAGCCTTGCAATTTATGGTTGCCTGTCATTTTAAATGTGGCATTCCACTTTCCTTCACTTGAATCAGAAATTGTGGCTTTCACTTTCTGTTTAGTATAAGAGGGAGGCTGCCTCATCTGCTCTGCTTTCCATATAGTGCAGTCTTACTTTATGTGTCCTTGTCTGTGGCATCTAAAGCACACTCTGGTTTCCTTCCTGTGTGACCTTGTTTCTGTAGCTTTAAGAACTGTCGTGGACTGAGTTTCTGTATAATCATGTGAAAACTCCTTTCTTCGCTGATACTCATCTATGAGCCTGGTCTTTACGAAAGTTAGTGTCAGATTTGTCTCAGGCCATGTCTCCAGCGCATTGATCAGTGCAGTGTATGTGTCAGGTAAACTGCATAATAAAATGGCTGCGGCGAGAATGTCTGTTATATTCTCACCGACTGATCTGAGTTGTGTGATCACTTCCAGCATGGCATTTATATGCTCCTGCATGTCCTGCTCTCTACTAAGCCTCATTTTGTAGAGTTTCCTCAGCAGAAACAACTTGCTGTTTAAACTGGATCTCTCATGCAGTCTTTTCAGTACATCCCACATGCCTTTCGCTGTATTCTCACTGCATATGTGAATAAGCTGATCATCTTCTACTAGTAAGCTTATAGTGGCCCGTGCCCGTCTGTTTTTCCTGTCCCAGTCCTGATAATTATCTTGTGGTCTCTCTGTAGTGATATCTTCCCACAAGTCATCCCTGGATAATAGCACTTCCACTTTAAATTTTCATGGCTGATAATTGTTACTGTGCAGCTTGGTCACTGATAGTTTAGGTTCTGAACTACAGGCCATTCTCCCTTACTTCTGTACAGGAGATGTCTCTGTGGAAGCTTCCTTATGTCGATCCCTGCATCTGCCACACTATCTTCCGTTCTGGACTTCACTCTGCCTGGGCCACTTCTGGTTACTGGGGTTTATCCGGTTACTGAGGCTTCATTTGATCATTGGAGCTTCATTTGATCACTGGGCCCATAACCTGTTGCAGAGTGGGATTGCTGGATGTGGCAGAGTCAAAACCAGATAGAAAGTTGTATATAACAGGAACAAAACTTTAGTGAAACATGAGTGCAGTAAGAGAAGATCACCTCACATGGTGAATAACAGATCTAGTTCAGCGCACACACTAACAAAACAGGATGTGTGTATCAACCAGCATCAAAACAACAAAATTGTAGCGTGTCTACAGATAAACATTTAATAACAGCTACATCTAGTGTCATAAATGTGAACTGCAGTCAATCCAGCAAATATAGAGACAAAGCTGGCTGTTGTATATCTCCAACAGTTTCCACTGTTTTAGCTCTGCAAATGGGACATGGTACCTGAAAACTATTCCAGGAAAATCTGTCCTTCAAAGGCCAATTAGCGCACTCTGTTTCAAGCGCTGCCATATGCCCGTACATCAGTGTTCCAGCATATATGGGGTATTGTCGTGTTCAGGAGAAAAAAAGTTGGTTGGTTATTCTCCTTTAACCCTTTGTGAAGATGAAAAATTTGAGGCTAAAATCAACATTTGATCGGAAAAACGGTAATTTTTCATTTTTAGGTCCCTATGGTAATAAATTCAGTGAAAAACCTGTAGGGTCAAAATACTCACTATAACCCCTGGATAAATTCCTTGAGGGGTCTAGTTTCCAAAATGGGGTCACTTTCTAGAGGTTTCCACTGTTTTGGAACCTCCAGGGCTCTGTAAATGCGACATGGTGCCTGAAACTGATGCCCTGATAAATCTCACTAGCTCCCCTTTCCTTCTCCGTCTTGATGTGTGCCCATATGTCAGTTTATATTCACATGTGGTGTATCTCGGTAGTCGGGAGAACTTGCATAACAAATTGTGGGACACATTTTCTCTTTTAACCCCTTATGAATGTGTAAATACTAAGGCTAAATGAACATATTAGTAAAAGAAAATAAAACATGTAAATTAAACCTCCACTTCGTCTTAATTCCTGTTAAAGGCTTATAGGGTTTAAATACTTTGTATATGCTGTTTTGGCTTATTTAAGGGGTGCACTTTTAAAAATAGGGTGATTTATGGGGGTTTCTAATTAGTCTGGATTAGTCCCTTGAAAAATGGGTTTTGGAAATGTTCTTGAAAATTTTGAATATTGTTGTTTGACTTGTATGCCTTATAATGTCCATAAAAAATAATAGGGTGATTAAAGTTTGATGTCAACATAAAGCAGAGATATGGTACATTAGATTTATAATCTAATTTGGATGGTATGACTATCTGTATGCAATACAAATCATTTCAAACTTTTTAAAATGCATATTTTTCAAAATTTCCTAATTTTTCATAATTAAACACAAAACATATCAACCAAAATTTACCACTAAGAGGAAGTACAATGTGTCATGAAAAAAAGAATCTCAAAATCACTTTGGTGAGTTAAACTGTTCCAAAGTTATTACTGCATAAAGTGACATGTCAGATTTGAAAAATAGAGCTCTGTCAAGAAGTCAAAAACTGACTTCGGTGGGAAGGGGTTAAAGACCCGGTATCCGCCGTACTATTACGGCTGATGTCGGGAAGGGGTTGACACAAAAGTATACTCAAACAAGATTTATTTTAATAGCACAATAAAATAACCAAAAAATATACATTAAAACATATAAAAACATATTGGGGTGAAGGTCGTGGCAAAAAACAGGACACAAATTCATAAATAGAAGAAAGCAAAATCAATAGCAATCGTAATGGCAAAAGGGACTTAATACAAAGTAGCAAAATCAATTCATAATAGCAAATACATGATTAAAAATTGGGGCTGGAGGAGGAGATCACGCCAGCACACTTTTTTGCGTTCTTATGTTAATATTCTTTATGAATTGAAAAACAAAGAGTTTGTATTTATTATTCTCCTTGTATAATGTTAATTGAGGCTTTCTGGATATGTTACCCTATAAACTGGAATTAATTTTATTCAATCATGCATTTACTATTATGAATTGATCTTACTACTTTATATTAATTTATTTTTATACATATTTATGGACTCCCTTTTGTTATGATAGATTTAGATTTGGTTTTCTTATGGAAGACCATCTACCATTGTCTGACCTTGTATATATCGACACTATAGGCAGATCAGGAAGACCACCATTGGGACGAAGTCTGTGCCCAGTTTCACTAATCTTTTCATTTTTGAATCACAATCTATTTATAGGAAAATCTAATCATCATTGTTTGCAAGAGATATTTAGATGACTTGTCTTTGACGTGGGAAAGTATGAAAGAAACATTGATGGATTTCATTTAATAGATATGAAATGAAATACAAATGTTTGAGGACTTTTATCTTATTTGCTCTTATGCCATGACTAAGAGTGGTTTTATCACTTAAAATATGTATGCAATATGCAGTTTTAACTTTTAGTATGTGTCATTTGAATTAAAAAGAAGTTAGCCGAATATAGCCATTTATAAAATGATATATAATACTTCAAAGTATTACAAACGTGACAATACCAATTATGTTAATTTATTTTTTTTATAACAGAAATATAGATAAAAAATTCAGCTCTTATATATATATATATATATATATATATATATATATATATATATTCAAAGCTATTATTACACTGTTTCAAAGGGGAATTTGAACATGTAATTTTTTAAACACCTGTACAATACACTGCAAAATTTCCGCATTGCATAGATTTTTGTATATATATTGTATATTTTAGTAGATGCCTATTATGTCCTGCCTCTAGTTAGACTTAAAAGGTATCCCCATACGGCTGCTTGTGAAAGTTCCACTTCCCTGGAACAATTAGTACCGCATCACACACAGGGGACCAAATAAATGAAAAAAAGGGCCCCAAAAAACAGAAAAGAAAAAAAAAATAAAGGTAAACACGTCACTAACATGGTGAGAAAGTTGCCGCTTTCTCTTGGAAACAACTGTTTAGTACCTGCTTTTGCAATCACACTACAGGGGACCCCAGTATAATGTAATGTACAATAGAGCTGGGGAAGGGGTTAAGGCCCAAATTAGGCAGGTGGTTAAAGGGATATTAAAAAAAAAAAAAAAAAAAATCTATATATATATACGTCAAGAAAAAGTTTGGGCACCCGTATTAATCTTAATCATTTTTAGTCTAACTACTTAGATGGCAACAGCCATCAATTTGATATATCTAATAACAGTATGGACACAGAACATTTTAGGATTGAATGAGGTTAAGTCCAGAAAATGTGCAATATGCATTAAACCAAAATTTGACCGCTGCAAAAATTTGGGTACCCTTATCATTTTATTGATTTGAATACCCAACACTTACGACACGAAGCACAAAATGGTTTTGTAACCCACGAGCTTTGAACTTCATAGCCAGGGTAGCACTGATGAGAAAAGGATTTAAGGTGGCCAATTGCAAGTTGTGCATCTATTTGACTTTCCTCTGAAGAGTGGCATCATGGGCCCCTCAAAAAAACCCCAAAATAATTGAAAAAAAAAATTGTTTAAAAAAATTTTTTGGGGGGGGGAAAAAAAAAAGTGTGGGAGAAAAATATTTTTCTTTTTTTTTTGGGGGGAAAAAAAAAAGAAAAAGGAAGAAAAGGGGGAGAGGGCGTGATGCGGCGAGGGGGGGGGAAAAAAAAAAAAATACAGAAAGGCAGAGAAGAAGAAGGTGAGAACAGCAAGGACAACCACAGACCACCCCAAAGAGCGCAGCACACTTGCGCAGATGGTGTCACTGTGAATCGGTCAACAAACAGCACACTGCACAAGGAGAAGCAGGAGGGGGGGTGAGCGAAGAAGCCGTCTGAAAGCACGCCACAAACAGAGTGCTGAGGTATGAAAAGACATTTGGAAAGAGCTTCATTTGGGAAGAAGGGGGGGGGGGGATGAAAAAAAAATGGGGGTTGTGGGGGTAAAAAAAGGGGTATGATGGGGGGAAAAAAAAAAAAAAATTAAAAAAAAAAAATTTCCCAGAGTAAAAAATGGGGGGGGGGGTTGTGTGGGGGGGGGGGGGGGGGGGGGGGGGGGGGGATGTTGTTAAAAGTGGGGGGGGGGGGGAAAAAAATAAAAAAAAGAAAATAAATAAATGTAGAAAACTACTTGTTCGAATGTGAGCCTGGGGATGGATATTTCAGCAAGACAATGCCAACACAGCTCCAAATCTATTCAGGCATTCAGCACAGGAACAATACAACAAGCCATCCCAGTCCCCAGACCGAATATCATGGAAACTGTACAATAGAGGGCCACAACTTAACTGCGGAATGGTTGTAAAGAGAAGGCAAAACCCCCAGGCCAGCAACTGATTAAAACACAGGAAGCGACGAGGTTGTTATTCTTCAAAGGAGGATATATTATATATAGATCACCATAAACCTATATCTATCCATATACTATATCCATCAGTATTAGATATACAAATTGATGGCTGTTGCCAACCCCAAATATTTAAACTAAAAATGATTAAGTTATAGGGGTGCCCAAACCATATGACTGTATATCAGTGCGGCCAAAAGATTGACACCCCTGCAATTCTGTCAGATAATACTCAATTTCTTCCAGAAAATGATTGCAATCACAAATGCTTTGGTAATAATATCTTCATTTAATTTGTCTTCAATGGAAAACCATAAAATGAATTGTCAAAAAGCCAAATTGGATATAATTCCACACCAAACATAAAAAAGGGGATGGACAAAAGTACTGGCACCCTTTGAAAAATCATGTGATGCTTCTCTAATTTGTGTAATTAACAGCACCTGTTACTTACCTGTGGCACATAGGTGGTGGCAATAATCAAATCACACTTGCAGCCAGTTGAAATGGATTAAAGTTGACTCAACCTCTGTCCTGTGTCCTTGTGTGTACCACATTGAGCATGGAGAAAAGAAAGAAGACCAAAGAACTGTCTGAGGACTTGAGAAGCAAAATTGTGAGGAAGCATGAGCAATCTCAAGGCTACAAGTCCATCTCCAAAGACCTGAATGTTCCTGTGTCTACCGTGCGCAGTGTCATCAAGAAGTTTAAAGCCCATGGCACTGTGGCTAACCTCCCTAGATGTGGACAGAAAAGAAAAATTTTTTCAACGAAAGATTGTGCTAAAGAATCTCGACTAACATCCAAACAAGTTCTAGCTGCCCTGCAGTCCGAGGGTACAACAGTGTCAATCCGTACTATCCGTCGGCGTCTGAATGAAAAGGGACTCTATGGTAGGATACCCAGGAAGACCCCACTTCTGACCCAGAGTCATAAAAAAGCCAGGCTGGAGTTTGCCAAAACTTACCTGAGAAAGCCAAAAACTTTTTGGAAGAATGTTCTCTGGTCAGATGAGACAAAAGTAGAGCTTTTTGGGAAAAGGCATCAACATAGAGTTTACAGGAAAAAAAAAAGAGGCCTTCAAAGAAAACACGGTCCCTACAGTCAAACATGGCGGAGGTTTCCCTGATGTTTTGGGGTTGCTTTGCTGCCTCTGGCACTGGACTGCTTGACCGTGTGCATGGCATTATGAAGTCTGAAGACTACCAACAAATTTTGCAGCATAATGTAGGGCCCAGTGTGAGAAAGCTGGGTCTCCCTCAGAGGTCATGGGTCTTCCAGCAGGACAATGACCCAAAACACACATTCAAAAAGCACTATAAAATGGTTTGAGAGAAAGCACTGGAGACTTCTAAAGTGTCCAGCAATGAGTCCAGACCTGAATCCCATAGAACACCTGTGGAGAGATCTCAAAATGGCAGTTTGGAGAAGGCACCCTTCAAATCTCAGGGACCTGGAGAAATTTGCCAAAGAAGAATGGTCTAAAATTCCAGCAGAGCATTGTAAGAAACTCATTGATGGTTACCGGAAGCAGCTGTTCGCAGTTATTTTGTCTAAAGGTTGTGCTACCAAGTATTAGGCTGAGGGTGCCAATACTTTTGTCCGGCCCATTTTTGGAGTTTTGTGTAAAATGATCAATGATTTGACTTTTTTTTCATTCTCTTTTGTGTTTTTTCATTGCAAGCAAAATAAATGAAGATATTATTACCAAAGCATTTGTGATTGCAATCATTTTCTGGAAGAAATTGAGTATTATCTGACAGAATTGCAGGGGTACCAATACTTATATATACCAAGATTAACCATCCAGGTACCTCCCTGTAACCGTAACTGAATTTAAGGATGTACCATTAATAAATATCTTGTGTTTTCCGTCACAGAACCAGTTGTAAACCCAAATACACAGTTTTCATCTCTAGTCTCAGCATTTTTAATTTAAAAAACCAACCTTCAGGGGTCCAGTGGTAGCAGTCGTTATTGGACCATGAGAGGACCCCAAATGTCTCTGTGGCCCATAAAATATACCACTATTCTAAATGGCACAAGGTACGTAGGGACCACATTACAGATTTTGCATTAAGGACTAGGAGCTTAAAGTTATACCTGACAAGCTTCTATGTACTACAGTATCAAGCACCTTTGATAAACCTAGATACATAACATCCACAGCCTATGTGATGCATAGGCTGACTTCCTGTACAGACTGCAATACACGTGTATGCTCCTGTATTGCAGTCTATAGTACTGAACTAGCGATCAGTGCATTGCTGGTTCAGGTGTCCTAACACTAGAAGTCCCAGAAATTTCGAGCTCCCCCTTCAAGTCCTGAAAGAGGGTCAAATGACCCTTAGTCCAAACTGACAACTCTTATGGCTCCAATTAGCATTTCCTTTCATTTGTAAATGTGGCCATTGTCTGAGGAATCTGCAGGGGGGAATTGTGTTGATCCACCTCAGGTCTTGTAAGAGAGTGTAAAGAAAAGAATGTAAGCTGCTCCTGAGTGTCTGCCCACCCCCCAGCTGCATTGTTGTGCTGGGAATATTTGCTAACACCTTAGCAAATTTGCATGCAGCCTTTTGTGCTGTGGGGGATGTGACTGCTTCTCAAAGTAATCTGCGACTTGAAATCAAAGTACATCTGTAATGTCCTCCCATATCTTGGCAAGGACCCCAGTCGTCCCAGCGGGGAGAGACTGTCCGAAACTGTAGTGATGAGGCTGATGGAATCATTCATGGACAAGGGCAGAACTGTAACCACGAACAATTTCTTTACATCATTGTCACTTGCACAATGACTGCTTAGCCGGAAAACCACTATCCTCGGCACAGTCAACAAGAGTCGCCGGGAAATTCCTCAATCCGCTAGACAGATGGACCGCACTGAATTCACCACTCAGGTGTTTTCAACCACTGATGCCACACTGACAGTGTATGCACCCAAACGAAAGAAGGCCGTCTACATTCTCAGCAGCATGCACAGCGTGGTTGAGACTGAGGATACCAACAAAAGGAAGCCAAACACGGTCACACAATACAACCACACAAAGTGCGGTGTGGATGTAATGGACCAAATGGTGCGGGAGTACAGCCTGCATGCAGGAACACGGAGATGGCCATTCGCCGTGTTCTACAACATGATTGACATGGCAGCACTGAATGCTCATGTTGTTTATCAGGCATGCACTGGGGTGCAGGAGAGACGGGTGGACTTCCTGGTTGAGCTTGCAAAAGAGTTAGGTGGTTCTCATGTGACTGAAAAGAAGGCACGCAAGGAGAAACTCCTTCGGCAACAACCTTCCACACCCAGCCCTGGCAAAAGGGCGAAGTGTCAGGTCAACCATCGATGCACGAACAATTGTGCAACTGAGAGATGTGTTTACTGCTACAAATACACGTGTGGCAAATGTACCAGGGACATACCCAGGCAGTGCCAGGTATGTTCCGACAGTGCAGACAGACTGCTGAGTGAGTGCTGAAATGCTAGTCACACAAGAAGGACATGCCACTCACACACACACACGCAACCCCCCACAGCAGCCTATTGTAAATATGTGTGGAATTGTTTTATTCCTTGTATTTTTTTTATTATTTTCATAACAAAAATAAAAAGCATAGAAACAAATAACAGTTGTTCTTTTGTATATTTACATTTTTGTATATTTAGATTCAAGTCAATGGGTGCAGAAAAAAAAAAAAAAAAAAAATCGCAAAAAAAAATCACAGCTACTTGCGATATTTTTGTGATCTGTCCCATTGGTCATATAGATCACTCCTCTGGGATTTTTTCGCACGAAAAAAATCAAACAAAAAAAAAAAATCGCTGGAAAATCGCACCTATGAAAAAAATCGCACGAAAAAAAAAAATCGCAGGTGTGCTTGGTGCCATTGAAATACATTGGCAAATCGCAGAAAAAAATTGCATCGCATTGCGATGCGATTTTCGCGCAATTTTTTTTCGCTAGTGTGCTTGAGGCCTTAGACCAGGGGTCGGCAACCTATGGCACGCGTGCCACTCTTGGCACGCGAGGCTTATTCCCCTGGCACGGCAGCGGACTCCTCACCCAGCAGTTTCGATCGGACCAAACACGGCCGAAACGAAACTGCTATTATTATACTGTGGGGTCTCTTCAGACCCCCGAGTATAATAAGCGGAGCCCCCGGGGAGATGATCAAACATAAAAAACAATGTACTCACTATTCCACGCTCTGCAGCCGCTCTGTACTCTTCGGGCGCTTCTGCCTGCAGGGGCCACTATAGAGCATAATACCGTGTGCAGGGACCACTATGGGACATATACCGTGTGCAGGGGCCACTATGGGACATATACCGTGTGCAGGGGCCACTATGGGACATATACCGTGTGCAGGGGCCACTATGGAGCATAATACCGTGTGCAGGGGCCACTATAGAGCATAATACCGTGTGCAGGGACCACTATGGGACATATACCGTGTGCAGGGGCCACTATGAAGCATAATGCCGTGTGCAGGGGCCACTATAGAGCATAATACCGTGTGCAGGGACCACTATGGGACATATACCGTGTGCAGGGGCCACTATGGAGCATAATACCGTGTGCAGGGGCCACTATGGAGCATAATACCGTGTGCAGGGGCCACTATGGAGCATAATACCGTGTGCAGGGGCCACTATGGAGCATAATACCGTGTGCAGGGACCGCTATGGGACATATACCGTGTGCAGGGGCCACTATGGAGCATAATACCATGTGCAGGGGCCACTATGGAGCATAATACCATGTGCAGGGGCCACTATGGGACATGTACCGTGTGCAGGGGCCGCTATGGGACAAATACTGTGTGCAGGGGCAGCTATGGGACAAATACCGTGTGTAGGGGCCGCTATGGGACATAATACCGTGTGCAGGGGCCGCTATGGGACAAATACCGTGTGCAGAGGACGCTATGGGACATAATACCGTGTGCAGGGGCCACTATGGAGCATAATACCGTGTGCAGGGGCCGCTATGGGACAAATACTGTGTGCAGGGGCAGCTATGGGACAAATACTGTGTGTAGGAGCCGCTATGGGACATAATACCGTGTGCAGGGGCCGCTATGGGACAAATACCGTGTGCAGAGGCTGCTATGGGACATAATACCGTGTGCAGGGGCCACTATAGAGCATAATACCGTGTGCAGGGGCCGCTATGGGACATATACCGTGTGCAGGGGCCGCTATGGGACAAATACTGTGTGCAGGGGCAGCTATGGGACAAATACCGTGTGTAGGGGCCGCTATGGGACATAATACCGTGTGCAGGGGCCGCTATGGGACAAATACCGTGTGCAGAGGACGCTATGGGACATAATACCGTGTGCAGGGGCCACTATGGAGCATAATACCATGTGCAGGGGCCGCTATGGGACAAATACTGTGTGCAGGGGCAGCTATGGGACAAATACTGTGTGTAGGGGCCGCTATGGGACATAATACCGTGTGCAGGGGCCGCTATGGGACAAATACCGTGTGCAGAGGCTGCTATGGGACATAATACCGTGTGCAGGGGCCACTATAGAGCATAATACCGTGTGCAGGGGCCGCTATGGGACATATACCGTGTGCAGGGTCTGCTATGGGACATATACGGTGTGTAGGGGCCGTTATGGGACATATTGCTGTGTGCAGGGGCCGCTATGGGACAAATACTGTGTGCAGGGACTGCTATGGGACAAATACTGTGTGCAGAGGCAGCTATGGGACAAATGCCGTGTGCAGAGGCAGCTATGGGACATATACCATGTTGAAGGGGCCGCTATGGGACATAATACCGTGTGCAGGGACCACTATGGGACATTATTCTGTATAACGGTGTGTTTTCTATATTAAGGATGTGTTTTTGCACAGAAAACTCCGGCTTTGTTTTTTTTTTGTGCAAAAATGCACCAGTTTTACATTGAATGAAAAAGTTCCAAATATAGCTGCATCCAGATACATAGTGTGTATTCACCATAAGGATGCCGCCATACGGGGCTCCTGGACACAATAAATTTACCACTAATTGGGGGCTGCACATGGACTTTCATTGCTTCTAATCAGAAAGTACAGGAGTGTCCCAGGAAATAGCAGTAAACGCATGTGTCCTAAAGCATCTGGTGGCAGCACTTCTGTGTTATGGTTTGTGGTATATGACTTTAGTTTAGGGGTCGTCAGACTTACAATTATTGACCGGCACTCCGAGTACCTCATCTTTGATTTTTTTATTAAAATCGGCACGCCGAACAAAAAAGGTTGCCTACCCCTGCCTTAGACAAATGCTTCTGGTCATTACTCACAGCTGTACCTTGCTCTAAAATTTCTAATTCTATTTAAAATATATAAAAAATGATTAATTGTTTCAGTGCTTTTTTGCTCAAATAAAACTAAACTTAATACAATATGTATAGTCTTTATATTATCAAATACAATAAACTGAATAGAACTAACTAGACACTAAATGGCTAAACTCAATGGAAAACAACAACCTCCTGTGGTGTGACAGTAACGGCCTTAATTACAGAACAAAAGACGGTGATTATAGGATGTTAGATAAAATCCTTCAGGTCATTCGACCCGTCTCTGGGTTCCAAAGGTAGAAATGTTAAATGACCCCTCTCTGGGACTTCTAGTGCTAAAGGAACATATAAAAAAAAAAGTAAAAAAAAAAAAAAAAATTTAAGTGTGTGAAAAAAAAATTAATAGTTATAAAGCCCCCAAAATCCCCTTTTCCTATATAAAATAAATTTATATATATATATATATATATATATATATATAAAAAAAATTAAATATAAAAACAATACATATTTGGTATCGCTGCATCCGTAACAATCCGTACAATAAGACTTAAACAATATTTAACCTGCATGGTGAATGTTGGGAGAAAAAAAAAAAAGGAAAAAAAACGGTGGAAATAATGATTTTTGCCCATTTCGCCTTACAAAAAATGCTAGAAAAAGTGATCAAAAAGTCACATGTATCCCAAAACAGTACCAATGAAAAGCACAGGTTGTCCTGCAAAAAAATAAGCCCTCAACCATCTCAGTGAACCGAAAAATAAAAATGTAATGCCTCTCAAATGTATGGGTTTTTGTTCTGCAGAATTAGTAACGCATATAAAAACAATATAAATGAGTTATCGCTGTAATCGTGCCGACCCGCAGAATAAAGGTAACATGTAACTTATGATGTACACTGCATGGCAAAAAAATTAAAAGGTAAAAACCTACGCCAGAATTGCTGGGTTTTTTTAATCCACCAAGGAAGAGTTAATAAAATTTAGTCAATAAGTTATAGGCACCCAAAACTGGTGTGATTACAAAATACATCTCACCCCGCAAAGAAGAAGCCCTCATTTGGCTACATCACCAGAAAAAAAAATATATAGCTTGCACAATATGAAGACAAAAACCTCCCCAAAAAATCGCCAAATCATTAGAACATAACTGTCTGCGTCAGTAAGGGAATGTACAAGCTATGCGAGCATATAAGGGTACACACCAGATTTAGAGCTTACAAGGGAAAAGGAATCAGAAGAGAGAACCAGAGTACCTCCCCCAATCATAGGAGCTACTGGGGATATAATAGGGAATTTGATGTTCCCAATGTACTCTGCACAGCTTACATATTCACATTTAACCATCCACTGTGCATTCACATTTGGAAAACTAATGCTCACTACACCCTCTAATAAATTGTTTGAGGGGTGCAATTTTCAAAATGGGGTCATTCTCTAGGTGATTGCACTTTTCTAGTACCTTAGAGGCTTTGCAAACATGACATGGCGTCCAGATACCAAGCATCTAAATCTGTGCTCCAAAGTCACATAGTTCTCCTTCACATCTTTGCCCTGCTGTTTAACCAAACTGCAGTTAATGCCCAGGATAACATACTTAATGTCATATAGGGTATAAACTGCTGTTTGGGCACACAACCAGTTGTAGAAGGGAAGCAGCACTATTTTGGTTTTTGGAGCACAGATTTAGATGGTTTGGTTTTTGGAGCGCTGAAATGCCAGTAAGGTGGAATCCCCTGACATGTGACCCCATTTTGGAAACTACACCCTGAAGTTATTAATCCAGGGTACAGTTATAATTTTTAACCCCCAAGTGTTGCATTAATTTATTTTCCAGAGATAAATACGCAGCTGATGGTGAAAGGTGAAGATGACCAATTTTCCAGGAATATGTCATTTCAGTGCGTAATATGTTGCGCCCAGCTTGTATCAGAGACGAATGCTCCAAATGCTGTTGAGCCTAGGATCTCCGCTTAACAGTTTTTGGAGTGTATGTCTCTGCTGACACAAGCTGGATACAACATATCGGGCACTGAAACAGCGTATCTCTGGAAAAATTGCAATTTTCACTTTTCATTATCAGCTGCGCATTCATTTCTGGAAATTAAATTAATGCAACGCTCAAGGGTTAAAAATGCTCACTACGCCACTCGATAAATCCCTTCATGGGTGTAGCTTCCAAAATTGGGTCACATGTATGCGGATTCCACTTTAATAGCAAGTCAGGAGCTCTGCAAAAATGGCATGACATCCAAAAACCAAACTGTGCTCCAAAAACCAAAATAGCGCTCCTTCCCTTCTGTGCCGACTGTGCCCAAACAGAAGTTTATACCCACATATGACATTGTTAAGTATGTTATCCTGGGGACACCAGTGTCAAACATGTGGGCAAAAACTGGCGTTTGGGCACACAGCAGGACACAGATGTGAAGGAGCGCTATGTGCTTTTGGACTGCAGATTTAGATTGTTGGTTTTTGGATGCCATGTCACATTTACAGAGACCTTAAAATTGCCCCTACAAAATGGGGTCACTTCTTG
The DNA here is from genome assembly GCA_947044405.1 of Leptodactylus fallax. Lineage (NCBI taxonomy): Eukaryota > Metazoa > Chordata > Amphibia > Anura > Leptodactylidae > Leptodactylus > Leptodactylus fallax. The sequence continues at coordinate 719,670 of CAMRHE010000594.1, forward strand.
GGGAATTCCTACTTACTGGCATCTCCAGGGCTCTGCAAAAACAACATGGCATCCAGAAGGTCCCTCTAAATCTATACTCTGAAAGCTAAAAAGCGCAGTGCTTCTACCCTTCTGTGTGCCCAAGCAGCAGTTTACACCCATATATATAACTTTTTTGTACCCAAGATAGCCCACTTAATAGTTTTAGGATTGTATGTCTTTGATGCCACAAAGTGGGTACAACGTATTGGGCACTGAAATGGCATATTTCTTTAAAAAAAAAAAAAAAAGTCAATTTTCACTTTGTATATTAATTTTTGGGAAACACTCTTAGGCTCAAAATGATAATACCCCTTGAGAAATTCCTTGAGGGGTATAGTTTCTAAAATGGGCTCACTTTTGAGGGGTTTCCATTGTACTGGTACTTTAGGGGCTCTGCAAATGCGACATGGCACGAGAAAACTATTCCAGCAAAATTTACAGCTCTTTCCATTCTGAGCCTTACCATGACCCCATACAGCAGTTTACCACCACATTTGGGGCTGTGTTCATAAGAAATTGTGTAACAAACTGTGATTTGTTTTTACTTCTTGAACCCCTTGTAAAAATTTAATATATGGTGCTAAATGGACGGTTTATTGGAAAAAAAGTAATTTTTCATTTTTATGTCCCAATGCTAATAGAATCTGTGAAACAGCTGTATGGTCAAAATGCTCACAATACCCCTTGAGAAATTCCTTAAATGAGTGTAGTTTCCAAAATGGGGTCACTTTTTGGGGGTTTCCATTATATTGGTACTTTAGGGGCTCTGCAAATGCGACATGGCACCTGATAACTATTCCAGCAAAATCTGCCCTCCAAAAACCAAATAGCCGTCTTTCCATTCGGAGCCCTGCCATGTACCCATACAGCAGTTCACAATCACATATGGGGTATTCCAGTGTTCAGGAGAAATTGTCTAACAAACTTTGGGGAAGTTTTTCTCCTTTATCCTCTTGTGAAAGTAAAAAATTTGGGACTTTGGTGGTACAGAGTCCCCTCTGTCCTCCATGAGATATATCCCTCTACATCGGATCGCTGCTGGAGATGTAACGATGCCCAGGGTACGATGGCACACGTCTGGTGGGGAGGTACGCTCCTACATCCCTTTTGGTCGGATGTCCGTCGAATTATTCAGTCACTGGATGATGACCCTGCTCCACTCCTCCTCTCTACTTTCCCACGAAAGTTTAAAAAACATGCCCGTAGACTGTTAGGTTTTTTATTAATAGCAGCAAGGACAGTTATCCCTAGGCTGTGGAAGTCTCCGACATCCCCCACTCTGTTGTCATGGCTTCAGGAAGTCTTACGCATCAGCAGCATGGAAACCTTGCTTGTGGAATTGAAGCAGGATGATAGGGCCCACCAACAAACGTGGCTCCTGTGGAATCACTTTTATTACTCTGCTGAGTTTCAGTCTGCCTTCCCCTCTGATTCTTCGTAGCCTTCCCCCTTTCTTATCTTTTCTTACCCCCCCTCTTTGTTTTTATCGTTATGATATATATTTGTCTTTGCTTTTGCTACTGGACCATTTGGCTCTGCTGTGACAGAGTCTTTGTTATTGCTCTCCCTCCCCTGATCCTTTCTTTTACCCATCTGATGTATCTTGTTTTCCCCGCCCCTTCCGCTCCGCTCCCTAACTCTAACCGTTATCCTACCCACCACCTTTGTTGTTATTGTGTTGTTGTTTGCTCACTGCTATACAAAAAGTTCAATAAAAATTTTAAATGTTAAAAAAAAATAAAAAATTTGGGACTAAATTGATGGTTTATTGGAAAAAAAAATAATAATGTTTCATTTTCATGTCCCAAAGTTAATAAAATCTGTGCAACAGCTATAGGGTCCAAATGTTCACTATTCCCCTTGATATGATCTATGAGGGGTGTAGTTTCCAAAACAGGGTCACTTTTGGGGGTTTCCATTGTACTGGTACTTTAGGGGCTCTGCAAATGTGACATGGCACCTTAAAACTATTCCAGCAAAACCCGCCCTCCAAAAGCCAAATAGCGCTCCTTTAACCCCTTGTGAAAATGAAAACTTTGAGGATTAAGTGATTTAGTAATTTTTAACTTGCACATCCTACCGTGAGTAAAATCTGTGAAACGGCTATGGGGTCAAAATGCTCCTAATACCCCATGAAAATTCTGTCAGGGGTGTAGTTTCCAAAATGGGGTCACTTTTGGGGTGTTTCTATTGTATTGGTACTCTAGGGGCTCTGCAAATGAGACATAGTACCTGAAAACTATTGCAGCAAAATCTGTTTTTCAGACACCCAGTGTTGTTCCTTCCTTCTGTGCACTGCCGTGTGCCCAAACATCAGTTTACACCCACATGTGAGGTATTTCTGTGCTCGGGAGAAATTGCATAACAAACTGTGAGATGCATTTTCTCCTTTATCCCTTTGTGAAGTGTTAATTTTAGGGCTAAATGAATGTATTAGTGTAAAAAAATGAAATGTCTAAATCAAATGTCCATATTTTAATTCCTATGAAATGCTTATAGGGTTAACAAACTTTCCAAATACTGTTTTGAATTATTTGAAAATGGGGTGATTTATGGGGGGGGGGGTTTCTAATAAATAGACTTTTACAATCCTCTTCAAAACTGAAGTGGTCCCTAAAAAAATTAGTTTGGGAAATTTTCTTGTAAATCTGGAAAATTGCTGTTACACATGTAAGCCTTCTAACATCCAAAATAAATTAAAGGACAATTAAAAGATGATGCCGATATAAAGCAGAGATATGGTAGATAATATTTATTAATGTATTTGGGTGGTATGACCATCTGTCTGAAAAGCAGAGCATTTCACATTTTGAAAATTGCTATTTTTTTCCAAATTTCCATCAAATTTCCTATTTTTTTTATACATAAATACAAGAATATTGATTAATGTTTCCCACTAACATGAAATACAATGTGTCAGGAAAAAACAATCCCAAAACCATTTATGTAAGTAAAAGCGTCTCAAAGTTCTTGCCATATAAAGTGACATATGTCAGTTTAGTGTCCTTAAGGGGTTAAAATCCCCACCAAGTAGTAAGGCTGTGTTAGAGTAAGACCGCAACTGATTCAGGACACAGCGTAGAAACGAGATCTGGGAAACATTTGGGGCAGAAATATTGCAGAGAATTACTGGTTGGCCATGGAGAGGGACCTCAAATATAACATATCTACCCTGGGGTTCTAGGTGGGAGGCAGTAACAGCTATGGTGCAGGAGCAATAAAGCAAGATGGCCACTCCAGCTTTCCGTCGACTGTGAAAAGCAGAATAAGCAGTGGGGAAATAGTGTTGAGCAAAGTGGAATGTACCAGAGTTGTCATAATGAGTCTCCTAGAGAAAGGCTATATCCGGCCGAAGGGCCCAAAGCTCAGGTAGCAGAAGACGCTTTTTAGTTTTGGAAACAAGGCCCTTAACATTCAGAGTCACACATCTAACTATAGGGATCTAAAAATAAGACGGATGCAAATGTAAGGTTAGGTCTCAACCAAACCATTGAGAGCTGAAGGGTTCCACTGGAGAGTGCGGGCCGGAGAGCCAACACCGGGATAACAGGAATCAGCAGCCAGACTCTGAACCTAAATGGGAAGGAAGGGGGGTGGAGAGACAAGGGAGACAAAGACAAATTGGGAAACACAGAGTAACAATAAAAAAAAAATACAGCTTAAGCAGGACCGAAGAAACCACAACCAAGTAACACATGAGCATGACTAAGTCTCTTGAAATAGGGCGGTTGAGAGAAGTCAGGCATAATAATCAGGCTAGGACCATGTGAGTCCACAAAGGGGAAACACAGCTGGTCTAGACCCTGGGGAGCAAAAGGGATGGCTATGAGCTCCAGACCAAGACATAGAAAAGCCTAATGGGCCAGAGTACAGTGTAATAGATACAAAACATAGTACCTGCAAAAACAGCCAATTCTATGCGAAAGTCACAGCATCCTGAAAATATGGGCCTAAAAAGAAAAGAAAAAGTCACAGAGGTAGGGGTTCAACTCGAGATTTTCGAGTAGAAAGCAATGGGAACGTCGCTTCGATTTCTGCTGGTGCCATAGTGGAGAATGTGGTGGAGGAGGAGAACTCAGCGACCAGTCCGTCAAGTCTGGGAGGGGGATGTCAAAGGTCTCGCAGAAAAGGTTAAGGTTTGAGAAGGACTGCAGGGTAGCGGAACATTCGCAGAGGATGTGGCTTCATGGTCATCCTCCAGGGTCTCAACTCTGGTTGCAATGTGACTTCAATAATAAGAGACTGAAAGTGGTGTTTTGTTGGGAGTTGAGACAAAATGTCCAATCAGTGGGAGAGGGTCTGTGATAGAGGGAACCTGTATGTCATCATGTCGGGCCACAATGTAGGATACTCAGGGTCAGCAGCATGCCTCGGAACAGTGTAGGGGGAGAGGATGGGGGTCGCTCCAATATCTTCCTACTCAGTCCATGTGCCAGGAGGAGTAGTAGGAGGGGAGTGAGTCATGGAGGGTCTTCTTGCACCAACCACAGGGGTCCCAACCGAAGGAGAAAGGGCATAGAGGGAAGCTGGTGGGCTCCTAGTGGGGTCTGCACCAACCTGAGCAGGCACTGAGAGGCCTTATGAGATGGAAGCGTGAAGCAAGATCTCCTCAGAAGAGGAGAGGGATTCGGAGGATGAAAAGGAGAGATGCTGCGTACAGCCTGGGAGAGCGGAAAGAAGCTGGCAGGTCCAGGAACTTGGCAATTGAGCTCTGCAGAAGCCGGTCCCCTGGCACAGGAGTCACAGGGAGAGGATTATAGAACAGTCTCTTGCCCATAGCAGGTGATGCAGTTCCATGCAGGTCACAGCAAAGTTGTGCAGGGCCGGAGCTCTGGGGCATTGTGTCCTACACCATGGATGCTCAGGCCATGCCTATCTTAACCCCTTCCTGACATCCCTTGTAATAGTATGGCGGATGTTGGGTATTTAAATATAGCTGCCGGGTCTCTGCTGATCGCGGGCATTGAGGTTCCTGGTCATCTTTTTTTTTTTTTTAAATTGTAATATTTATTAAAGTGTTTTACAATATAATATACAACAGTAAAAAGGAATAAAGAAGAGCCACAACATGTGGCTTAACTGGGTAACAAAATACGCTATAGTCAAAGAGTACAAAAACCAGTGATAAAGCAAGGGTGTAGAGACCATGTAAAATGTAGTAGGTGTAGTAGGTGTCCCAATGCGACCAGATAGAATCAAAGGCCTCCACTGTGTGGTTCAGGGCAGCAGTTAAAAATTCTAGGCTATGAATGTCTTTCATGCGGGCAATTAACTCAGACCCCGTGGGAGGGAGTGCACTCTTCCAGTGACGGGCTTAGAAGTCCTCTTGCCTAGATGTTTGGGAGGTAAGTCTCATAACATAACATAATGCTCAGTGGACCCCGCACAGTATATTGCTCTATAGTGGACCCCGCACAGTATATTATGCTCCACAATGGACCCTGCACGATATAAAGCTCCACAGTAGCCCCCACACAGTGTAATATGCTCCACAATGGACCCCGCACAGTATAATATGGATTGTGCTTGCGCAGTTCATATTATACTGAGCTACATTCCTCTGCCGGCTGCCCACTAACGGCATTACCTTTTACCTCACCGGCCAGCATCTCCTCTTTGTGACATGTACTGGCTGTCCACTGTATTGCGAATGTATGGGCAGCTGGCTCACACAATGAAGAGGAGGTGACCTTCTGGCAGTGATGTCCTGGGTCAGGATCTGCCAGGAAGAAAACGTAAGGATAATGGGGCTGGGGGACCGTTCCTTTTCTGCTGATCCCTTGCGTGTCCGAATATCGATTACATCAGGTCCCCGCAACATCAGCGCAAATTAAAAAAAAACAGCCCGGAGGCAGTCACATAACCTACGAGTCGAAGATAAAAAAACCCCAACATTTCATAATAAAGGTCAATTAGAAAAATGGAGAGGGAGGGCGTGGAGGCCATGTAGTTTAAATATCAATATACCACGAACAACCCCTTTAAGCCCTCATATGGCCCTGTGAACGGAAAAATAAAAATCTTATGGGGTTTGGAAGGCGAGGAGTCAAAAACGAAAATTGAAAAATGTGATCTGTGGGAAGGGGTTAAAAGTATAATATGGCACACACTAAACTGCAAATCTTTTAATTTCAACAAGGTTGAACAGATTTGTATGGATGTATACAACAAAAAAACAGGCTGTGCGAGAGGCATATTCTGCTCCAACAAAGAAGACTTACTGCAGACCATTCTGAATCCTGTGTGCAGCAAAAAGTCATATCCACCAGAGAAGTATCATCTTTACAAAAAGTGTCACAGTCAAAAGGTCTCATTAAAATATAATCAACTAATGGCCAATATCCTTACAATTATTGCATGGCACACTAACTACACAATCTTTGATTTTACAAAAAAAAATAAAAAATCAGCAAGCTGTATAAAAAAGGTTGCTGACCCTGCCTTTTAACAAATAATGGAGCCAAATTAAAAAAAAAAAAAAAACAACACACAAAAAAAACAAAACATTTAAATACAATGTCCATTTACATGGGACAGTAGCATCATCATGCAGCAAACTCAGGCAAGTGTAAATACATAATAAGTATTTATTTTTTTTTGCACATGCATACCTTAGGACACGTCTGTTTCACCAAAACCAGACCAAAACAGCAGCAGATGGGTGTGAGTTTAAACTGGGTCAGGATTATTGTTTAGGTGGAGTGTATATGTTACAGTTAAAGTGCAGAAATCAGTTAATCTGCAGATTAACTATGAAATGTGCAGATTCACTAGGGTGATCCGTTAAAGTGCAGAAAACTGGTTTCATTACTCACATTACCTAGGTAATCTGCAGACTACCTACTAGGTACTAGTTAAAGTGAAAAGAACATCTTTGCTGGCATAATGTTATTTATTTATTTTTCGATATATTGATTGATGATTGATTCTATGAACTAATTTGTTGATTGTGTCATTGTATGAACTTGATTCTTTAATCAAGTTCATACAATGAAACAATCAACAAATTAGTTCATAGAATCAATCATCAATCAATGAAAAAACTATAAAACAAAGAATCAAGGGGTTGAAAATATTATTACACTTAAGGAAATGAATTTGCCAAACATATGCTAAAATGATGCTTACTTATTAGTGCAATGTAAAGATTGGTGACACTTAGAATTACACTTAGAATTTGTGGTACATTTAGATTTGCAGTCACATTTTCTGAAACCCTGCCCAGTACCAAGGGATTGTTTTATTGCTGTTTGACATAAGGAGATTTCTACATCAAGGACATCTTCTTTTGTCAAAAATCTCTCTTTGCAAACACTGAATTCAGAATTTGCATACAATTGTTTTAAAATACCCCTTTTAGTACCAAATTTATAAAAGCCATCCTCTGTTTTACTAAGAACCACAGCTAAGATCAAGCGGGCGTCAGTTTTGGCTCTCTCTACTTTTATTCTCACAGTGACACCTTAATCCACATTTGGGTGCTTTGCATGAGAAACTGCTAACATTTTCTTTGCCTGCTTTTTTAAACCTTTCTTGGCTTCCTCACGCTGGATTTTCTGATCTATATTCTTTTTACAGATGTTGCACAATACATTCTAACCGTACCCTTCCTCTTAAGGATCGATTTCACCACAAATGACGAGAACAAACATATCACACGATTTACACTTGTGAGCGCCTGATGCTAGTTTGGAGCAAACAATACAGACCATGTCTTGTATAGTCCTCTTTACAGGCTCTGTCCGAATCTGTGATGGCCATTCTGCTGAGGTTGAGGGTAACTCAGTGATGACTTGCAGAGGTGATTCCTTGGAGGTGCAGGGTAACTGTATATTCTTCATAACTGTATCCTCAATCAACGGTGTAGAAGGCAGTTTACAATTACTATAGATAAATTCTATAGGTGATTGTGTAGAAGCAGCGGATAATGTCATGCCCTCTTGAGTAAGATTTGACTGTGATCCCATAATCACACTCTCTTGTGAACCTTCTAATTTTTCAAGGTCTTCTTCAGTATTTAGCGAATGTAATACACTTTGTGGCATAATAAAAGAAGACAATCCCACTTTTGCAGGACAACCAAACATTGCTTCATATGGACTTCTTTTAATTGCAGAATGATAGGCACGATTCTTCATGAATTGGACAAATCGTACGCCCTCACTCCACTTGTTAGTTTGGTTATCAGCCATCCAAGTAGTCAGCATGTTTTCAATGTCTTGATTCGCTCGTTCTACACTTCCTTGACTTTGGCTATGTCTAGGTTTGCCATTAACCATTTTGATTTCTGGCCACAACTGTGTTACACTTTGTAAGATTTTATTACAAAACTCGTGTCCGTTATCATAATGCAAAATACTTGGAGCGCCAAAAAGGAGAAAGATATCAAGCAAGTTATAGGCTACTTCATCTGAATGTGAGCGGCTTCAATACAACAAATTTGGTTAAGTGGTCTTGGTATACGAGAAGAAACTTAAACTTTCCATCTGGTTGAGATTGGTAATCGATGAGATAAACCTGGCATCTGCTATTGAAATGTGATGAAATAATTGGCTTTACAACAATACCTTTTTTGGCACTTTTTTGTTTTTCTTGACAAGGTTCGCATAAATCCAAAAACATTTTTATTTGGCCTTGGGTTATGTTTTTATAAAGCATATTTAATTGCTTCATCATTCTGTCTCTTCCACTGTGGCGAATTGACAGATGAGTAGAATACAATATGTCAAACAATTCTTCGGCATGGACAAACTTTTTCACGCTTTCTCACGCATCTGACAGTGGCTGAATGAGTTTTTCACAGCCTTGTACAGTCAAGACATCATACCTTTGAATTATTCGATAATCTCGAGATGATTCTTTCTTCTTGGAAACTTTTATTCGCTTTACATCTTCAATGATGGTATCATATTTTCGTTTCGTCATTAAAACACTGTTATATTTGAAATCTCCGCTAAAGAGGTTTGCAAAGAATCTTTTCTTCATTTTACTGACCACGTTGGCGCTTCTTTGCATACTAGGAGTTAAATTTATTTGCTTTCAAAAGAAATCACCACACGAATTTGGACATGAAATAATACTAGGGGTTAAATTTTTCTGTTTTAAAACACTAATCACCACACAAATTCCCGCGGAATTTTTGCATGATACAAAAGTTTGCAACTTTAACGGGACGGCGTGCTAACAAGCAGACACAAACTTCGGCAAGATACTAAAGTTTTCAGCTTGAACGAGACAGCGCGCTAACAGGGATACACGGACATCGGTAATATAATAAAGTTTACTAAAGTTTTCAGCTTGAACAGGACGGCGCGTGCTAACAGGGATGCACGGACTTCGGCAAGATACTACAGTTTTGAACTTTAACGGGGCGCAAGCCGTGAATGTGTACATTACCTAGGTAAAGTGCAGATTCCGCACATTAACTGAGCAAATCAGTTAATCTGCAGATTACCTAGGTAATGTGCACATTAACGGGTTTCGCACATTAACGGTAACATATACAAAAAAAAAAAACAAGAACAAAAGAAAATCCTTGCCTGTACAGCACACTAAGCATATAATGCTTTCTGGGTCCCCAGGCAGAGAGACTGCTGGCCTCCTAGTCTCTCTCTTAAATACCGGTCCGCTCTCAGTGAACCAGTTAGTTAGCAGGTGAGGGCCTGGGCCTGCTACATCACATATGTATACATACACACATGGACACATATTTTAATACAAATTAAAGAAGTTTTGTTTTTTTCCAGAGAAACACCACCTCTCTAGTCCCTGGGATGTTTGAACAGAAATACCATATACAATCTTTGAAAATCTTTGGTCCTTATATCTGTTCCTTTTTTTTTTCAAATCTCATACAAGAGAAACTAATAACACAAAAACCTAGATTTGCTAAAACTACAAAAATCATACCTTTGACCATCTACTGTGCAAAGCGATACACCCCACAGGTCAGGACTAAATTTTGCCAGCTGAGGAATATAATCAGCAACCTGTGGAGGAAAAGAAAGCACCGTCAATCAAGATAAAGAAAAGTTATCATTCAAAGAGGATCTTTCATCAGCTGCAACAATGCCGCTATACTGATTCCAGCACAGTTGGAATTCTTTTTCTAGCTTCTATGTTCCCCTGCAGTAAGTACTGTTAGTTTTGGTGTCCGATATTCTACCTGGGCTCTCTACTGTCAGGTGGGCAGTGTCAGACAGCAGCAAAAAGCCTTTCTTGTAAAATAGAAGCTGAAATTCTGTTGCATAGAGTCTATGTATAGAAAGGCCATGAGGAAAACATTTGTGTGTGAGATGTCACTCTGGACAGTTATAAGTGACGTTATGATATGCTAAGGAGGTATAACACATTACATCATTTCATAGGAGATAAGGTCAAGCTATGTTCATTTAAGGAATGATCCAGAAGCTATGAAACGAACATGCTTATGCTTAACCATATGAGGAATAAAGTATGATAAAAATAAGATTTTTATGCATTTAATAACAGGCATTTGATGCATTAAAGCGAGAGACCTAAATCCACACCTGCGCTCTCACTCTGCATTCTGACATTCTGTTACCAGAACACTTGACACATATACTCTGTTTAGGCAGGGTCACACTACCGTTGGATTCTGTTATGATAGGTGTCCGTTAAACAAAAAAAAAAAAAACGGACACCTATAATAACAGACATTAACGGACACTGATGTTAATGTGTCCGGTTTTTTTTTAACTGATCCAAAAGAAAAACGGACTTCTGATGGATCGGGTGTAGAGGGACACAAATGGACACTAACGGACACAATATAAAAACCCATTGAAATGAATGGAAATTTTAACGGATTTCTGACGGTTCAGCTAGTGTCCGATGCTAAAATCTTGTAACGGACAATAGCTACGGACACTACTGACGGTCACCAATGGTAGTGTGAACGTCCCCTTAATTAGTTTAAGTTTTGTTTCATCTTTCTTTCATTTTAACTTATGTAATTTTGTCAGCTGCATTAAATATTTTTGTTACTTACTCATCAAACTCTTGCTGTTTTCTGGCATCACCCTATTGCACTCTTCATGTCATCAGCTGAGAAGTGCAGGACATTATTTTACACTGCCTGAAGCTGCCCACCTGACAGTACAGAGCTGAAATAATATACAAGGCACCAAAACCAACTGAACTGATTGTGATCATGTGACAATTGGCCATCATGGGCAGGGCCAATTTTAGACAAAGTGGGGTCCTGGGCAAAATTAAAAGCAGGGCCCCAAATGCTGATATGCAAACAACACCATCGTCTTCCAGTGGCAACCCCTATAATAATACCTCCTTTCTGCCAACAAAAAAGTAATAAGAACCATTTTACCACACACAATTTAAATGAGCACCATTGTACCGCCTAATAGATTTTTGCACTCAGACATCAGTTATTATGGCGCCTCCTTATAAATAATAGTCCCTGCTTATAAATAATATTACACCTTTAACAGTAATAGCGTCCTTATAAATGATAAATAGTGCCCTGTATCAGTAATATTCCCCCTTATCAGTAACATTCACCCTGTAAAAATAATACTGCTCCCTTATTAATACTAGCTCTCTCATAAATAATAGTTACCCTTATAAATACAGCGGGGAAAAAAAAAGTATTTAGTCAGCCACCAATTGGGCAAGTTCTCCCACTTAAAATGATGAGCGAGGCCTGTAATTGACATTATAGGTAGACCTCAACTATGAGAGACAAAATGAGAAAACAAATCCAGAAAATCACATAGTATGACTTTTAAAGAATTTATTTGCAAATTATGGTGGAAAATAAGTATTTGGTCAATAACAAAAGTTCATCTCAATACTTGGTTATATATCCTTTGTTGGCAATGACAGAGGTCAAACGTTTTCTGTAAGTCTTCACAAGGTTGGCACACACTGTTGCTGGTATGTTGGCCCATTCCTCCATGCAGATCTCCTCTAGAGCAGTGATGTTTTGGGGCTGTCGCTGAGCAACACTGACTTTTAACTCCCTCCAAAGGTTTTCTATGGGGTTGAGATCTGGAGACTGTCTAGGCCACTCCAGGACCTTGAAATGCTTCTTACGAAGCCACTCCTTCGTAGCCCTGGCAGTGTGCTTTGGATCATTGTCATGCTGAAAGACCCAGCCACGTTTATCTTCAATTCCCTTGCTGATGGAAGGAGGTTTGCACTCAAAATCTCACGATACATGGCCCCATTCATTCTTTCATGTACACGGATCAGTCATCCTGGTCCCTTTGCAGAGAAACAGCCCCAAAGCATGATGTTGCCACCCCCATGCTTCACAGTAGGTATGGTGTTCTTTGGATGCAACTCAGCATTCACTCTCCTCCAAACACGACGAGTTGTGTTTCTACCAAACAGTTCTACTTTGGTTTCATCTGACCATATGACATTCTCCCAATACTCTTCTGGAACATCCAAATACTCTCTAGCAAACTTCAGACGGGCCCGGATATGTACTGGCTTAAGCAGGGGGACACTTCTGGTACTGCAGGATCTGAGTCCCTGGCGGCGTAGTATGTTACTGACGGTAGCCTTTGTTACGTTAGTCCCAGCTTTCTGCAGGTCATTCACTAGGTCCCCCCATGTGGTTCTGGGATTTTTGCTCACCGTTCTTGTGATCATTTTGACCCCATGAGGTGATATCTTGCGTGGAGCACCTGATTGAGGGAGATTATCAGTGGTCTTGTATGTCTTCCATTTTCTAATTATTGCTCCCACAGTTGATTTCTTCACACCAAGCTGCTTGCCTATTGAAAATTCAGTCTTCCCAGCCTGGTGCAGGTCTACAATTTTGTTTCTGGTGTCCTTCCACAGCTCTTTGGTCTTCACCATAGTGGAGTTTGGAGTGTGACTGTTTGAGGTTGTGGACAGGTGTCTTTTATACTAATAACAATGTCAAACAGGTGCCATTACTACAGGTAATGAGTGGAGGACAGAGGAGCCTCTTAAAGAAGAAGTTACAGATCTGTGAGAGCCAGAAATCTTGCTTGTTTGTAGGTGACCAAATACTTATTTTCCACCATAATTTGCAAATAAATTCTTTAAAAAATCAGACAATTAGATTTTCTACATATGTTTTCTCATTTTGTCTCTCATAGTTGAGGTCTACCTATGATGTCAATTATATGCCTCTCTCATCTTTTTAAGTGGGAGAACTTGCACAATTGGTGGCTGACTAAATACTTTTTTTCCCCACTGTATCTACAAAATCACATTGTCTGATTTTTTAAGAAGTTTTTTGCAAATTATGGTGGAAAATAAGTATTTGGTCACCTACAAACAAGCAAGATTTCTGGCTCTCACAGACCTGTTCTTAAATTAGGAGAGTCACCCACTAAAATCTGGACGCATTAAAATAATAACTTTATTAAATATTTATTAAAATTCTAAACTGGGGAAAACTACAACATAGAGGAAACTCCCCTCGACCGGGACTAACCGAATGCGCATGTGTGACAGAAGACCAATCACAGAGGCCCTCCTAACGAACCTGCCTCCATCAGCCCCGCCCATCTGAGCAGAAAATAAAAAAAAACCTCTTCCTACCACGTTTAGGAGATAAAATTCAAAGGGAATCATTTTAGCAAGCCAAAAACCCGTGGATCAAATACATAATGGTCACAATAGATACTAAAGACCTCTATTTAAAAGTATGTGGTCATTTGAACTCATAACGCCAGCGCTTTCACTGATATCAGTCTGATGCCAGGAACTGCCAATATGATGCTAATACAATCTTAGGATATAGCAACTACCATCTCAAATGAATGATGCATAAGAAATTGCATCATTTAGGCCTCATGGTTTGACTGTTTTCAGTACAAAAGTCCAGCGGGCCTCACATTGAAGGAGCTTTTGATCAAAATTGCCCCCTCTAGGAGAAGGAATTACTTGTTCAATGTCTTGGAATTTAATATGAACGGGATCACCTCAATGATGGGCCCATATATGACGCGCTACCGTGGTCTCATCCTGACGGATTATGTTATTTACATGTTCCCTCACCCTCCTGCGGAATTCCCTCGTCGTTTTGCTGACATACTGAATCCCGCAGGAGCATGTGATGAGGTACACTACACCGACCGTTTTACAGTTGATAAAGTTGTTATTTTTATATTGTTTACCTGTTGTTGTGTTAACAAAGTCTTTACTTTACTTTACAGAGGCATCGTCTAATAGAGGTGAAGGCATTTTGCTATTTACCGCGATATAGTAGTATCGCAGTGAATAGTATGATCAGATATAAAAGTAAATAAACAAAAGTAAACAAACACTTTAGGTATCCCTGCGCTCCAAAATGCCCGAACTATTAAAATATTAAAATATTTATCCCATACGGTGAACGGCGTAGTGGGGGAAAAAAATCAAAATGGCCAAATAGCGTTTTTTTCAACACTTTGCCTCCTATAAAAAATTGAATAAAAAGTGATCAAACTATCAGATCTTTCCCCAAATGGTATCATTAAAAACGTCATTTTGTCCCGCATAAAAAGACACCTTACCCAGCTCCATACATGTAAATATGAAAAAGTTACAGGTGACACAATATGGCCACGCAAATTTTTTTTCTATTTAGCAAAGTTTTTAATTTTTTTAAAAGGTATGAAAACATTACAAATACTATATAAATTTGGTATCGCCGAGTTCGTACTGACCCACAGAATACAGGTACCATGTCATTTTTACCACACAGTGAATGCTGTAAAAATTAAACCCATATGAATTTGGCGCAAATGCAGTTTTTCTCCAAATGCACCTCATTCTGAATTTTTTTCCAGCTTCCCAGTACATTGCACAGCATATTGAATGGTGCCATTGCAAAGTACAATTTGTTTCGCAAACAATAAGCCATCATGTGACTCTGTGAACTTGAAAATGAAAAAGTTATGGCTCTAGGTATGTGGGGAGGGAAAAACGAAAATGCAAAAACAAAAAATGGCCCAGTCATTAAGAGGTTAAGAGGGTATCCTGGGAACAACAGCTTTTGGAGCATTCATCTGTGATACAAGCTGGGCGCAACATATTGCGCACTGAAATTACGTATTCTTGGAAAAGTCCCCATTTTCACCTTTCTCCATCAGCTGTGTATTCCCTTTTGGAAAATTAATTAAAGGGATCCTATCATTCAGAAAGGCCAATTTTTGTAAGTCCACGTCGTAATAGCCTTTATAAAGGCTATTCTTCTCCTACCTTTCTTGTTTCGCTCCTCGCCGCCGTTTAGAAGAAATGTTGATCTTTATCTTTATGCTAATGCATCTTAAGTATGCACAGGGGGCATTCCCCCAGTGCTGAAACTGCACAGGGGGCGTCCCCTGTGCTCTCCTCAGACGCATTTTTGAACTTACCGCGCCGCCTCTAGTCTTCTTTAGTAGACGCCTCTTCTTGACATCATCCTTCATTCAGGAGACACGTGCCGACTGCGCATGTCCATTCGGCCTTTTTTCCTGTGGCCTATTACATACAGCGCATGCAGTATGCTCGGGATGATCGCTGGTTTAGCACTATAGACTGCAATACACGTGTATTGCAGTCTATAAAGGAAGTCAACCTATGCAGAGGCATAGGCTGACTTCCGCACTTCTGGGCAGGATCAACCAGATACTGAGGGCTACTATAGCAGCATGGGCACTGGCCAGAACCTGGGCTGCAGAAGATGCAGGGAAAGTTTGTTACTTCAATAAAGTCATTATATGATAGGGACCTGAACCTATCAGGTTCTGATCATGTCTCTGGGAACACCATCTGCTATTAGCACTGTGTTCACGGAATTCCTGACCCTTGGGTAGACCCGATCCCCAATTTAGCAGGGTCAGTATATAAACAACGGCGCTGCACAAAGCCCAGCAAGCGCCGACGTTTATATACAGTGAGCCGTCACGAAGTGGTTAATACCCTACACTAACAAAGTGAAAACAGAATGTTGGAAATCTTTGCTAATTTATTAAAAGGAAACACTAAAATTTTCCAATTACATAAGTATTCAGTCCCTTTACTCACTACTTTGCTGAAGAACCAATGATTACAACCACTAAGCCTGATACCCCAAAAATTGCACACTTTGACTTGCCACTCTTTTCTTAAGATCCTCAAGCTCTACCAGGTTGCATGGAGACAGTCAATGGTCATTCTTAGGTCTGTTCAACTGGGTTCAAGTCAGAGCTCTAGCTTGGCCACTCAAGGACATTCACAGAGTTGTCCCTAAGCCACTCCTGTGCTGTATTGGTTGTGTGCTTTGAGTTATTGTTTTGTTGGAAGTTGAACCTTCAGTGAAGTACAGTGCACTCTAGATCATGTTTTCATTAAGAATCTCTCTCAGCTTTCTCTAAGAGTTCCCATTTTTCCTGTTCCAGCCGCTGAGAAACTCCCACTCTGCCACCACCATGCTTAACTATACGGATGGTATTGGACAGGTGATAAGCAGTGCCTGACCTCCTCCAAACTTGACGCTTAGAATTGAGGCACTCCCCGCCCTAACAATAAACCTGGTGGAGGCGTAGGCATACTCCTGTCTGACGATTGCTCCTTCACCCCAATCCAACCGCTACCTGCTCTCACCCTCCCCTCCTTTGAAGTGCACTCTATTCGCATTTACTCGCCCTCCAACCTCCAACTGGCCGTCATATATCGACCGCCAGGACCTACTGCTGCCTTTATTGACCACTTCACCTCCTGGCTAAGGCACTTCCTATCCACTGACACCCCCAACATCATCATGGGTGATTTCAACATCCCCATTAGCACAAACCACCCCCCCCGCTTCCAGTCTCCTGTCACTCACTAACTCCTTTGGTCTCTCTCAATGGTCCTCTTCTGCCACCCACACAAAGGGACACACGCTGGACCTCATATTCACCCGCCTCTGCTCTCTAGTCAACTTCTCTAACTCTCCGTCCACGCTCTCTGACCACAACCTGCTGATATTCTCGACCCTCTCCTCTGTAATAGACCCTCCAACCCCTAAACCAACACGCCCCCGCAGAAACCTTAATCGCCTGGACATCTGCACACTCTCAGACTCTCTCCTACCACTCGCTGACATAACCTCACTCCAGGATATAGATACCTCCACTGGATTCTACAATACCACCATTACCTCAGCCCTTGACTCTGTAGCCCCCTTCAATAACACCAGAGCCCGACCGATCAATAGGCAACCCTGGTACACTGACCTGACTAAAAAACTGAGACGTGCCTCACGGGTTGCAGAATGCCTCTGGAAGAAAAGCCACTTCCAGGAGGACTTCCTTAGCTACAAAAAGGCAGTACTCACATTCAAGAACGCACTCACCTCTGCAAAGCAGGTCTACTTCACCACACTAATATCTGCCCTATCCCGCAACCCAAACAGCTATTCACTACCTTCAACTCCCTTGTTTGTCCTCCTGTGCCCACTCCGACATCACTTATCACAGCTGATGATTTTGCCTCTTATTTCAAAAGCAAAATCGACACCATCAGAGACAGTCTCACCCTACACCCCCGACAACCACTCTACCCAACTGTCCTGTGCTCTTCATCTTTAACCTGCTTCTCCGCCGTCACTGATGAATAGCTCTCCACTCTAATATCTAAATCCCACCTCATCTCCTGCGCACTTGACCCCATCCAGTCACACCTCATCCCCAAACTCTCTGAAGTCATTACTCCTGCCCTAACCCATCTCTTCAACCTATCCCTAACCAATGGATCCTTCCCTTCCGCCTTCAAACATGCTACCGTCACCCCTATACTTAAGAAACCCTCCCTCGACTCGTCCTCTCCAGCCAACTATCGCCCCATCTCACTGCTCCCGTACGCCTCTAAACTGCTGGAGCAACACGTCCACTCCGAACTGTCATCCTATCTCTCGTCCAATGTGCTCTTTGACAGACTACAGTCAGGCTTCAGACCCCATCACTCCACAGAAACTGCCATAACCAAAGTCACTAATGACCTTCTAACTGCCAAAGCCAAACGTCACTATTCTGTCCTCCTCCTCAACCTCTCCTCTGCCTTTGACACAGTCAACCATTCCCTCCTGTTAGAAACGCTCACCAACCGCACATTCAGCGTCTCCCACTTGCACACCACCTCCCCGCCACGCCATCTTTCTGTAGGTGTCCCACAAGGCTCCGTCCTAGGACCCCTCCTTTTCTCCATCTACACCCTAGGCCTTGGCCAACTCATAGAATCCCATGGCTTCCATTACCATTGCCATGCTGACGACAACCAAATATATCTCTCTTGACTAGACATTACCTCCCTGTTGTCCAGAGTCCCAGAATGTCTAGCAGCCGTAGCCTCCTTTCTCTCCTCCCACTTTCTCAAACTCAACATGGAGAAAACGGAGTTCATAATCTTCGCCCCTCCACGCACGACCCCCTTACCTGACCCATCTATCAAAATTAATGGAACCACTCTCACCCCAGTCCCACAGGCCCGCTGTCTTGGGATAACCTTAGACTCTGACCTATCCTTCAACCCTCAACACCTCCTGCCGCCTCCAACTCAAGAACATTCACCGAATCCGCTCCTTCCTCACCACTGAAACTACAAAGATGCTAGTCCATGCCCTCATAATCTCCCGCTTAGACTACTGTAACACTCTTCTCCATGGCCTCCCAGCAAACACTCTCGCCCCCCTCCAGTCCACCTTGAACTGTGCTGCTCGCCTAATACACCTCTCCCCCCGTTCTTCATCGGCCGCTCCCCTCTGCCAGTCCCTTCACTGGCTACCCTTCGCCCAGCGAATAGAGTTCAAACTACTAACGCTGACATACAAAGCCATCCACAACCTGTCCCCTCCATATATCTCCGACCTAGTCTCCCGCTACCTGCCCGCACGTAACCTTCGATCCTCCAAAGACCTCCTACTCTGCTCTGCTCTTCACACAATCGTCTCCAAGACTTCTCCCGTGCATCCCCCTTACTCTGGAACTCATTACCAAGACACATAAGACTGACCCCCACAATCACAAGCTTCAAGAAGGCCCTGAAGACTCACCTATTCAGGAAGATCTACAACCTTCTACTGTCAACACACCACCACCTGAACAGCCTCTACCCCCACCTTCTGTCTCTCTCCCTCTTCCCTCATAGATTGTAAGCCCTTGCGGGCAGGGCCCTCTATCCCACTGTGCCAGTTGGTCACTGTTAGTATTATCTGTTTTGTATATCTTGTGTAACGTATGTAAATCCTCAAATGTAAAGCACCATGGAATTAATGGTGCTATATAAATAAACAATAATAATAATTAGTTTTTGTCTCTGGGTGTAGTTTAGGCAGCCTTGGTCCATATCACTTCCTGCAGCCATTTTAGTTCTTCAAAGCTGTGTGACTTGACTTACAAACACTTTGGACTCGTGAAGGCATCAGTTTTTGACCAGCAGTTAGCCTCAGGAAAGACACCAACAGGACAGCATCAATACCACTACTAAGCCATTACAGTATCGTACCATCGCTTGTCGCTGTTCTTGGGTCAAATAAACCCACGTTGATTCATATCATCATGTCTATGTTTGAATCCATCTAACCTGAACTCTTGCCGGTTCGGTCTGCTCCACTGCTTGGATACGAAGGTAGGAAAGTCACACAGCCACTATCAGTTACAAATTCATTCGCCTTCATGTTGGGACAGAATAGTCAAAAACTGCCTTAAAGCTCTATACCCCAGCTAGAGATTCCCTCAGAGTCCATTACCACACTCAGGAATCTCCCTAGCAACAGGCCCACATGCAGCAAATGTCCGGACAAGCCTAATGGGGGAAGTACTGTGTGTCCGCGGTATCTATACACCCACCTGGGAGTCCTCCACAACTCGCCAAGCCATTTTCCACGTCCTATATGAACTCTTGCTCGCATAATAGAAGAACTGTTTATGCACGCAGGGTTTCCCTCAAATCACACCCCTTATTGAGACTTGCTGCATATCACCTTACATTGCTGCGGACACCCCAACTCCAAAACCCCACAATTCACTTAAAACACCTTAGGAATCTTATCAATGTGACCTATTGGAGCCATGCTGCGATTTTCAGCCCCCAATTCAAAAGTTCATTTTCTTAAAGAGACAACGTACCATAAATCAAAATGGCTTAAAAGGACCTTGTACAGTTCTCCAGTGATGAAATAAAGCAAATGCGACCTAATACTGATCATTATGAAGAGCAGCAAGCAGAACTCACACTTCCAGCAGACCAAGACGCTCTCTCAAACCGACAATAAAGATCATTGAAAACTATCACACCATGAAAGATGAGCTATGTGATAACCTGTAAGAGCAATGGGAACGAATCTTCTCCTTCATGTCAGGACTTAAATCCTCCTCAGGCGATGCCGCAAGCTTACAAGTTGCTGTTGGACGGCTGAACACAGCTCATGAAAGATACAGGAGATTGTCCACAAGGTATATAAGGTCTTTCTAAAAGACTCTAATGTCGATGAAGCCCTATCAGACCTTAACAAGGCAGAATCAATAGATAGAGAAAGAGATGCCATGGTGCAGGACGTTAAAGATAAAGTGGAACTCTGTATCTCTCATTTGCAAGAAACTAGACCACACAGATCAAATTCATCTAAATGTTCCTCTCGGTCATACAGATCATTGTGCTCGAGAAGCTCAACCCTGAGCGACAGAATACTAGAGGCCAGCATAAATGCAGAGCAATCCAAAGTGAGACGTTCCTTCATTGAAAAAGAAGCTCTTGCAAGAACAGAAGCAGAGGCTAAGAGAGCAGAAGCAGAGGCTCAGAGAGAAGAAGCAGAGGCTAAGAGAGAAGAAGCAGAGACTTGGATAAAGATTCTTGAAACAGAGATGCAAGAGGAAATTGTGTTAGCTAAAGTAAGACTACTTGAGCAAGCATTGAGCGAAGGTCTCGATCCCGCCTGCTCGCCACCACAAGAAATAGACGATTCAAATGATCGCACCAGTGAATATGTGCTGAAACAGCTATCTGCGCCAACCCCTGTTTACAGTACTGTCCAAGCCGACAATGCCAAAACTTCCAAGTCAGCTCTACCTGCGGTGCCAGCACCACCCACAGCACCCGAGCAAGCTAATAACCGTCACCCGGATGTGCCCTCTCAGGGACAGTTATTACAGCAAGAGGTGTTTTCTGGCCTACCTCCACAGCTCAAGCAGCAGTCATCAGAAACTACAGAGGCTAAACCACAACTCAACCCCGCAGCAACACCATTCTACCCGGAAGCATCTCACCCTTTCAAGCCAGGCAGCCCATACGCCCAAGGAGCATCACAAGTTGTCATAGCTACAAGCAGTGAGAAATCACATATGTCTAAGTTTGCCAGGTTTATAGTGAGTAGAGAGCTAATCAACACCAGTCTCTCAAAATTTGATGACTGTGCGCAGAGCTACAGAGCTTGGAGAGTAACCTTCAAGGCCGCCACTGCCAACCTCAACCAAACCACAGAGCAGGAGCTTGACTTCATGATCAAATGGCTGGGCCCAGGCTCTACAAATCATATCAAGAGCCTCAGAACTGTCTACGTGGGACAAGCAGAAGCAGGTCTGGCAAAAAAAAGGGTGAAAAAAGGGTGAAAAAGTTAACATGGTGGATCAGCAGGTGGAGTTACTAAATTCATATTTTGTATCCGTCTTCTCCCAAGAAATGGATGGAAATATCAACATTAATGGTGATAGTGATGAGGGGAATGAGGACTCCAAGCTGATTATAAGTGAAGGTTTGGTAAGAGAACATTTAGCTAAGATTAAGGAAACCAAGTCCCCAGGACCGGATGATTTACACCCTAGAGTTTTAAAAGAATTAGCAGAGGAAATAACAGAACCCCTTGCAATAATCTTTAATAAGTCATGGGAAACAGGAGTGGTCCCTCTAGATTGGAAAAGGGCAAATGTGGTCCCCATCTACAAAAAGGGGAATAGGGACGACCCAGGAAATTATAGGCCGGTAAGTCTGACCTCGATAGTAGGAAAAATCTTTGAACAAATCGTTAAAGAACATTTAACTAGGTACCTGGATGGGAAGGCTTTAATTAATCAGAGCCAGCACGGCTTTATGCCTAATAAATCTTGTCAGACTAATCTTATTTCCTTCTATAATAAAGTCACTGAATGGTTGGACCAGGGGAATGCAGTGGACATAGTATATCTTGACTTTAGTAAGGCCTTTGATAAAGTATCACATAACATTCTTATTGAAAAAATGATCAAGTATGGCTTTGATAAAATATCAGTAAGGTGGGTTCACAATTGGCTAAATGATCGGGCACAACGAGTAATTCTAAATGGCTATACATCAAACTGGAAGAAAGTAAAAAGCGGGGTGCCGCAGGGCTCTGTCCTAGGCCCAGTACTTTTTAATATTTTTATAAATGATCTGGATGATGGGATTAATGGGGAACTAATAAAATTTGCAGATGATACAAAGATAGGAGGAATGGCCAACACTAGAGAGGAGAGAGAGTGCATCCAAAAGGACTTAGACACACTGGAACAATGGGCTGAGGTGAACAAAATGGTATTCAACAGGGACAAATGCAAAGTTCTACATCTGGGTAACAGAAATGCAAGAAGCATATATAGTATGGGAGGAATAGTACTAAGTGAGAGTACAGGGGAAAAGGATCTGGGCATAATAATAGATCACAAATTCAACATGAGTCAACAGTGCGGTGCGGTGGCTAAAAAGGCTAACCAAATTCTAGGATGTATCAAGACGAGCATTGAAGCTAGATCAAGAGAGGTAATTATTCCGCTGTACTCTGCCCTGGTCAGACCCCACCTGGAATACTGTGTACAGTTCTGGGCTCCCCAGTTTAAGAAAGACATCGATTTATTGGAGCAGGTCCAGAGAAGAGCAACCAAAATGGTGGAAGGTCTACAAACCATGTCCTACGAAGAAAGGCTAAAAGAATTGGGACTGCTTAGTTTGCAGAAGAGAAGGCTAAGGGGAGACTTAATAGCGGTATTTAAATATCTGAAAGGTTGTCACAGTGCAGAGGGATCTACCCTATTCTCATTAGCAGAAGGAAGCACGAGAAGTAATGGGATGAAACTAAGGGGAAGGAGATTCAGATTAGACATTAGGAAAAACTTTCTAACAGTAAGGGTAGTGAGGGAGTGGAATAGGCTGCCACGGGAGGTGGTGAGTTCTTCATCAATTGAAATCTTCAAGCGGAATCTGGATAGGTATATAGCTGGGATGATCTAGGAATTCCTGCTTTTGCAAGGGGTTGGACTCGATGGCCCTTGAGGTCCCTTCCAACTCAAACAAACAAAACAAAACAAAACAAACAGAGACTCAAACGTACCCCTTCGGCAGTGCAGAAGCAATGGAGAAAGCCCTATTTCAAGAGACTACAGAACATCCCGACGATCGATCTCAAGGAAGTCCAAAAGCTTCAGGACTTAAGTGATCTGCTCATGGAATTGGAGCTTGCCAAAAGAGAGCCTCGTCTGTCTGAGCTGTGCTACTTGGATACAGCCCACGGAGTGAACCCAATTGTCGTGAAGCTACCATACAGTGTGCAAGAGAAGTGGGCGGCATCAGTCTCAAGGTACAAAAGAGCGCATGACGTCACCTTTCCCCCATTTGTTCATTTCTGCAGCATCAATGAACAATCCCAGATGAGGAATGACCCCAGCCTTGACTTCCTGGAGTTCAACACTACAGCTTCAGTGACATCATCATCAAGGTATGAAAGCGTCATGCATAAACACAGAGACTTTAAGAGCAGTGTGAGTGTTAGAAAGACTGACCTACCTGCAGTACCCACGGGTAAACAGTACACTACCTCATCAGGAGACAAGTCCTTCAATCGTGAATGTCCCAATCATAAAAAACCACACTCACTGAACAAATGCAGAGGGTTTAGATCCAAAACCAAACAAGAGCGCAAGAAAGTCCTCACTGAGCTCGGGGTGTGTTTCAGATGCTGCACTTCATTGGAGCACATGGCCAAAGACTGTAAAATCTGTCATCAAGTGTGAGGAGTGTCATAGTGAAAGACACGCCTCAGCTATGCACCCATCTCTACTCGCCAGAGATTCACCAACTGCAGTCGCCATTAGTCATGGCGGAGAGCCCCAGAATCACGCTAACACCGCCACAGCGGTTTCCTGCTCATGCTTGGACATATGTGGGGAGAGCCAGAGTGAGAAATGTTGTGCCCAAATATGCCTAATCAAGGTCTACCCAGTAGGACTACCAGAAAAGGCAGTAAAAATATAATCCATAATTGATGACCAAAGCAACCGATCCCTAGCAGGACCAAAATTCTTTGAAGCCTTTGGAATCAAAGGACCATCAGAACCCTACATCTTAAACACCTGCTCGGGCAGCATAGAGACTAGTGGCAGAAGGGCACAAGGATTCATCGCTTCTCCTATCAATGGGGATACGGAAATACCCCTACCGACGCTGATCAAATGCGACCAAATACCCAACCATAGGGATGACATTACTACCCCAGAGGCTGCATTTCACCAACCACACCTAAGGCACCTAGCCAGCGTTATCCCACATATGGACATCAACACGGAGATTCTACTCCTGCTTGGCAGAGGCAATCTAAGGGTACACAAGGTGCATCAACAGTGTAATGGTCCTGACTATGCGCCACATGCCCAGAGACTGGACTTGGGATGGGTAGTCATGGGAAATGTATGCTTGGATTAACCAGGAATTGACTCCTTTAAGACATACGTGCGTGGAGATGGACGCACAACTTGCATTAAGCCGTGTCCTCATCACTATGATGTGAGAGAGAAGTCTCCAGACCTCGTACAGCCACCTGACATCATTTCTCCTCTCTTTGCCGACAACTTGGGGAAATCAGTCTTTCACACACCCAAGGACGACGATAAAGTAGCTTTGTCAGTAGAGGACAGAGAATTTGTCAAGTAATGGACAGTGAGTTCTTTAAAGACGAACTCAATCACTGGGTTTCTCCATCTCTAGAAGCCAATCCTGTGTTTTATCCTCAGTGGGATCGAAAGAGTTACCAAGAAGGACAACAGGTGGAAGAAGAGATACCTTACCTTCCTAACAAGCCAGAAGAATCGGCATCAGTTCCAAATTCTGAAGGCACAGAAGATCCTGAAGTGACTGCGCCCGAGAACTCCCAGCCGCAATACTCTGTCTAGGTCTCCTAGTTTGCAAACTGCAGACTTCCAACTTTCCAACTTGAAGATTTGCTTACTAGTCAAGGAGGATCTGATAGTGCTTGTAGTATTTTGCGGAGGACAAAGAAGGCACGGCCAGCATCCCTGAAGAAGAAGGCTGGAAGTGCTAAGAAACAAGTAGACGCTGTTAACACTAATGATCTCGAAAGACCCCAGTCAAGCAATATCTGGAGAGTCACAGGAAGTAGAGGTGGGTAGAAATGTGCAGGAGCAACTTGCTTCATCCCCTTTTCCTCCTACTGAAACAGATGTCAACTTGCCAGTAGTTGGAAAAGAGAAAACTCCCCCCCCCACCAGAGTTGTCCCAGACTGATTCCCAGTTTGGTGTTGCTGTAAGTTCTCCTCCAGTTGAGATCTACCAAACACAAACAACAGGAAGGTTGTCCCCACCTATACCTACCCACCAAAAGTGAAGTGGTCCCAAGTGGCCCTGAATTACCAGAAAACCCTGTAGTGATTTGGCAATCAGTGAAGCTGGAGTTAGATTATTCTGAGGAGGCATGGGAGGGTCGACCCATGGGCAAAATGCCATTGCAGAAACCAAAGCCAAAGAAGACTGGAAAATGCTCTCTGATCCATGAAATACCCCAGACGCAGTCCATGTACCTCATGTTTGAGGCATCCCAGGAAAAGCAGCAGCCATACTGACTACGGCTATTCTCCTAATTCAAAAAACTGAGGCTACACTAATGCCTAGTGGAGAATTTACTCATTTGAACATCTATCAGAAACACTGGAAACGTGTACAATACCTAGCGGATTACTTCTGGAACAGGTGGCGAAAGGAGTATCTAGTGATTCTTCAAGGAAGAAGAAAATGGCAACACCACAAACCAAACTTGAGACCTTGTGTTGATGAAGGAGCAACAAACCGAATGGATTGAGTGCCTATGGGACTAATTACATAGGTTCTTCCTAGCAAAGATGGCAAGGTCCGGAAGGTGAAGTTGAAGATCTCCAGAAAGGGTGAGCCTAAAACGTTCACAAGGCCAATTAACGAACTCATTCTGATACTACCCATCGAGAACGTCCCTGCAGAATGAACAGGGCTGAATTTGAATTTTGTGGATCTTCTCCATTCCAAGATGGAAACAGGACTATGTTATAGTGTTTTCTATTGCATTCTAACACGTTCTTTGTTGCAGGTTGTTATATATATTTTATGGACACTTGTCATAGTGAAATCCCCAAAGTGAATTTCAGACGGAGAGTGTGCTGTTCTCCTCATATTTGTTGGTTAACTGTCCTGTATTACCAATTCCTTCTCATGTTGTTTCTATGCATTCTTGGTTGCTGACATCTGCTCGCCAGAATTTGCATGCCGCACGCCTTTGTTCTTATAATTAGTTTTTGTATGGTTTAGGCAGCCTTGGTCCATGTCACTTCCTGCAGCCATTTTAGTTCTTCAAAGCTGTGTGACTGGACTTACAAACACTTTGGGCTCATGAAAGCATCAGTTTTTGACCAGCAGTTATCCTCAGGAAAGATACCAACAGGACAGCATCAATACCACTACTAAGCCATTACAGTATTGTATCATCGCTTGTCGCTGTTCTTGGGTCAAATAAACCCACGTTGATGCATATCATCGTGTCTACATTTGAATCTATCTAACCTGTGCTCCTGTCTGTCCGGGCTGCTCCACTGCTTGTATACGAAGGTAGGAAAGTAACACAGCTGCTATCAGTTACACCTTCGTTCGCCTTCATGTGGGGACAGAACAATATGCATTGTCAGCTGTGAGACCGGGACTTATGTAGACAGGAATGTTTCTTTCCAAATCATATGCAATCATGATGATCAAGAGAAATGGGAGTGCCCCAAAGCAAAATTTCAAGTTTCATAAGAAAGGGTCAAAATACTAATGTCCAGGCAAAATGTAGTTTTTTCTTTTTTAATAAATTTGCAAAAAAAAAAATAAATTCTATTTTTACATGATGGAGTCTTGAGAGTAGATTGGGGGAAACTTTATTTTTTTTTTTTTAGTACAAGGTCTCAACATAATGTGAAAAAAGTGAAAGGGTACGAAGATTTTCCAAATGTATTGTATAATTCTATGAACCATATATTTCTTTGTACCATATTAGCCACAGATAAAAAAATTAGTCTTCAGTAGTTGATACCTTTTAATGGATAACTGAAAAGATGATGAGATATAGCACGCTTTCGAGACGACTTGGGTGTCTTCATCAGGCACGGTAAAACACAATATTTATCAAATATTTATACACAAAAGGACATAGGAACATAGCGGTAAATGAGACAAGTGACATAAAACAGAGCTATCAATATAAGGAGGGAAATAAACAAGCAGAAAATATTGAAGCAGTTCCTAGATAAGGAACGTGAAAGTTTGGTTGTCTTTTGATTAAGATCTGGTCTATGATTGTGATACGCCAACAAGTTTGAGGGGGCATTCCTTAAAGGGTACCCATCATCCAGTGGTGCAACTGCTGTGCCACCATTTCCAGTGGTCATGGTATAGGTGGCTGCTGACAAGCGACCAGGCAGACTCTGATGTGAGCCACCAGAGGGTACAGGCAGAGGATAGTCAGGTACAGACTGAAGGTCAGTGGCAGGCAGCAGACAGACAAGGTAGAGAGTCAGGGCAGGCAGTTCAGGTTCACAAGTCCAGGACAGGCAGGGGTCATACACGGGTAGGCAGCAGATCAGAATCATGATCAGATGCATGGTTAAGCCGATGTCAATAAACGTTAATCCAAAAGCTAAGCAGTAATGCAGAACCCTCGCAGAATCACTAGATCTAATACTGTTTGGGCACAGTTTTTTAGCTCTGAGAAGATAAATATAGGTGTAAGCAGTCAGGGATTGGCTGAGGGGCGCTCATAGGTGTACTTGTTATGCCTTATGGACTGGACCAAGTGCTGGGAGGAAAGAGAAAGAGAGAGAGGGAGAATGACTCTCAGGCAGGGCTGTGCACAATAGGGAACAGTCTTCCCCCTCCGATACTGTTTTGCCATAATGCCAGGAGTAACTATACAATAGCAAACAAATAGCCGAGAAAAGCCCAAGTGACCATAATATAGGAGATCCAGGAAAACTGGATTGCAAACACAGGGCAAGTACACATAGGCAAGCAGGTAAAATACATTGAAAAAACAAACAAATAAACAATCTATAGGCACAGTCAAGAAAGCTATTTGCGGTCTGTGAATAATATCACAAAAGCCGGCACAGAATAGCATACCACAGAAGCAGCCAGAAATAGATACAAGTACATAGAAGACTTTTCTTACATTGTAAGCTGTGAGATTTGCAGAATGTTCAGTCCTTTGCATAGAACAACAGTTTGTAGACGTGAGTGGAGACTGATGATAATCAACCCCTCCCATCTGCATTCACTGTGTGAAGAGACAAAAGAACCTACCCCTTCACTCACTGTGATTACTACCCTAATGTTTCTATGAACGAACCTTGCAACAACAGCAGGGAAAGAATTGTAAATTACTTAGAAGGGAGACATCTAGTGGAGGTTTTTTAAGGCAGAAAACAGCCATATTTTTAATTAAAGTGCATCACATTTTAGTCCAGAATCACATTCTCTATGAAATGATACTAAGCTGTGTGAAAAGTTA
Organism: Leptodactylus fallax; assembly: GCA_947044405.1. Taxonomy (NCBI): domain Eukaryota; kingdom Metazoa; phylum Chordata; class Amphibia; order Anura; family Leptodactylidae; genus Leptodactylus; species Leptodactylus fallax. The sequence goes on from CAMRHE010000594.1 coordinate 748,447, forward strand.
GTGACCATCTAAGTGATGTAGAAACACATTCATACCTGTTCTGGATGTGTCAAATATTATCATGAGTTTGTACTCCCAGACCCTTCTGAATTTCGGAGATTTAAAGTTTCTTTTCAATACCAAAATTTATATGTCAATTATGTTGTGACCAGAGTTAGAAAATTGTTTTGATACAAGTTCATCCTCATTATAAGTTTATGCCCTGTTTCTCCTACATATAGACAACATTTGGTGTGGGTCAGGTAAAGGTAGAAGGGGGTCTGGAAATATTGATTTTAAATGATCATCTTTTTGTAAGACTGGATAAAGTTTCCATGTAACTACACTCAGAGGAGAAGGTTGTAGGTGATTACCAGGGGCACCAGATTGTTTTCCTGTTTTGTTTTGTACTGTAATAACTCACATCTTGGTGTTTTGGTGGCTCTAGCAATTTGGATTTCAACTGTACTTGGATGGTAACCCTGCTTCAAGAACGTCTTCTTGAGGCAACAAAAGTGTTTGTCCATGGCCAGGAAACTCTCGAAATCTCTATCTATCTGAGAACCTGTGGTTAATCCTCAAAAAGAGGGTAGAAAAGATTTGGCCAAGAAGTTAATATAAAGCACACCTGGGCGAATTGCAGAAGTCTTGAAAAAGACTGTATATATTGAGTCATTACATAAAGTTGATGTATTTATCAATAAAAGTTTAAAAACATGAAAAATGTATAACTGTACTTCAATATACCATAGAAGCATCTGACTAAAATATTTAAAAACACTAAAGCAGCAAACTTTTTGAAAAACAAAATTTGTGGGGAAGGAGTGGGTGAATGGCCTGACTGTGTATGTTCACAAATGCCAGAAGTCTAGCGAACAAGCTAAGAGAGCCTGAGGCCCTGGTCCAGGAGCAACACAATGATGTATTTGGTGTGGCTGAGATGCAGATACATTCCTCACATGATTGGGCTGTTAATATTTAGGTAGTTTTACACTCTTTAGCAAAGACAGGGCTAGAAGGAACAGAGGTAATGTTTGTATGTATGTTAAAAGTGGCATGAAAAGAGTATGAAAGAGGCAAATGGGGATGTGGATGAAGATTGTGGGGATGGAGAATCCTTGTGGATGGAATCGTATAAGGATGTGACCACTGATAAAATACTTTTTTGCACAATATATAGACGCCCCAACATAACTTAGGAGTTAGAGGGTCAGTTGTATAAGCAAACTGAGTGGGCGGCACAGGCGGGTACAGTGGTTTTGATGTGAGATTTTTACTACCCGGATATTGACTGGCGTCTTCGCTGTACATCATATGCAAAGGGGAGGGAATTCATCAACTAGTTGCACAACAATTTTATGGTCCAGTTTGTAGAAGATCCAACTAGAGGGGATGCTCTGCTGGATTTGATAATTTTTAATAATATGGGACTTGTTAACAAAATGTCATTGTTGGCAAAAACCTTGGTAATGGTGACCATAATCTGATGAGATTCCACTTAAATTATAAAAACAAAAGGTTGGGAGGGCAAAATCCCTTAATTTAAAATATTTTCCCAGGTCTGCTCATTAGGATATAAACTGAGAGCAGCTATTGTAAAGATAATGATACAGAGGTTACGTGGGAGACATTTAAATCTTACTGAAAAAGTATATACCCATAGGGAACTTGTGTTTCCCTGTATTTGCATGGGTCACCTCCAGGTACTTCAGTTTCCTCCCACACGCTCAAGACATACTGACAGGAAATTTAGATTGTGAGCCCTACTTGGGACAGTGTTAAGAAAATCTCTATATATAATATAATAATAATATAATCGCTATATAAGTAGGTGAATTAAATAAATAAATGATCAACACAGATCTAGTTTCCCTTTCTGTCCCTGAGTTTTATCTTTCAAAATCCTAGATAAAATGCTTCTATACTGAAAATGTGTTGGTTTATATACTACTTAATATATTGTACTCTGCCCTTTTCCCAGCCCAGGTTTGCAGATAGCTGGCAAATAAAAAAATGAACGGAAGAATGCAACAGAAAACAGAAACAAACTCCCATTTCCCAGATTAGAACACATAGGATGCCTGAAAAAACTAACAAAAAATAAAAAACAATTAAAAAAACGGATGCTGATACAGCAGAAGTTTGATCAGAAATTTACCACCGAAGACAGCTGTAGGTGAGTATATACAGTGGGGAAAAAAAAGTGTTTAGTCAGCCACCAATTGTACAAGTTCTCCCACTTAAAAAGATGAGAGAGACCTGTAATTGACATCATAGGTAGACCTCAACTATGAGAGACAAAATGAGAAAACATATCTAGAAAATCACATTGTCTGATTTTTTAAGAATGTATTTGCAAATTATGGTGGAAAATAAGTATTTGGTCAATAACAAAAGTTCATCTCAATACTTTGTTATATATCCTTTGTTGGCAATGACAGAGGTCAAACGTTTTCTGTAAGTCTTCACAAGGTTGGCACACACTGTTGCTGGTATGCTGGCCCATTCCTCCATGCAGATTTCCTCTAGAGCAGAGATGTTTTGGGGCTGTTGCTGGGCAACACGGACTTTCAACTCCCTCCAAAGGTTTTCTATGGGGTTGAGATATGGAGACTGGTTAGGCCACTCCAGGACCCTGAAATGCTTCTTACGAAGCCACTCCTTCGTTGCCCTGGCAGTGTACTTGGGATCAGTCATGCTGAAAGACCCAGCCACGTTTCATCTTCAATTCCCTTACTTAAGGAAGGAGGTTTGCACTCAAAATCTCACGATACATGGCCCCATTCATTCTTTCATGTACACGGATCAGTCGTTCTGGTCCCTCTGCAGAGAAACAGCCCCAAATCATGATGTTGCCACCCCCATGCTTCACAGTAGGTATGGTGTTCTTTGGATGCAACTCAGCATTCACTCTCCTCCAAACATGACGAGTTGTGTTTCTTCCAAACAGTTCTACTTTGGTTTCATCTGACCATATAACATTCTCCCAGTACTCTTCTGGAACATTCAAATGCTCTCTACCAAACTTCAGATGGGCCCGAATATGTACTGGCTTAAGCAGGGGGACACGTCTGGCACTGCAGGATCTGAGTCCCTGGCGGCATAGTGTGTTACTGACGGTAGCCTCTGTTACGTTAGTCCCAGCTTTCTGCAGGTCATCCACTACATCCCCCCCCCCCCCCCCCGTGTGGTTCTGGGATTTTTGCTCACCGTTCTTGTGATCATTTTGACCCCACGGGGTGAGATCTTGCGTGGAACCCCTGATGGAGGGAGATTATCAGTGGTCTTGTATGTCTTCCATTTTCTAATTATTGCTCCCACAGTTGATTTCTTCACACCAAGCTTCTTGCCTATTGCAGATTCAGTCTTCCCAGCCTGGTGCAGGTCTACAATTTTGTTTCTGGTGTCCTTCCGCAGCTCTTTGGTCTTCACCATAGTGGAGTTTGGAGTGTGACTGTTTGAGGTTGTGGACAGGTGTCTTTTATACTGATAACAATTTCAAACAGGTGCCATTACTACAGGTAATGAGTGGAGGACAGAGGAGCCTCTTAAAGAAGAAGTTACAGGTCTGTGAGAGCAAGAAATCTTGCTTGTTAGTAGGTGACCAAATACTTATTTTCCACCATAATTTGCAAATAAATTCTTAAAAAAAAATCAGACAATGTGATTTTCTAGATACGTTTTCTCATTTTGTCTCTCATAGTTGAGGTCTACCTATGATGTCAATTACAGGCCTCTCTAATCTTTTTAGTGGGAGAACTTGCACGATTGGTGGCTGACTAAATACTTTTTTTCCCCACTGTATATATCTTTTAAACTGCTGTTTTTTTATGTGTTTTGTTTGGTCTTTTGGTTTACTCTGGATTGCATCAATCACGCTTTTTGGGTTTTTTTTTATAATCAGACAGTCAAAAAGAGTTGTCTGGGAGAGTTATTTTTATTTGAAAAAAAACTTGTCTCTGTGTTTGCTTTTTTGAATTACTTGCTTACCGCCTTAGTAATCACCACTGTCTGCCATTTCTAAGGTTGGACTTAGTGATAATAGGTGAAAAGGCTAGCACTAACCCCACAATTATTACCCTGGTACTCAACAGCATCAGGGGTGATGGGAAGAGCCGGGTATTGTCCAATTCCCGGGGGCCACAACCTGGTATTATTATATAGAACTCGAAAGGGCCAAAAACCATAGCCCTTCCCAAACTGGTAATGTCAAGCTGCTTGTTTTATCTGGCTGGTTATGAAAAATTGATGGGGGGGGGGTTAAAGCCCATGTAATTTTTACAATTAATAATTTAAAAATTACATCTTTCCAATTTTCTATAACCAGCCAGATATAACAAGGAGCAGCAGTGTAGTATTACCAGGGTGGAAAGGGTAATGGTTTCGGGCCCTTCCTAACCTAATAATACCAGCCTGCGGCCAACCCATTTCCCTGCGGTTTATTTGGACAATACCTGGATCTTCAAAGCATCCCTGATGACATTAGTTACAAGGTTAATAATTTGGGGGATTAGTACTTGTCATTTCACTGGCTAACACTAAATCTCTCCTTAGTAATGGACACTGAATAAGACACTAAAAAAGTGTTAAAAAAAAAGAACAAATAGAAATAAAAAAAAAAAAACAGGCAACCCTCTTTGACCATTTTATAAAAAATAAAAACAAAGAAACAATGATCATTAGAGTCCAATGAATCTAACATAATCCAAGCAATCCAGCATAACCTAAAAGACAACACAAAAAACAGCAATATAAAAATTTTTAAAAAATTATACTCACCTACAGACTTCTTTTTTTCTGTCATTTGAGGTAAATTACATATTATATTCAGTGAGGTGTGACTGGCAACAACCTGATCACAATGAAGTGTAGGTAGGGCTGAGAGAGGCGGGGGGGAAGCAGGAGCAGCTCAGCTATTCAAATTGAATTGCTGGGTGGCTCCAGCATTCACAACTGCCCAGCAATTCCACAATGCCACAGCTGCCCAGCAATTCATTTCAATTGACAAGCAGCTCCAGCAAGGGAGGAGTGATGATACTACTTTTTTTCTTCACCATCTCTATGTCCATGAAAAACAATGGACATGTAAAAGGCCAAAAGAAAATTATAGGATGTGTCACTATCCCTAAATAGGTATATATAACAATAGAAAACTTTATTAAATAAATTGGTTAAAAAGATATTTTCACCAAAAAAGTAAAAAGAGCATAGCTCTCCCCAAAAAAAAAAAAAAAAAAAAAGGAGTACAGGAGTGAAACATAAGATCTAATATAATGCATAACTGTTTTACAAACAGTTAAACCCTCCTACGCTTGTTTCATTTAAAGGCTGTGCATATTGATTCAGATGCACTATATATTTTTAATAGACAGTTTACCTCTCGGTCTTAATAAAACCATCGTTTATTTTTTCTTCATCTAGAGGCCTCTGCATACTAGATTCATATGCACCATCTACTAGTAGACCTTATATAGCTTCTGAATATCGCCCTGCTTTTTATATTGACTCTACCATAATGTGGGTTCTGCACAGAGGCGTAGCTAGCGGGGGGGGGCAGAGGGGGCGGCTGCCCCGGGCCCGCTGATTCTTTGGGGCCCACCCCGGGGCCGCCATTAATACATCCTTTATTTCTAACTAGATCGGTGTCTGCAGACACGGATCTAGTTAAAACGTAACCTGCAATTTAACGGTATTGTAAACCGGAAGCCAATACAGGCTTGCAGTTTACAAGACACCGAGACCACACACGGATGTCTGCTTCTCAGCAAGGGCGGTGCGATGATGTCATAACATCGCGCCACCTGCACTCAGACACAGACGTCCTGTGCGTGGATAGGGAGGAAGCGGCGGCGCCATTCATCAGTGTCACAGGTAGGTGAGTATAACTTTTTTTTTGTTTTTTTAGCTTAGTTGTGGGTATATTAATAGTATAAGGGGTGGATAGGAGGGGGAAATATAACTATAAAGGGAGGATTCATTAGGGGGCATTATGACGGGTCATTTATATAAGGATTATTAGGAGGTATTATTTATACAAGGGGGAGGTTATTTATATAAGGGGCCATTAGGGGGCATCATTTATATTAGGAGGCATTATGAACATAAGGGGGTGGTCATTAATATAAGGAGCCATTATAGGTGCAGTATTTATGTCAGGGTGAATCAGGGGCATAATATGAGGGTCAATTAATTTAATTAAAGTGGCACTTGGGTTTTAATAAGACTAAGGCACCACGTAGCGGGCTGCAGCAAAAAAAGCGCTGCAGGAAAAAACGCGGCGGTAACATTGTGGTTTTTTTTGCAGCGCTTTTCACAGAAGGTCTGCAGAGGTTTCCCCTGTGGACTTTCTGATTCAAAAACACCTATATGGAAACCGCCAGTGTTTCTGTAGGTATAATTGATATGCTTCAATTTCCAAAGCCACAACGGTTTTGGAAATCTCTGCTGCACATATTTTTCCGCAATGTGTGGATGGGATTTGCTAGATGTAAAATGCTGTTTTTTTTTTCTGTGGGTTTTCACCACGTGTGGCCCCCATCCTCACTTTGCAGTAAAATATGCGCATCGGATACGCTGCGATTTCCAAAGCAGACGCAGTTTTGGAAATCGCAGCATGTCAATTATACCTACGGAAATGCTGGCGGTTTTCCTGTAGATATAATTGAAGCAGAAAGTCTGCAGAGGAAACCTCTGCGAACTTTCTGTGCAAAGTGCTGCAGGAAAAACCGCGATGCGTTGCCGCTGCAGTTTTTCCCTGAGGCTCATTTTTGCTGCAGGACACCACGTGGCGCCTTAGCCTTAAAGAGGACCTTTCACATCCTCATGTATACAGTATGCTGTTTTACATACTGCTAGAAAGCTGACAGCGCGCTGAATTCAGTGCACTGTAGGCTTTCCCGGTATGTGCCCCAGGGCTGGAGATATCGGCGGTCATAGTTTCACAGTTTACTGTCAGAAGGACGTTCCTGACAGTCTAGCTGTGCTGTGAGATACGCCCTCCCTGACTGTGATCGTCCATAGACTTGTACTGGGGGGACGTTCCTCACAGCTCAGCGTCATCGCTGGGCTATAAGGAATGCCCCCTCTCTGATCTCGCCCATAGCGCTGTACTGTCAGAGGGGGCGTTCCTTACGGATATAAAATTTTTATTTTTTGGTGAAGAATCAACAACAAGTAGGACACAATTGTGAAGTGGAACGAAATTTATTGGTTATTTTAAACTTTTCTAAAAAATAAAAAACTGAAAAGTGGGGCGTGCAATATTATTCGGCCCCTTTACTTTCAGTGAAGCAAACTCACTCCAGAAGTTCAGTGAGGATCTCTGAATGATCCAATGTTGTCCTAAATGACTGATGATGATAAATATAATCCACCTGTGTGTAATCAAGTCTCCGTATAAATGCACCTGCTCTGTGATAGTCTCAGGGTTCTGTTTAAAGCGCAGAGAGCATCATGAAGACCAAGGATCACACCAGGCAGGTCCGTGATACTGTTGTGGAGAAGTTTAAAGCCGGATTTGGATACAAAAAGATTTCCCAAACTTTAAACATCCCAAGGAGCACTGTGCAAGCGATCATATTGAAATGGAAGGAGTATCAGACCACTGCAAATCTACAAAGACCCGGCCGTCCCTCTAAACTTTCATCTCAAACAAGGAGAAGACTGATCAGAGATGCAGCCAAGAGGCCCATGATCACTCTGGATGAACTGCAGAGATCTACAGCTGAGGTGGGAGAGTCTGTCCATAGGACAACAATCAGTCGTACACTGCATAAATCTGGCCTTTATGGAAGAGTGGCAAGAAGAAAGCCATTTCTCAAAGATATCCATAAAAAGTCTCGTTTAAAATTTGCCACAAGCCTCCTGGGAGACACACCAAACATGTGGAAGAAGGTGCTCTGGTCAGATGAAACCAAAATTGAACTTTTTGGCCAAACGATATGTTTGGCATAAAAGCAACACAGCTCATCACCCTGAACACACCATCCCCACTGTCAAACATGGTGGTAGCAGCATCATGGTTTGGGCCTGCTTTTTTTCAGCAGGGACAGGGAAGATGGTTAAAATTGATGGGAAGATGGATGGAGCCAAATACAGGACCGTTCTGGAAGAAAACCTGTTGGAGTCTGCAAAAGACATGAGACTGGGACGGAGATTTATCTTCCAACAAGACAATGATCCCAAACATAAAGCAAAATCTACAATGGAATGGTTCACAAATAAATGTATCCAGGTGTTAGAATGGCCAAGTCAAAGTCCATACCTGAAACCAATCGAGAATCTGTGGAAAGAACTGAAAACTGCTGTTCACAAATGCTCTCCATCCAACCTCACTGAGTTCGAGCTGTTTTCCAAGGAAGAATGGGCAAGAATTTCAGTCTCTCGATGTGTAAAACTGATAGAGACATACCCCAAGTGACTTGCAGCTGTAATTGCAGCAAAAGGTGGCGCTACAAAGTATTAACTTACGGGGGCCGAATAATTTGGCACGCCTCACTTTTCAGTTTTTTATTTTTTACAAAAGTTTAAAATATCCAATAAATTTCGTTCCACTTCACGATTCTTTCCCACTTGTTGTTGAATCTTCACCAAAAAAATAAAAATTTTATATCCTTATGTTTGAAGCCTGAAATGTGGCAAAAAGTTGAAAAGTTCAAGGGGGCCGAATACTTTCGCAAGGTACTGTACTTACCTAACCTGCGATCCTGCTCCCCAGATTAACAGCAGACGTTTGAATGGTGTATATCGCTGCTTCGTTTACAAAATCGCTGATGGGGCAGAGTTTAGTGACGTTACGCTCGGTGATGTCGCACCACTGGTGGATTGATGTGCATGTGCAGTATAGCGCTTGAAAGTAAGTCCATCCTTTTGTGGGCAGATACAATGATGTGACAGCTCCCGATTGGTGGATTTTCAATCGGTGGGGCAGGATACTTGCTTTAAAAGGATGGCACCCTCGCTCCTTCATACAGCCGTGCATTAGTGCCGATGGGGAGAGGAGTGATACTATAGCTCTTCAAAAATATAACTCTAGATAAGAATTCTATACCTCTGATGATAGAATATTAATAATCTCTACTCTAGAAATGCCTCAGGTGTGACTGTGGGCGTACTAATACCCGCTTGGTTCTATTATTATTGGTGTCTTGTACACCTATTTCTCTTAGGATTCTATAGTTTTATTTACATCATGGTGTGCCCCAGTATCCATGCTGGTTGGACACCCGTAAAACTTGTAGGTGGTAAGCCTACCTGAGTTCTCCTCTTAGTAATAGTGACACCTGAGGGCAGCTGTATCGTAGTATGGGAACCCGAACAAACTAGAGGTTATTCCCATTGCTAATCTGCCCCTTTATCTGCTACTTTAGGTGTCCTATTTATTCTGGGGATTGCCATATAAGGGAGTTTCTTTGAAACAAGATCTGGTGCAAAATACTTATGCATTATATTAGATCTTATGTTTCACTCCTGTACTCTTTTATTTTTTTGGGAGATATGCTTTTTTACATTTTTGGTGAATATATCTTTTTAACCAATTTATTTAATAAAGTTTTCTATTTTTATATATATCTATTTAGGGACAGTGACACATCCTATAATTTTCTTTTGTTATTTGTTTGGGTAGCCACAAGCTATCTATATTACATTTTTTTAGTTTTTACATGTAAAAGGCCCCTTTGACTATAAACGGTTTATGTGCTATCTGATTTGATCACAGATCGCAAACTGACAGAAAAATATAATATGTACACTTAAGTTTAACATTTTGAAGCTATTATAAAATAGGGCTAAAACAATTACTGCATCTTAAACTATACATGTGATTCTGAGAAGTACAGACAATACCAACTATGAATCAAAAATATTCAGTGCGTGGTACATGGAGTAGCACACAACTTATCTTTGGTAATATAAATACAGTATCGGTAAAATTAAATTTTCATGTGTTCTTCTAAAGGCCTATTTACATCGATGGTATCAATCATTGTTACAATTTGCTGCTTTGAATGATTGTAATGATAATTGACCATTGTGGATGAAGAAGCACCTTCAGAAAATAAAAAAAGACTTATTAACGTATTTACATAGTAAATTGAGAAGAAAATGCTGCAAAATGAGATTCAGTACCTTTCCACCTGATAATTTCTTTGCACTTTCAAACAGTTCATCAATGTGTGACGTAAAGGACATAAAATCTGGTATGACAAATTTTCTTCGAAATGCTTGTGTTAGCAGCACAATGTTACTCTGAACACATCTATGATAAAAAGAAAGAATACATTTAGATGAAAAGCTAGAAATGAAATGTTAAAAAATTTGTAAAATATTCTTTATCATACATGTAAAAAAAAGAAATTCTATTGTGTGCTCATATCAGGCAGGAAATATGGGTTAAATTTTTATACAAAACAGAATTTACCATACCTGTACCAGATCTGTACATGTTTGAATACATTAAAAACAACAATTTAATATATTATGCATCACAGGACAAAAAAAACCATGAACAAAACACATCATAAATGAAAAAATGCACCCCTATGTTTTTAATATTGTGTATTGCTTATTTTTGCATCAAAGATGGCTGTAGGTCTCTTAAAGGGAATCAGTCAGGGCTATCTGACACACTAAACAACCCACAGGTCTTTATGGATTGTAGGTTAAGTGTACCAAATCGCCCTCTTATAAAACCATCCGTGCTCTCAATAAAAAATAAAGCTTTATACTCACCCTGGCGCTGTACTCCTCATGCTCGCGCAGTTCATCATAGAAATGTACACCTCGCCATCAATGTGCATACCAATACCTCCAGCACTTGTGCAGCGAAGCCAAGGTGTACAGCCTCAGCTTCACTGAAGAACTGTGCAGGAGACGGGAGCCCAATGAGACTCATCTCTGTATAAAGGGTTTTTTTTTTGTTTGTTTAATGCGGGCATGGATGATTGAAAGTAGGTCATGACACTTCTTCAATCTGAAAAGAATGGAATATTTTGTATTTTTTTGTTTTGTTTATAGTGAATTCTGCCTCAAAAATCCACCTGTAAAAAAAACCGCCATGTGAACTTTAAATGTTTCTGCTTAGGAACCGATGGCTCCTTGGTATTTTTCTTCAATCTGAAGCACAGGTAAGGAGTTTACATCAGCCTGGAAAACAGTTTTTTGACTCCCCTAAGTAGGCTAAAAGATTTTGGATTGTGTTTGCGGGAATTTTTGCCCATCTGAGTATTTGTGACATAAGAGACTGCTGGACAAGAGGCTCTGGGCTAGCAATCTCCATTCTAGTTCAGATGTTTGATGGGTTTGAAGTAAGGGCTCTCTGTAGGTCACATTCTTCCACAACAAAATCACCCACTTATGCCTTTACCTTGCTTTGTACACTGGGGGACAGTCATGCTCTAACAAAAAAGGGTCTTTCCCAAATAGATCCCACACAGTTGGAAGTATACAATTATCCAAAATGTCTTGGTATGCTGAAGCATTAAAATTTCCCTTCACTAAGTAGACTAGGGCAATCTCTGAAAAACAATCTCAGGACATTAACCCTCTACCACCAAACTTTAGGGTTGACACAATGCAGTCAGGTAGGTTGCATTTGCCAAACTCCTGGTACTCGAAAATGGTAGATTGAGAAGGAAGATTCCTTTCTACACAGAACATGTTTCCACTGCTCTAGTATCCAGGGGCAGTATGTCTTACACCACTCCATCCGATGCTTGACATTGTACTTGGTGATGATGTAAAGCTTGCATGCAGCTGCTCCACCATGGGAACTCACACCACACACATAAAAAACTGTTTAGTTTCAAAAGTATTTATTGAATGATGACAATAAAATCAGAACATAAGATCAAACAGAAGAACAATCAGAAGATCAATTGCAAACAACATAGAGAAATAAGTACAATGCAAGGAAATAATCATATATTTGAAATTATCACGCCTGTAAGGGGGCGTTCACATTACTGTTGGTGACCGTCAGTAGTGTCCTTTGCAATTGTCCGTTACAAGATTTTAACAATGGACACTAACAGAACCGTCACAAATCCGTTAATTCCATTGATTTCAATGGGATTTTATCTGGGGTCAGTTAGTGACCGTTAGTGTCCATTTACACCAAATCCGTCACATGTCCGTTATTTTTCGCAAACAAAAAAATCCTACATGTAGGACTTTTGTGTCTGTTAAAAAAAACCCAGATTCCTAACGGACCATTATTTTTTTAACATTAAAGTCTATGGTAACAGATTCAAAACGGACAGTAACGGATGGTCTTCAGTTAGTATCCATTACTTCTGTCAGTTTTGTTATTCAGCGCATGGTCAGGAAGTACAAGGAATGGGACCTCACCTGACAGTCACATGTCCAGGTTCTGAAGATTCACTCAGAAGAGACAAAGGCAGCAGGAAGTATACTTTTGCTAAGTGCTGCTGCCTGCTGATGATGATGATAAATGATGATGATGATTATGATAATGATGCTTATAATAATGATGATTATGATAATGATGAGAATGATGATGATGAAAATGATGATGACAATGATGGCGGTGATATTATTTGTTTATGCGCAAGGCCGCAAAGTATATTACCATGCAGTGGCATAACTAGGAATGGCTGGACCCCAAGGCGAACATTTGACATCTTCCCCCCTGACCCTGACCGACCCCACCCGAACAAACTGCATTCCTGCACACACTATTATGCGCCATAGTGGCCACTGCAAATACTATTATGCCCCATAGTGGACCACCCATGAACAATTATTATACTCTGGGGTTTTTTCAGACCCCATTGTATAATGATCGGAAACCCAGGGGAGTATACAAACATAAAAAACAATGTTACTTACTTCTCCCTGGCTCCGATGCACTCTGCGCTGATTTTGGCCATCTTCAATGTTGGTACAGACGTCAGGTGGCGCAGGCCGGCCCACGTGATGACTGGGACGTCACCAAATAGGCGAGGTAAGTAACATTGTTTTTTATGTTCCCTCACCTCCCCCAGGCCTCCGATCATTATACTCGGGGGTCTGAAAAGGCCCCCCCAAGTATAATGATAGCAGTGCTTGCGGGGGTTCGCGGCCCGCGGCCTCACTTACCGATCCCCGCTCCTGCTCACAGCCACCTCCGCTTCTGCAGAAGGGGAGGCGCAAGGATCGTTTCCAGGGCCTTGTGGCAGCCGCTACCGCTGCTACCCCAGTACTTACGCCCCTGTTACCATATGCTGTCATGCACTTGTAGTTCACTACACATCTTGCAAAAAAGCATTAATTTGCATACTTTTTGCAAGATGAAAAATTGGTGCACAAAAATGATGTGTGCAAGGCTGCAGAGTATATCACCATGTTCTGTCTTGTACTTGTATTTTATTACACATTTTTAAGCATTTATAGAACACTACTTGAAGTATACTGTACATGAATTCTGCATGGAGTTTATTTTTTATAAAAAAAATAAAATAGAAAAAGATCTACAACTACAGGCTATGCACTTTAATTTCTGCAACATTTTGACTGTTCAACATGTGGCCTTCATAATACCGTATTTTTCGGAATATAAGACGCACCGGACCATAAGACGCACCTAGGTTTTAGAGGAGGAAAATAGGGGGAAAAAAATTTGAATAGGTACCCCTGCTACCTCTTGTCACCCCCTCTACCTCATAGATTGTAAGCTCTTGTGAGCAGGGCCCTCAGTCCCAGTGTGTGAATTGAATATTTCTTTGTAATGTATCTTTTTTTGTCAGTACTTGAACCCTACAAATTGTACAGTGCTGCGGAATATGTTGGCGCTATATAAATAAAAATTATTATTATTTGAATCAAAAAATGGTAAAATATTTAACATATGGGAGTTGTCGTTTTGCAATAGCTGCAAGGTCGCATTGACTGGCGGCACTGCAGCTGTATGAGGATGCATGCATAGGGCATCTTTATTTGCAGGGCCACATGTACTTTTTACTGAATTTCCCCACTGTGGGACTATTAAAGGACTATTATTATTATTATTAGTTATACTATTTTGTGGAATTGCTTAGATCACTTTTTATTCAAAATCAAAGGTGAAACAGTGAAAAAAACAGCAGTTCGGCACTTTTGATTTTTTTCCCGCAGTAACGTTCATCGTACAGGAAAAATATTTTTATAAGTTTGAAGACCAGGCGTTTTCGGACACAGGGATACCTAATGTGAATGTGCTTCACAGCAATTGTCTACTTTTATATGTATCCTAGGGAAAGGGGGTGATTTAGAGCTTTTTATATATATATATATATATATATATATATATATATATATATACTAGCAGAAGGACCCGGCTTCGCACGGGTATATTTCATTTTTTGTTTGTGTAGTGACCCCATAAGAACTGGGCAGTTTTGCACTTGACATCCAGTATGGCAGTTCAGTATAGTCTATTTATGGCTGTGTTGCTATGGAAACCTGGTAAATGAAATGTGAACTTATATTGGCTGATGCACGTCATATGACTGAATATTTAAGGACCTTTGAACCGATATTGACTCATACAGGTCATAAATAGCTTGGTTGCTATGGAAACCTGGTGTAAAGTTGTGTGTATGTCAAGACTGAAGAACCTGCGATTTTCCATTGGTCCATAAGCATCATGTGTATCTCAGTTTGGATATCATTGAAAGACCTGCGATCGGTTGTTATGGAAAATCTGGAGTAAAGCTGTGTGTATGTGACCTTGTGTAACAGTGTCATCCACAGCGCCCTGCCCCTTTAAAGCTGACCCACAGCAGTGATGAAAAATGGCTGGGTTGTTATGGAAACATGAAGTCCAGCTGTGTGCATGTGGCTGACAATGCCTTGTCAGATTGGAGATGGGCTTGGGTCTGCTGGGTTGTTTCAGCAGCTCGCTGTTGTCTGTGACATACCTTTTCAGATTGCAGATGGGCTTGGGTCTGTTGAGAGTTTTCATTAGCTCGAGCATGCGTTCTGCTGCAGGAGGCATGAGTAGTTTAAAAACGTTTCAATTTATAATAATGCTGAAATCCAGTATGGCAGTCCAGTCAGTGGCGTACATACCGGGGTAGCAGTGGTAGCGGCTGCCACAGGGCCCGGGATATTAGGGGTCCCGTCAGGCCCCTGATGTTTTTTTTTTTTTTTTTTTTTAATAGGCCGTGTAACACCAGCAGGTAACGGGCCCTATTTACTTACAGATCCCCGCTCCTGCTCACGGCTGTCTGCGCTTCACCTTCTGCAGAGGCGGCTGTGAACAGGAGCGGGGATCAGTAAGTAAGGCCTGGGGCCGTGAACCCCACAAACACTGCTATCATTATACTCTGGGGTCTTTTCAGCAGGCTTCGGGCCTCCTTGGTGACGTCCCAGATGTCGGTGGGCCAGTCTGACGTCACTATGCGTCGCGATGCATGCCTGGCTAACGTGACATCTGGTCCAACATTGAAGAGGTATCGGGGAGTGCACATAATAATATGTTAAAGGGGCCACTATGATACTGTGTGCAGGTGCCACTATGGGGCCTAATAGTGTGTACAGGGGCCACTATGGGGCATAATAGTGTGTGTAGGAATGCAGTTTGTG
The DNA here is from genome assembly GCA_947044405.1 of Leptodactylus fallax. Lineage (NCBI taxonomy): Eukaryota > Metazoa > Chordata > Amphibia > Anura > Leptodactylidae > Leptodactylus > Leptodactylus fallax. Next base: position 763,990 of record CAMRHE010000594.1, read on the forward strand.
TGGGGGGGGCGGTTGTCGGGGGGGGGGGGTCCCATGTCAAATGTTTTCCTTGGGGCCCAGCCATTGCTAGTTACGTCACTGAGTCCAGTATAGGTACAGTCTATTTTTGGCTGTGTTGTTATGGAAACCTGGTAAATTAAATGCGAACTTATATTGGCTGATACACGTGATATGACTATATAATATTCATTTAAGGACCTGCAAACTGCTATTGACTAATACAGGTCATAAATAGTTTGGTTGCTATGGAAACCTGTGTGCCTGAGGAGAGTAAGCGCCTGCGAGGTCTTATTGGCTGATAAGGGACATGTGACCGTGTGTATGGCAGTTGGAATATGAGTGAAAGACTTGCAGGCTTGTATTAGCTAATGTTGGTCATTTTTTGGGAATACTGTATCTCAGGAACGGTACATCCAAGAGAGCTGAGACCCAATCTAAAATATTCCCGGACAGCTGATGTACATGTGTGCCAAATTTGGCGAGGATCGGTCCAGTCGTTTGGTCGCGCATAAAGAACAGACAGACAGAAACTCATTTTTATATATACAGTACTAGCAGATGGACCCGGCTTCGCACGGGTATATTTCATTTTTTGTTTGTGTAGTGACCCCATAAGAATTGGCCAGTTTTGCACTTGACATCCAGTATGGCAGTCCAGTATAGGTATAGTCTATTTATGGCTGTGATGCTATGGAAACCTGGTAAATGAAATGTGAACTTAAATTGGCTGATGCACGTCATATAACTGAATATTTAAGGACCTGCGAACTAATATTGACTCATACAGGTCATAAATAGCTTGGTTGCTATGGAAACCTGGTGTAAAGATGTGTGTATGTCAAGACTGAAAAACCTGCAATTTTCCATTGGTCCATAAGCGTCATGTGATCATGTGTATCTCAGTTTGGATATCAGTGAAAGACCTGCGATGGTTTTTATGGAAAATCTGGAGTAAAGCTGTGTGTATGTGATCTTGTGTAACAGTGTCATCCACAGCGCCCAGCCCCTTTAAAGCTGACCTACAGCAGTGAAGAAAAATGGGTAGGTTGTTATGGAAACTGTGTGCATGTGTCTGAGAATGCCTTGTCAGATTGGAGACGGGCTTGAGTCTGCTGGGTTGTTTCAGCAGCTCGCTGTTGTCTGTGACATACCTTGTCAGATTAGAGACAGGCTTGGGTCTGCTGAGAGTTTTCATTAGCTCAAGAAGCAGCCATGCATTTTGCTGCACGGTACATGAGTAGTTTAAAAATGTTTCAATTTATAAGAATGGTGACATCCAGTATGGCAGTAGAGTCAGTGGCATAAATACCGGGGTAGCAGTGGTAGCGGCTGCCACAGGGCCCGACACATTAGGGGTCCGGCAGGCCCCTGATGTTTTTTTTTTTTTTAATAGGCCGTTACCTGCTGGTGTAACACCAGTAGGTAACGGGCCCTATTTATTTACCGATCCCCACTCCTGCTCACGGCTGTGAGATCAGTAAGTAAAGCCTGCAGGCCGTGAACCCCACAAACACTGCTATCATTATACTTTGGGGTCTTTTCAGCAGGCTTCGGGCCTCCTTGGTGACGTCCCAGATGTTGGTGGGCCAGTCTGACGTCATTATGCGTCGCGATGCATGCCTGGCTCACGTGACATCTGGTCCAACATTGAAGAGGTAGAGGGGAGTGCGTATAATACTATATGAAGGGGCCACTATGGGGCAGAACACTGTGTGCAAGGGCCACTATGGGGCATAATAGTGTGTGTTTTAATGCAGTTTGCCGGGTGGGTCCCATGTCAAATGTTTGCCTTGGGGTCCAGCCATTGCTAGTTACGCAACTATATCCAGTATAGGGACAGTCTATTTATGGCTGTGTTGTTATGGAAACCTGGTAAATTAAATGTGAACTTATATTGGCTGATACACGTGATATGACTGAATATTTAAGGACCTGTGAACTGCTATTGACTAATACAGATCATAAATAGCTTGGATGCTATGGAAACCTGTGTGTCTCAGGAGAGTAAGTGCATGTGAGCTCTTATTGGCTGATAAGGAGCATGTGATCGTGTGTATGGCAGTTGGAATATGAGTGAAAGACTTGCAGGCTTGTATTAGCTAATATTGGTCATTTTTTGGGAATACTGTATCTTAGAAATGGTACGTCCAAGAGAGCTGAGACCCAGTCTAAAATATTCCCGGACACCTGATGTACATGTGTGCCAAATTTGGTGAGGATCGGTCCAGTCATTTAGTCGCGCATAAAGAACAGACAGACAGAAACTCATTTTTATATATATAAGATATATACAGTGCTGGCCAAAAGTATTGGCACCCCTGCAATTCTGTCAGATAATACTCAATTTCATCCCTTCAGCACTGTATATACAGTATATATATATATATATATATATATATATATATATATATATATTTTTTTTTTTACTATTTTATTGGCCCCCTCTTAGGGACTCTGATCGGGGGCATTAGCTTCGGGTCTGCGCTGTACATTACAGCAATAGCATTACAGTAATTGCACGGTGGATGCCAGGATGGGTTCGCTGAGACACTCGCTCCTCCGATCCCAGGGCCCGCACATCGCCCCACTCCTGCCGCTGGAAGAAGCCCCGCAGCAGGAAGCCAGCGGCGGCAGGAGTGTGGCGAAGCTGCGCCCCTGCTACTCCACCCCCCCCCATCCCCCCACTCACATTCGGACTATAAGACGCACCCCCATTTTCCTCCCAAATTTGGGGGAAAAAAAGTGCATCTTATAGACCGAACAATACGGTATATCCTTTTTGTTTTCTTTTTACACAGATCCACTAACTTTGCAAGAGTAAGTTTATTTTTTTATGCATTGCAAATTGCATAAAGTTTTTAAATTTTTCTAAACTATATTTTTGTAAAACAGATGTCTTCTGATGAAGAAATGCAGGGACCTCCAATGAGACGCAGGAGACTTCAAGTTGTAAGTTTTTTTTTTTCAAATTTTTCAGCTGATTTTACATACCTTCCCAAAAAAATTAATCAAAATTTTTGATTATTTTTAAATAGAACACCAACACCTCTGAGGTACCCGCATTTTTCGTCTGAGACCTCAGATAATGAGGTATATAATGATTTTTTTTTTTTTTTTATGGAAACAAAAAATATATCAACTTTTTTTTTCCAAATTTTTTTTTTTTTTTCCAGGAAACTGCGACTGAACTTACACAAGTACATGCACCAACACAGTGCCCGCGTAGTCCTGTAGTATGTATTGTTCAAATTTAATATTTTTTTAAATCGCAATGTAATGGTGTCTATTAAATAAAGATCATTATATGTATTTTACAATTGAAAAAATATAAATTAAAACGATTTCAATTGATACAAATATTATCCTTTTCTTAATTTTAGGATTCAAGACAGAGGACAAATTCCTCCAGAGTAAGAGCCCGGACCCAACAGCGTGGAGCTGGTCAGAGACGTGCGCCTGGTCATAGATGGGTAAATTTTTATTTATTTTTTTATAAATAATGACATGTTTTTAAAAAAGTGTGGGTGGTGTATTGAGGAGGAGCTTTCAAGTCTTTTTAAATGTGCATAATACACACTATTTATATATATATATATATATATATATATATATATATATGTATATATACAGTGTGTTATATATATATATATATATATATATATATATATATATATATATATACACACACACACACATTTATTACACTGTAAAGGTCTGTGCACTCAAGGCAACGATATCTCTGGCAAACGGGCATACCAGTCAGACAGTCAGCTTTGAAGCGTTATATAACAGCACACCTCTCCTAGGAGCTGAAAGCGTCTTGACCTGACAATTGTAAAACTAAAATATACTGATGAGAATTTGTAGAATATCCAGTTCTTGAAATGTTTTTTTTTTTTATATTTTCTCAAATTTTAATTAATTTATTTTTTTATATTTCTTCAGCTTGCCTCCGCCAGCAAGGAGGCCGGTGAGTAGCTTGTGTGGAATGTGGATAGGGAGCTCCTCATCGAGCTGGTGGCGGCCAAACCGTCGCTATGGGACCCTTCTGACCAGCTCCACTCCGATAAACAACAGACGGAGAGCCTATGGAGAGATATAGCTTCACACTTAGTACAGGACTACGAGGGTTTGTTAGCTTCCGAAAAAGACATGTTGTGAGTATATATATTTTTAAATTAAATATAATTAACCGTTTTTACTATACAGGTATGTTTTTAGAATTGAACATATTGTAAAAATTTGTCTGTATACTTTTGTTATAAAGGGAAGTATGTCCGGATAAGGTCCATCAAGGATCGCTTCACAAGGGATATGAAAGACGAGAGGGAGAGGCCCAGGGGTTCAGGTGCCAGAAAATCGAAGCCCTACCGCTATCTGGCCAGACTAGATTTTCTAATAGTGGCCTCTCCAACACGAGCGTAAGTTGATCTACAAATAATTTATGTATATTTTTTTGCTTTAAGTGGTGGGGGAGTTCTTGTTTTCTATTAACTCTGTTTCATACTGCAATGCATGTTACATATATTTAAATTTATTTCATATTATATTCATAATTTTTTTTTTTCTTTCCACAGAACATCCTCTCGTGCAAATATCCCTTATAAAGCCTGCTGGCCCCTCATATGCTGATATAACTGTTCAGGAAACAGAAGGTCCCCGGCCAGAACGCTCTGCCCCCTTAACAGCTCGGCTACAAATCCAGAATACATTTGGACAGCTGTTAAGGCGACAGAGAACTGGCCAGAGACAAGAAAGTGAGATAGAGGATCTCACAAAGGCAATGCGTGATTGCCTGATGAGAGTAAAAGAGCATGTTGTTCGGTTTATGGATTCAGTTGAACGACGACTGGGAGTGGGGTTTTCGTCAACCCTTACAACCAACGAACATTTTCTTCAAACTCTGCTCCCTTTCTTGGACCAATTACCGCTTGAGCAGGTATATGATGTGATGCACAAATATCACTGCTTACCTGTGCCTGGGATTTCCAGTGCCCCTCCAAATCCTGCCCCCCCATACCAACACTACCCACCATCTCATTCCTACAACCCCATCCACCCCCTACCCCAATCCCTACACCCCTTCCACCACCCTTCCCCCATCACACATCTTCCTCAAACTCCTTCTTTTTCTCATTCCTATTCCCTCCAAACACCTCATCCTTCTACTCCCACAGGAGTTTCTTGGCTCAATGAAGCTATTTATGGTGCTATGAGGCAAACAGCAGCTGAGACAGGCCAGTTTTCTCCGTGGTCTTCCACTCCTCATCCAGACATACTTGATGTCTAAAAAGAATAAAAAAGAGACAACGCCGAGCGGCACATAGTATAATACTGTTTGATACTGTATGGTGTCACGTGCTCTATTACTTCTAAAGTAAAATAGACAACAGTGAAAGATATTGTCTTTGTGTTAATTCCACAGGATGAGGGGTCAATACCACAACACAATATGATTAAATTTGTTTAGGTTTTACCCTCACCTGATTCAATTGTGAGTAGTCACAACTGCTATATCCGCTTTGGCTATAGGATGCTGCAGGACCTCTCAATACCAGGGTTCCAAGGATCTGGATACAATGTTTGTAGATTGGGTAGGATACAGAGGAGGATCCAAAAAATAGAGGTACATATCCTGCGCTTTCCAGATATATTTCTTTCTTTATTTAGCTCAACACACAAAGCGTTTCGGAGATATAAAGTCTCCTTTTTCAAGTGTAAATGAGGCGAACATATACATGACATACACCATTACAACATTAAAAAGGCTTCTAGTCTGCTGGACACACCCTCTATAGGGAGGGGCTGAGCAGACTAGTCAAACCGACATAAAAGTATTGAAACTCATGTTAAAAATGGATAAGAAGTGTAAATAAAATCTTTACATAATAATTATCAAACCTGTTATTGTTGTTATAAAAAATTCGATGTATTTCTGCTGAATGGAGGCTGCTAAGCTCTGTTAGCGTCTCCAAGATCTTAATGCGCATGCGCAGCTTGTTTACCCGCCGGATATATGTTTGTATCCAGCAGGAATTACATATTATATTGCGCATGCGCTATTTGGAGTGCTTATATCATAAATAAAGTCTTTACAAGATGATTATTAAATCTGTTATCGTTATTATAAAGGATCAGGTGAATTTATGTTTAAACGGAGGCTGCAGGGCTCTGTTTGCGTCTCCAGAATCTTAATGCGCATGCGCAGCTTGTTAACCCGCCGGATATATGTTAGTATCCAGCGGGGATTACGTGCTGTATTGCGCATGCGCTATTTAGAGTGTTTGTATCATATACTCACAACGTTAGATGGTTAGTGCGTGTGTCATTCTGAGGGGAGGGAGGGGCAAGAGGGAAAAGCGGTGGATAGCTAGTTCAGTAAACGATGGTTTAAGTAATGTCAACCTTGACTTAAGAGTTTTATTCATGCCATAATGTCCCATTTGACTATTAATATAGGACTTCCTGTTCCATTGAAGCAATTCACCTGTTTTTGTGTATAAAACACATGGAATATATCCTAACACTATATTAATGAGTTGCATAGAGCATATATATAAAATATATAAAAATGTAATGTGAACCACAAATCATGCTGATTATAATAAAACCATATAAATACAAATAAATCTATATAAATACAGCAACTGATGAGTTGCATACAAAGTAAATGTAATGTAAACCATAAATGATTTTGATTATATATAAACGTAGAATTACAATAAATACTTATATATATATATATATATATATATATATATAAACAACCAATAAAAAAAAAAAATAATAATAATAGAAAAAAATAGGAAAAAAAAAATAAAATATATATATATATATATATATATATACATACTGTATATATATATGTACAGTATATGTACCTTCACGTTTAAAACTATGTGCACTTTAGTCAAATATATTTTCTAGGGCTTCATTAAGACCCCCTGGTGTGAGTGTATTAAATTTAAAGATCAAATACATCTAAACGGAAAGAAGACACTAATTTTAGACATAATTTTATTACAACCTATAACAATGCACACAGTAAAATCCGTGCTATTCTGAACAAACATTGGGGAGTATTACTCAATGACCCATTATTAAAAGGAGCTATTCCATTGAAACCAGTAATAACATTTCGGAGGGCTAAGACTCTCAAAAATATACTGGCACCAAGTAAACTTAGGTCTGAAAGAGTGAACCGACATGTAAGACAAACACAGCCCCAGAATAAAGGAGTCTCGAAATGTTTTCACAAGAGTTGTAAATGTTGTTACACCTTAAATCACCAAGCTGATTCTATTAGTAGTTTTACTACAGGAGATACGATTCAGATCAATTTTTCATTGAATTGCTCCTCTTCTTATGTAATTTATATCCTGGAATGCCCATGCGGTTTACAGTATGTTGGAAGGACTATCAGACCGTTACGGGAAAGACTTAATAAACACAGGTCAAATATTCTAAATGGATATTTGAAACACAGCGTTTCCAAGCATGCTTTTCAAGCCCACAGGTCCAGCTTTGAGGGCTTTAGAATTACACCCATAGATCATATTCCACCACATGTTAGTAATAGATTTGACAAACTCAAAAGAAAAGAGATGTATTGGATCTTTAAATTTAATACACTCACACCAGGGGGTCTTAATGAAGCCCTAGAAAATATATTTGACTAAAGTGCACATAGTTTTAAACGTGAAGGTACATATACATATATATATATATATATATATATATATATATATATATTTATTTATTTTTTTTTCTATTTTTTTTTCTATTATTATTATTATTTTTTTATTGGTTGTTTATATATATATATATATATATGTATTTATTGTAATTCTACGTTTATATATAATCAAAATCATTTATGGTTTACATTACATTTACTTTGTATGCAACTCATCAGTTGCTGTATTTATATAGATTTATTTGTATTTATATGGTTTTATTATAATCAGCATGATTTGTGTTTCACATTACATTTTTATATATTTTATATATATGCTCTACGCAACTCATTAATATAGTGTTAGGATATATTCCATGTGTTTTACACACAAAAACAGGTGAATTGCTTCAATGGAACAGGAAGTCCTATTGTAACGTCCTTGCCTGTCCGGGCTTTGGTACTGTCCTCTGGGCGCACGCTGCGGCGCAGGAGGCGTGTCCGGTTGTGATTCTTTTCTTTGGGTTTTTCTTGTACTGTCTGAACACTGTCCTATTCCCTCACCTCCTTAATTGATTTTCCACCACGCCCTTCTCCTTCACCTTGCTCTCCCCCTGCTCCACTAAGAGTTAACTTTGGTCCTGCCTTGGTGATTGACAGCCTATCCTCCTATCAAGTCTGAGGCGGGTTCTTTCTCCTTATTTATTGTTTGCCCACTTTCCTATGGGCGCCTGCTATTGCATTTTGCTTACTGGCTATACTTCTTGTTATTTGTTACCTGCTCTTCTGATTTTCTGACCACTGGTTTTGACTTTGACTATTCTCTTGGATCTCGATTCTGTGCTGCATTGCTCGATTGTTACTGACCCCTTGGCTAGCTGACCTCCCTTTGTTGTTGTGCGTCTTGTCTGCGTTCTGTGTGATCACTTATTATAAGGAGGGACTGTCGACAAAGTTGCTGGCTGTCACCTAGGACAGATCGGGCAAGTTAGCCAGGGACAGTGGGGGGGATTCAGCTTAGGGTCCACTGTCTCGTTGTGCCCCTCCCCCCTAGTTCTCCAGCAGCTTCTGGGGAATCGCTCCTCTAGTGATTCCCTTACACCTATATTAATAGTCAAATGGGACATTATGGCATGAATAAAACTCTTAAATCAAGGTTGACATTACTTAAACCATCGTTTACTGAACTAGCTATCCACCGCTTTTCCCTCTTGCCCCTCCCTCCCCTCATAATGACACACGCACTAACCATCTAACGTTGTGAGTATATGATACAAGCGCTCTAAATAGCGCATGCGCAATACAGCACGTAATCCCCGCTGGATACTAACATATATCCAGTGGGTTAACAAGCTGCGCATGCGCATTAAGATTCTGGAGACGCAAACAGAGCCTTGCAACCTCCGTTTAAACATAAATTCACCGGATCCTTTATAATAACGATAACAGATTTAATAATCATCTTGTAAAGACTTTATTTATGATATAAGCACTCCAAATAGCGCATGTGCAATATAATATGTAATTCCCGCTGGATACAAACATATATCCGGCGGGTAAACAAGCTGCGCATGCGCATTAAGATCTTGGAGACGCTAACAGAGCTTAGCAGCCTCCATTCAGCAGAAATACATTGGATTTTTTATAACAACAATAACAGGTTTGATAATTATTATGTAAAGATTTTATTTACACTTCTTATCCATTTTTAACATGAGTTTCAATACTTTTATGTCGGTTTGACTAGTCTGCTCAGCCCCTCCCTATAGAGGGTGTGTCCAGCGGACTAGAAGCCTTTTTACTGTTGTAATGGTGTATGTCATGTATATGTTCGCCTCATTTACACTTGAAAAAGGAGACTTTATATCTCCGAAACGCGTTGTGTGTTGAGCTAAATAAAGAAAGAAATATATCTGGAAAGCGCAGGATATGTACCTCTATTTTTTGGATCCTCCTCTGTATCCTACCCAATCTACATACTTTATGTCTAGGGCAGTCTACTGCACTTCTTCCCGCCCCCCTCACACATAGTTTCAACAGCAGCCCTAAAACTTAAAAAAAAAAAAACTTAAAAAATACAGTACAGACCAAAAGTTTGGACACACCTTCTCATTCCAAGAGTTTACTGTATTTTCATGACTATAAAAATTGTAGATTCACACTGAAGGCATCAAAACTATGAATTAACACATGTGGAATTATATGCTTAACAAAAAAGTGTGAAGCAACTGAAAATATGTCTTATATTCTAGGTTCTTCAAAGTAGCCACCTTTTGCTTTGATTACTGCTTTGCACACTCTTGGCATTCTCTTGATGAGCTTCAAGAGGATTAAGTGGAGTGAGGGAACGTAGGAAATGAAAGACTTGGTTAGTCCTGAAAGACCTGGTTAGTCCTGAAAGACTCTGAGGGAAGCAGGGAATATGTGTTAATGAAATATGCTTGGTGAAGACCCGCTGGTCACAGAGGAAGTCAAAGAGACGGCAAGATCTCGTGCATCTCCACCAAACAAACACCACAGTAGATAGGTGTGGAGGGAAAAGGGGATTATGATACAGGGGTAGCAGTGGGGAAAACCGGCTTTGTAGACAATAGCTGAAACAAGCCTTCCTCCACAATTGCAACATATAATCAGTTACCTTAATAACTGCTGGAACTGTATGACAGGCCGACCTTTGGAAGACAGGGCAACCAGTGACCCATTGTGGGCAGTCAGTCTTGTTGTAGACAGCACATAGCTGTAAGAGCATAACAGCAACATAGTAACTATAAATATGAGGGACCGACAGCCCACCCGATATGGAGATACACACGTGGACAAAATTGTTGGTACCCCTCATGTAATGAAAGAAAAAAACCCACAATGGTCACAGAAATAACTTGAATCTGACAAAAGTAATAATATATAAAAATTCTATGAAAATGAACAAATGAATGTCAGACATTGCTTTTCAACCATGCTTCAACAGAATTTTTTTAAAAAAAAGAAAACTCATGAAACAGGCCTGGACAGAAATTATGGTACCCTTAACGTAATATTTTGTTGCAGAACCTTTTGAGGCAATCGCTGCAATCAAACGATTCCTGTAACTGTCAATGAGACTTCTGCACCACAGGTATTTTGATCCACTCCTCATGAGCAAACTGCTCCAGTTGTCTTGGGTTTGAAGGGTGCCTTTTCCAGACGGCATGTTTCAGCTCCTTTCAAAGATGCTCAATAGGATTTAGGTCAGGGCTCATAGAAGGCCACTTCAGATTAGTCCAATGTTTTCCTCTTAGCCATTCTTGGATGTTTTTGCTGTGTGTTTTGGGTCATTATCCTGTTGCAAGACCCATGACCTGCGACTGAGACCAAGCTTTCTGACACTGGGCAGAACATTTCTCTCTAGAATCCCTTAATGGTCTTGAGATTTCATTGTACCCTGCACAGATTCCAAACACCCTGTGCCAGAAGCAGCAAAGCAGCCCCAGAACACAACAGAGACTCCTCCATGTTTCGCAGTAGGGACAGTGTTCTTTTCAAGATATGCTTCATTTTTCCGTCTGTGAACATAGAGCTGATGTGCCTTGCCAAAAATTTCTATTTTTGTCTCATCTGTCCATAGGACATTCTCCCAGAAGCTTTGTGGCTTTGTAGTTATATATTATTACTTTTTTCAGATTCAAGTTATTTCTGTGACCATTGTGGGTTTTTCTTTCATTAAACAAGGGGTACCAACAATTTTGTCCACGTGTGTATATAATGCGTTTGCGAATATGTGGGTGCTTGTATGCCCATATGAAAAGGATAATTAATTATGGTAATTGGATTTTCCCGATACTACAACAGCACCAGGGAGAGAAAAGGTCCGCCCCCTTCAGTAGATTTCATAGTAGGCAGAGAAAGAGAGACTCCGGTTAGTTAAGGAACCGCTTTACCTAAAGACAGGTAATTCCAAAGGGAGCACCCTTTTTTTTTATTTGCAACACCCAGTACATAACACAAACCATCACCAAAAAAGGGACACTCCACCTCGATCCCTGCTACATTGAGAAAATCGTCCAGATAAGAAATAAAGATGACATCCTTCTCCCTGATATGCGCTGCCATCTCCACCATAGAGATCTCAAATGAAAGTGCATGGTACTGGAAATGACGGACCACCCCATTTATTTCCACAGCTACCCTCAGGAATTTCTGATGGGCCAAAGAAATCGGGATATGGTAATAGGCGTCCTTTATATTCACTATTGCCATCTAACAATTGATATGCGCTGCCATCTCCGCCATAGAGATCACAAATGGAAGTGCATGGTAATATAAATGGGGTGGTCCGTCATTTCCTTCAACCGCTACCCTCAGGAATTTCTGATAGGCAAAAGAAAATGGGACATGGTAATAGGTGCCTTTATATTCACTACTGCTATATATAGCCTGTATATATAGCAAACATATTTTTCCACTGATACATCCCTTGAGTCTTAAGAAGTCTACCATCTTTTTAGTTTTTCCTTATTCATTTATTTGTACATATCCAATCTCTCTCATTTTTTCTTATTCACACTTGATAATAAGGACTTTTTTGTCCTAACTAGCTTCCCATTATTTTATGGATATTGTGTTTTGCGTATATTCTGTTGTATTTATTTCCTTTTTGATCAGTCTCATATACACTTGATAAAGAGGACTCTATTTCTTCAAAACGTGTTGTGTGATATTGAGTTTAATAAAGCATCTTGAGTGAAGCGCGGTCTACATACCTCCTTTTTTCGGATTTCCTCCTACCCATCTATTTGCCGCCTGGATCCAAGAGATCCTGACGCTTAGAGGCTCCGCAGCTCCCACATGCCGTGATGTTTATTGGACAAGTCCACTTTATCATTTGTGATTACATTTTTCAACAAGGTGAGAGTCCATCAATACTGGTGTTCTAAATTCACAGAATTATCATCGCAGGAGCGGACATTGGCAAACACCAGACCCCATCAATTGTATGCTCGTATACTGTGAACTCACACCCTACATTCATCCACCAACTCTCAACTTCTAATAGTGGACACGTCCTAGTCACCCTATATATTCCATCTTTATAACACAATTTGATTGTGTCATTCACTACTATTATCACCATAACTTTTTGTAAAACAATATTACCCTATGTGCCGCTCGGCGTTGTTGTTTTTGTTTCTCTGCTAAAGCGTATCACTCACACCAAGCCCACCCCGGCTTGTGTGTTCACAAGAACCTGCCAGCAGGTGAACCTATCTGCACAAGGTTCCAACGCCTGGAAGCTGCCTCCTACCATATTTAAGAAGCAAGTCACAATCATTACCTAGACATTATGGACTTTTTCCTACATCGGGATGGAAAACGCGAGACTCTTGTGGAATATTACACCAGGAAATTCGATATCAATGATCCTCCAGCAACCTCCAAGCCCAACATAAGATCTATAGACTGTGAGTTACCCCATATCTCCAGAGAAGATCTCAGTAAACTTTTTTGGCGCCTTGAGAAATTGGCCTTTGATGAGACTAGACATTTCCTGGATCATAAATTTCTTTGTATATACCTTGATGAAAACATTATACCAAGGGGCCTCAGGTTCAAACTTCGGTCCACCTTTGAAAATGATCCCCTTTTCACCACTGAATGGGACAACTACTTAGAACAATGCAGTAGGGGGCTTTTAGAAAGAATCTCCCACAAGCGACAAACACTGGCCCATGAACTTAAATCCCAGATTAATTCACTCACACAAGAGATTGAAAAATTCAAACATCATCCTGATTTTATTCGCATGAATAGAGTTCTTTGTACTAGAACCCTCAATCTAGAATGTGAGTTATTAGAACATAAAAGCGATAAACTAAAAAGAGATCGCACTGATTATTCTAGAGGCAACATCAAATTCTGGTTAAAAAATTCCAAAACACACAAGAAATATATAAACAACAATTCAACCCCAAAACCCCAATTCGTTCACTACTCAATATCAAACCTTGGAATTCCAAAATCACAACCAAACTCAGAACCCCTTTGAACACCAAACCTAGAAATCTACCACACAAACCTCTATTTCCTAATAGAAATATCCCAACCAATAAAACTAGGACTTCCCCTGTTCTAGCTAACAGTGTGGTCATCAACAATACCGAAAACACCAATTCACAACTCATATCCAATCCATCCAGTGATCCGTTTTGCAAACCAAATTTCAAGAATTCTAGTACCAACAATCAAGTACCAACCTTCCTCTCTCTCCCCCCTACTCAATTTACATCTGTCAAACCCAAACATACACACCCTTCTCCCCCGAAAGTTAATCCTACCATCTCCACCAATGGTACCCTTCTTAACACTCGCCTTTCACATATGAACCCGACTCCCCAGTCAACAACTCCTACTTTGCCAACCAATTTGGTTCATTCTGACTTTCAACTTTCCAGCAATACATCTGTTGAAGAATTATTAGATGACTCTCTGACTACTCTCTCTCTGCTACTCCTGTACTTAACCCAACTCCTCATACAACCACTTTGAAACCCAAATCTAATTTTTACCCTCTCCAACACAAGGGTACCATATCGAAACGTTTTATTCTCTGGTGGCCAATGATTTGGCCACCAGAAATCTTAACCAACATCATGACCCCAAAGTTAAATCCAACCTTCTCCAATCCGAGAAATTAGCCATTAAATCCCTGATTAATAATAAGTCCATCGTTATTAGAAATGCAGATAAAGGTGGGGGTTTGGTCATACAAGACAGGGTTGATTACATCAGAGAGACAGATTGAATTTTATCTGATTCCAATTATTATCAAATTTTGCACAAAGACCCTTCTGATTTACAATACATTGAGTATCGGGAACTCATTATCAATGCCTATACGAAAGGTATCATAACGGATAAAGAAAAGGGCTTTCTACTAATCAACGACTCCTCAATTTCACAATTTTACCATTTACCCAAAGTTCACAAAGATCGGATTAATCCACCTGGAAGACCCATTATTTCCGGGGTTAATGCATTAACAAGAAATCTTTCACAATACATAGACATACAGTTACAAAAATATGTAACTAAGTTTCCATCCTATTTAAAAGACTCCACCCATTTAATCACTGACCTGTTAACTATCCAATGGAAACCAAATTACATTTGGGCATCTCTCGATGTCTCCGCACTATACAGCAATATACCTCACTCCAAAGGCTTAGAAACGATAACTAAAACACTACTTATGGACCATACGATGCCTATCAAACAAAAAACCTTAATTAGAGAAAGTATTCAGTTAATCTAGGAACACAATATATTCACATTAGAGTCAAAACTTTATCTACAGAAACGAGGTACAGCCATGGGCACCCATTTTGCATTCAATTACGCTAACATTTTCATGGGACGTTATGAGGAATCCTTTATACAAAATAAACATTGTTGGTCACGCAATATCGTTTTCTATAAAAGATACATAGATAACCTCCTATTTATATGGGAGGGCACTGAACAGTCCTTCCATGAGTTCACTGAATAACTTAATAATAACGATTGGGGAATCACTCTAAGTGGTTTACCCAAAACAAACACCATTGACTTCCTCGATCTAGAACTGACTGGTGGCCCCGATGGTATCAACACTAAAACCTTTTTTAAGAAAGTAGACTGTAAGTAGATTGGTTCTCACACATCTTCGCCCTCTAGTGAGCCCCGCTATGGACCCTCTCCAGTTTGCTTATCGACCGGGCATTGGGGTAGATGATGCCATCATCCACCTTCTGCACAGGGCTCTGTCTCACCTGGAAAAACCAGGGAACACGGTGAGAATAATGTTCTTTGATTTCTCCAGTGCTTTTAACACCATACAGCCCAGGTTACTGAGAGACAAGCTGGGCCTTGCTGGAGTGGACCACCACCTCTCCAACTGGATCCTAGACTACCTCACAAATCGACCTCAATACGTGAGAGCCCAAGACTGTGTGTCAGGTACTGTTATCTGTAATACGGGGGCACCTCAGGGTACGGTTCTCGCCCCTTTCCTCTTCACACTGTACACTGCAGATTTTAGGTGCAACTCATCCAGCTGCTACCTACAGAAGTATTCTGACGACTCTGCAATAGTAGGCCTCATCACAGACGATGATGACAAGGAGTACAAAGAACTGAACCGTTTTTTTGTGGACTGGTGCCACCAGAACCACTTGAAGATTAACGCGGGGAAGACCAAGGAGATGGTGGTGGACTTCCGTAAAGGCAGATGCCCTCCAAAACCAGTGGACATCCTGGGGACGGGCATCGAGATTGTGAACACCTATAAGTATCTGGGTCTGCTCCTTAATAATAAGCTGGAC
>CAMRHE010000594.1:785000-856473 GCA_947044405.1 Leptodactylus fallax
GTGCTATCAACCTGTAGAGGAACATAAGTCGTAAGAAAGGCAGCCACGTCTAGACTTTTAGATTGATTGGGAGCATGAGGGTATAGCGTGAGTCAAAGTACTTAGGGAATGAGGTAGGGGTGAATTGAAATTCTTGAATACAGAGAATACAGTGGGGAAAAAAAGTATTTAGTCAGCCATCAAATGTGCAAGTTCTCCCACTTAAAAAGATGAGAGAGGCCTGTAATTGATTCTCGGTTCTCAATCTGAAAGACCTTCAACTGAATTGCCATAAAAATAGGCCGATCCAACCGGATTGAGATGGAGTGATGAATTCTGAATAGTCTGAGGAGTATTGGACACCAGGTCATGTGAATTTAGGTAGGACAAATTAAATGACGAATGAGTGAAGAATGAATGGAAAAATTCATGTCAATAGCAACAATAGCTTCTGAATATTTCACAATATTGTTGTTTAATGTCACAACATGATTCTCTCAGTGAGACCTGAAGTGAATGTACGAGTGTCAAATATATAAGACGCTGACTGTATAATAGAACCACCTAGGAGTGACCTCGGCACGTGGCCAAGAAAAAGGCATACATTCACCCGCAAAGTAAAAACACGTTGATATGAATGTGTATATATATACAGTCATATGAAAAAGTTTGGGCACCCCTATTAATCTTAATCATTTTTAGTTCTAAATATTTGGGTGTTTGCAACAGCCATTTCAATTTGATATATCTAATAACTGATGGACACAGCAATATTTCAGGATTGAAATGAGGTTTATTGTACTAACAGAAAATGTGCAATATGCATTAAACCAAAATTTGACCGGTGCAAAAGTATGGGCACCTCAACAGAAAAGTGACAGTAATATTTAGTAGATCCTCCTTTTGCAAAAATAACAGCCTCTAGTCGCTTCCTGTAGCTTTTAATCAGTTCCTGGATCCTGGATGAAGGTATTTTTGACCATTCCTCTTTAAAAAACAATTCCAATTCAGTTAAGTTTGATGGTCGCCGAGCATGGACAGCCCGCTTCAAATTATCCCACAGATGTTCAATGATATTCAGGTCTCGGAACTGGGATGGCCATTCCAGAACATTGACTTAAAAGAGATAAAAAGAAGAAAACGCCGAGCGGCACATAGCATAATACTGTTTGGTAACAAATGCTCTATTGTTTTTAAAGTGAAGCGGACAATGATAGTGAAATATGCTTTGTATCAATTCACAAAATGAGAGAAAGATACTGCAATATAAAAAATGAGGATGTTAAGGTTTTACCCTCACCTGGTTTAGTTGTGAGTTTAGTCACAACCGCTAAATCCGCTTTAGATGTTAGAAGTAGGATGCTGCAGGACCTCTTGATACCAAAATTCCAAGGAACTGGATGCAATGTTTGTAGATTGTGTTGGATAAAAGTTAGAATCCAAAAAATAGAGGTGCATATACTGCGCTAATCCAAATAGGCTTTCTTTATTAAGCTCAACACACAACGCGTTTCGGAGATAAAAGGTCTCCTTTTTCAAGTGCAAATGAGACTATCTGTGCATGACATACAATTACAACGTTTAAAAGGCTTCTGACCCACTGGGTACACCCTCTGAGGGGAGGGGCTGAGTGGACCAGTAAAGTTAAGACAAAACTGTTAAAACTCATATTTAGGCTTACATAGAGAATGCTTACTGGGTCTTAGTGTAGTTACAATCAAACATATTGTAGGGAACTGCCATTTCTACTAGTATATAATGTATCTGGCTTCTTTGCCCCTGCAGTTTGGCTTCAGAGACCCCAGGCATTTAGTGCAAGTTTTGTTTTGTAAATACAGTGAGTCAGACACATGTGAGGCAGAGCTGCTGGGGGGAGAGATGTGAGCAGAGCTGCTGAGACAGACATGTTATGTCTGGGGGAGTCTAAGAGCCACTTGTTCCTCTTTACTTCACAGTATATAGTTAGGTATGTGTTACCCCCTATATACTCACAGGACCTAGCTAGTAACTGTAGTTAGGGATCAATATATATATAGTTCAGGGCAGTGATAGGTTAGGCTTCCGAAGGCCAACTAGCTAGTTAGAGGCCCGGTGGCACTAGTAGTTTAGCTGGCAGGTTAAGGACTCAGTGTTAGGGTAGTCAGGCCTGCATCTACTGCCGTCACCGTCGCCCTGTTTGCTGCCTGTGAAGAATCTCATCATCATCATCATCTCCTGATCGGCTGTCTGTCATCTCCTGGAAGAATCCGAGGATCCACAGTCATCCACAGGGGCCCCTGCATCTCTTCTGTTGCCTGGAGGTATTGTGCACTGGACTCTTGCTATATATCTATATATATATACCCGGGTATATAACCTAAGACGGTTGAGGACTTGCTGGTTGTTGTAGTACTGCTGTGTTCTGAGTATATTTTATGTATGTATTATTACCCTTTTGATTCTTATAAAGCTACTGTTATAACCTTATGTGGTATCTGTATGTATTCTTCAGACTGTGAGATTAGTACAGTGATCCTTGTTAAGGCTACTAACTGTACTTCATGGGTAAGTCCCAGGAAGAGATCCTCCCTGTAATACAGAGGCTCTATCCTGGGTGGAGGCACTGATATATTTCATATATGTTCCCACTCTTCCCTTCAGCGAAGGCTTCAGGTCCCATTATACACACAGGTCAGCGCCAGAGTCTGTTGCGGGAGGGATAATACTCATACCCCCCCCAAATAGGGCTACATTTGGAGGCACTGCTGAGATTTAGAAGTGGGAATAGTCATTGATATGGAGAAGCGATATAGCTCAGAGGGGAACCTCCCACTAGCTACTACATGGGATTACCGACCGCCTGTTCCTCCCCTGGTTCAGGTAAAGGAAGAACCCCGCTCAGCCAGTTACCCCCCCAGTATGGCCGTCGCTAGCAGTTCCTCTAGTGACAGTGCTATTAGCACTTTAGCCAGGCTGACTGAAATGTTAGCTCAGGGCCTGCAGGCCACTCACTACAAGAAACTAAAAGTATTCTCTGGTAATGTCCCAGTACCACAAGGGGAGGAAAACTTTGAGATATGGAAAGAACATACTCTCCAATGCCTGAAGGAATGGTCTTGCTCTGAAGAAGGCAAGCGGCAGCGTATCAGTGAAAGTTTGCGGTCTCCTGCTGCAGAATTGATCCGCTTGTACAGAGACTCTCATGAAGGAGTGAGTGCATTGGACTATATACAAGTACTGTCTGATCACTTTGAGCCATACTATGACCTTGCCCAGATGGTTGCTGATTACCGAATGGTTCGTCAAAAAGAAGGGGAAAATGTCTCTACTTTTATTAACCGTTTACAGCTACTTCTTTCACGTCTGGTGTACCACGCAGCTATATCTACTTCAGAGGTAGACGCTCTGAGAACCAGTCAGTTGGTGAGAGGGTTACAACCGCATCATCCTCTTGCTCAAGTACTCAAGGTCTTACTATCTGATAGAGTCCTTCCATTTCCTGACTTAATGAAGTTAGTGAAGAAACAAGAAGCTGACATTAGTTTTAGTACCCCTAAGAAAGCGAAAAGCATCTCTAAAGAAGATGTTGTTCCTAATTCAAACAAGGACAAACCAGCGGAGCGGTCAGAACTTAGACAGTCCGCCACTCCACCCACTGCCACTCAACGGAGGAAGGATGCTAGAACCTGTTATAAATGTGGTCAGACGGGCCATACTGCCAGACAGTGTACGGAGGACAGTGAGGGATTGGGACACAGTGCTGTCTTCTCTATTCAGAATCAAAGACACCAAAGGAAGGCGGGCCGAGTAAATACCAGAGGCGCTATCGCGGGCTCCAGGTCCGTTGTCAAAGTCACTGTCAATGGTCATGCCGCTCCTGCCCTGTTTGATACAGGATCTCAAGTGACCCTGATTTATCGCTCGTTCTACCAAAAGTATCTGAAGGATATACCTCTTCAGTCTACAGGACAAATGAAATTGTGGGGGCTTAATTCAGGATCATATCCTGTAGATGGCAGCCTACAAGTAGTTATAGCTGTCCCTGAATTAGAAGATCAGAGTGTCGCTCCCATGAAGATTACGGCTCTTGTCTGTCCTGATACAGGGGATTCTTGTGCAGCTCCTGTGATACTTGGCACTAATTGTCCCGCAGTGCATTATGCTTTTCAGAAGTTTCTTGGAAGAGATTGGAACCCTGCAGCTCAGCCGGTGAATATATCTTCTGATCTTAGAGAACTCTGTGATGCCCTGTCTACTGGCTATCGACATGGAATGGTATATCATATCGGTGAGAGAACCGTGGAAGTTCCTGCCGGCGGGGAGAGAGTTCTGAGAGTAGCCTCCAGCATTGCTCCCGATTTGCTTGAAGGGGGGAGTTATGTCCTTATGGAAACCCCTGAAGAAATGATTAACCAGAATGGCTGGATGGTGATCCCAGAGAGAAAGGACTGGAGAAATAAAGTGGAGTTATCTACCTGTGTGACAGTGAGGAACTGTTCACCGCATCCGATTGTAATTGGACCATACCAGAATGTGGCCCACTGCTACCCTGTGCTTGGAGTAAATCCATACGCTGAAGTGTGCAGGATTCAAATCCGAGATGCAATCCCTAATCTCAATCTTGACTTGAGTGATCCACATTTACCAGAGGCCTGGAATCAGCGACTGACACAGAAGTTGTCTGAAATATCGGAAGTGTTCTCCATGGATGATATGGATGTAGGTTGTGCTAAAAGTGCTCAACACACTTTCCGATTGACCGATTCTACTCCCTTCCGGGAGCGACCACGGAGAGTTGCTCCAAAGGATGTTGATGAGTTAAGACAGACTCTACAGCAAATGAAAGGTCAGGGGATCATTGTGGACAGTAAGAGCCCCTATGCCTCACCTATTGTGGTGGTAAGAAAAAAATCTGGAGCAATTCGCCTATGTGTGGATTACAGAACTCTGAACCGGAGAACCTTACCTGATCAGTATACACTGCCGAGAATTGAAGAAGCTCTGGAAGCTCTGAATGGAAACTGTTGGTTCACAGTGCTGGACCTAAGATCGGGATACTATCAAGTCCCAATGGCACCTGAGGATCAGGAAAAGACAGCCTTCATATGCCCCTTGGGTTTCTTTCAGTTCACTCGTATGCCGCAAGGTACAAAAGGTGCGCCAGCAACGTTCCAAAGGTTGATGGAAAGAGTGTTAGGTGATTTAGTGCCCCGGGAATGCCTTGTATATCTTGATGACATTATTGTGTTTGGAAAGACGCTGGAAGAACATGAAGAACGACTCATGAGAGTACTCCATCGCTTAAAAGAAGAGGGGCTGAAGTTGTCGGCTGACAAATGCAAATTTTGTAGATCTTCGGTCACTTATGTAGGTCATATTGTTTCTGCTGAAGGAGTTGCTACCGATCCTGGTAAGATTGAAGCTGTGGTGAATTGGCCCCGACCGCAAAATATTACGGAGTTGCAATCTTTCTTGGGGTTTTGTGGATTCTATCGACGATTTGTGGAAGGATATTCAAAAATTGCTCGAGCCCTCCTCGACCTGTTGAAGAGTGATGCAGGAGATCCGGGAAAGAAGAAAGGGTCTTCCAAAAGCCTTTTTGGCGATAGGTGGACTGCGGATTGTGAAGAAGCATTTAAGTTGTTGAAGAAGAAATTGACAGAAGCTCCCGTTCTGGCTTATGCTGATGCACAGAAGCCATATGTGCTACATGTAGATGCCAGCTTTGAAGGATTAGGTGGCGTGCTGTACCAAGAATACCCGGCCGGGTTACGACCCATAGCTTTCATAAGTCGAAGTCTTTCTCCCAGCGAGAAAAATTATCCAGTACATAAATTGGAGTTTTTGGCGCTCAAGTGGGCCATTGTTGATAAATTACATGACTATTTATACGGAGCCACGTTTGAAGTAAGAACAGACAACAATCCACTGACATACGTTTTGTCAACCGCTAAGCTCGATGCTACAGGACATCGCTGGTTGGCAGCTTTATCCAACTACCAATTCACACTCAAGTATAAATCGGGGCCTAAGAACATTGGGGCAGATGCTCTATCAAGACGGCCTGGATTACCTAGTCCGGAAGTAGTGGATGAATGGGAAGAAGTGCCAAGTCCTGGAGTAGGAGCTTTGTGTGCCATGGCTGCTGTAGTTGAAGACCGAGTAGCCTTTTCTGAAACTCGGCTTATTGACTCTATTGGGGGAGGTCCCGAAGCTGTACCAGACATGTTTGCCTACCCTGCCGCTTTAGGATCCTTTGAGAGTTGTTCTATATCTTCAAAGCGAATGATCTGGAGTCAAAAGACTGATCCTTTAATTGGACCTCTTTATCAAGCAGTGAGTTCTCAAGACAGAGAAATGTTAAAGACATCCCTACCCTCTGAATGCAGTCAACTTCTACGAGATTGGGAGAAGTTTGAAATAGACAATGGCCTACTTTATCGTGTGGTGCTGTATCATGATCACCCTGGAAGGCGCCAACTAGTTATTCCAAGCTGCTTTCAGAAGATGATTTTCCGAAGTCTGCATGATTATCATGGTCATTTGGGACCTGAGAAGACTTATGGCCTAATACAAGACCGATTCTACTGGCCCAAAATGAGAGATACCGTGACTCGTCTGTGTAGGTGCTGTCGCAGATGTTTGCAGAGGAAGACTGTCCCGGTTCGAGCGGCCTTCATGGGACACTTGAAGAGTTCGGGCCCCATGGATCTTGTCTGCATAGACTTCCTTTGTATTGACAACGACTCCAGAGGATTTGGAAATGTATTGGTGGTGACTGATCACTTCACACGATATGCTCAAGCCTTTCCGACTAAGGATCAAAAAGCAGTCACTGTTGCAAGAGTGCTTTGGGAAAAGTATTTTATCCATTATGGCTTACCACACCGGTTGCATTCTGATCAAGGCCGGGATTTTGAGAGTAACCTGATCAAAGAGTTACTTCAGTTGTTGAACATCCGCAAAAGTCGGACGACGCCTTACCATCCAGAGGGAGATGCCCTTCCTGAAAGATTTAACAGGACTTTACTTGATATGCTTGGTACCTTACGAATTGAGGATAAGCGATCCTGGAGTCGAAAAGTGGAGGCTATGGTGCATGCCTATAATAGTACAAGGCACGAGAGCACAGGATATTCACCATACTTTCTGATGTTTGGAAGAGAGCCTAGGCTACCTATTGACATCTTGTTGGGAGTCTCTACCGATGGTATCAGTCATCGAGATCATTACCGATACGTGGCACGTTTGAAAGAAACGCTTAAGAGTGCTTATCAGCTGGCTGAGGAAAATGCGGCCAAAGTGAATGAAGGAAATAAAAGGAGATTTGATCTTCGAGTAAGATACCGAGAATTGAACCCTGGGGACCATGTTCTGCTACGGAATTTGGGAGCATCTGCAAAACATAAGCTGGCTGATCGATGGCGGAGTGAACTCTTTACAGTGGTAGATCGTTTGCCTGGAATACCAGTCTACAAGATAAAAGGACGGGACGGGAGGATCAGGACTTGGCATAGAAATCATTTGTTGCCTGTACCTCAGATTGATGGTATGGATATCTCCAATGATGGCTCGGCCTGCGATTCTCCACAGTCCTTAGCCGATATTCCACCTGACCTTCCTGAAACTCCTGAGAGTGATTGGACTGTGGCTCCTGAAGTTCCTAGATCACCAGTATCTTCTCCTTCAGGGAGACCTATGAACCCTCAAACTCCAGAATTCGTACCTAGATCTGTGTCTACAGATGAGCAGGGATCTAGCTCTCCTACGCCACCAGCACCATCCCCTCCCATGGCAGACAACCCTAGTTTAGGGCCTGGACATGCTAGTTTACCTCAGAGAGAGGTACGGAGAGGAGAGAGAATTAGACACCCTCCACCTATGCTGACATATGATAGTTTGGGGGGACCCCAGATTTACTACTCAGCCTCATTTATACCATGCTTGGGTGGGTGCAGTGTCCACTTTGGTCAATATGTTACCAATTTTCGCTCCTGCTGGCATGTATACCTATTAACCTGTTGTGACTCTGTAAATGCAAAAGCAACCATATTGATATTGTCATTGGTAATGTTGACTGTATACTATGACTTTGTATGTCTTTGACGTGACGTAAAGATTTCACCAGAGGGAGAGTGTAGGGAACTGCCATTTCTACTAGTATATAATGTATCTGGCTTCTTTGCCCCTGCAGTTTGGCTTCAGAGACCCCAGGCATTTAGTGCAAGTTTTGTTTTGTAAATACAGTGAGTCAGACACATGTGAGGCAGAGCTGCTGGGGGGAGAGATGTGAGCAGAGCTGCTGAGACAGACATGTTATGTCTGGGGGAGTCTAAGAGCCACTTGTTCCTCTTTACTTCACAGTATATAGTTAGGTATGTGTTACCCCCTATATACTCACAGGACCTAGCTAGTAACTGTAGTTAGGGATCAATATATATATAGTTCAGGGCAGTGATAGGTTAGGCTTCCGAAGGCCAACTAGCTAGTTAGAGGCCCGGTGGCACTAGTAGTTTAGCTGGCAGGTTAAGGACTCAGTGTTAGGGTAGTCAGGCCTGCATCTACTGCCGTCACCGTCGCCCTGTTTGCTGCCTGTGAAGAATCTCATCATCATCATCATCTCCTGATCGGCTGTCTGTCATCTCCTGGAAGAATCCGAGGATCCACAGTCATCCACAGGGGCCCCTGCATCTCTTCTGTTGCCTGGAGGTATTGTGCACTGGACTCTTGCTATATATCTATATATATATACCCGGGTATATAACCTAAGACGGTTGAGGACTTGCTGGTTGTTGTAGTACTGCTGTGTTCTGAGTATATTTTATGTATGTATTATTACCCTTTTGATTCTTATAAAGCTACTGTTATAACCTTATGTGGTATCTGTATGTATTCTTCAGACTGTGAGATTAGTACAGTGATCCTTGTTAAGGCTACTAACTGTACTTCATGGGTAAGTCCCAGGAAGAGATCCTCCCTGTAATACAGAGGCTCTATCCTGGGTGGAGGCACTGATATATTTCATATATGTTCCCACTCTTCCCTTCAGCGAAGGCTTCAGGTCCCATTATACACACAGGTCAGCGCCAGAGTCTGTTGCGGGAGGGATAATACTCATACCCCCCAAAAGGGCAAATAGGGCACAAATTATGGTTCTTTTTTTTAAAAATAAGCAGAGTCAGATACTACCATGAAACGGAGGCTGCTGGGCTCAGTTAGCGTCCTTGATCATCTAGTGCGCATGCGCGAGTCATTTCCCCGCTAGATATATGTTTTTATCTCGCGGGGGTTGCGTGCTCGTTTGTGCATGCGCTGTCAGGACCTGTACAACGTGCATTCAGCGTCCCGGACTGCCTACTGCGCATGGGCGAGTGATTTTTTATTTTTTTTTTTCCCTTTATGAATGGTTTCAATATACGATTTCAAATCGCTGTTTTCATTATACTATATATTGCAATCCAGTACAATTTATACATCTATATATCTTTTAAGCAATGTTTTATACCCTAGGGTTCTTTTATTGTTTTATACATGATCCATTCCTAATTATAATAATGCGGTTCTCACCTCTTTTTATCCTAAGTCCATTTATAATATACATATAATTTTTACTACCTTTTTTTTTTTTTTTTTCACCATCAACCCTTTTCCCTCCAACGATATCCAAAAACAAATATATCATTCTAGTATTAAGATAAACTCCATACTGAACAATTAATTGGCCCATAAATTTTAATTTTAAAGTCCCCAAGTGTGGTTTATTAAGTGTTTAATAGACATAAACGTGAACTAGTCTTATTCCTCTCTCCTTGCTCGTATCCTAACTTGATTAGTATTGCTACCTTCATTTTTAAATACACCAAATGCTGTAACTTTTAAGAGAGTAACAACTTCCAAGCTTTCTCTCCGTTTTATTAATCGTCCCTGTCCCCTTTCCCCCGTCTCATAAACCCCTTCCCCCCCTATCTTCTTTTTTACCATGACATTGCGCAGTGGTGTTCTCATTCTTTGAACACACACTGCACGCATCCTAATAGTGCACGCGCAATACAGGCAAGTGATCCCCGCGGGATACAAGCATATATCCAGCGGGTGAATCACTCACCCATGCGTAGTAGGCAGTCCGGGACGCTGAATGCACGTTGTACAGGTCCTGACAGCGCATGCGCAAATGAGCACGCAACCCCTGCGAGATAAAAACATATATCTAGCGGGGAAACGACTCGCGCATGCGCACTAGATGATCAAGGACGCTAACTGAGCCCAGCAGCCTCCGTTTCATGGTAGTATCTGACTCTGCTTATTTTTAATAATATGTTTGATTGTAACTACACTAAGACCCAGTAAGCATTCTCTATGTAAGCCTAAATATGAGTTTTAACAGTTTTGTCTTAACTTTACTGGTCCACTCAGCCCCTCCCCTCAGAGGGTGTACCCAGTGGGTCAGAAGCCTTTTAAACGTTGTAATTGTATGTCATGCACAGATAGTCTCATTTGCACTTGAAAAAGGAGACCTTTTATCTCCGAAACGCGTTGTGTGTTGAGCTTAATAAAGAAAACCTATTTGGATTAGCGCAGTATATGCACCTCTATTTTTTGGATTCTAACTTTTATCCAACACAATCTACAAACATTCCAGAACATTGTAATTGTTCCTCTGCATGAATGCCTGAGTAGATTTGGAGCTGTGTTTTGGATCATTGTCTTGCTGAAATATCCATCCCCGGCGTAACTTCAAATTTGTCACTGATTCTTGTACATTATTCTCAAGAATCTGCTGATACTGAGTTGAATCCATGCGACCCTCAACTTTAACAAGATTCCCGGTGCCGGCATTGGCCACACAGCCCCAAAGCATGATGGAACCTCCACCAAATTTTACAGTGGGTAGCAAGTGTTTTTCTTGGAATGCTGTGTTTTTTTGACGCCATGCATAACGCCTTTTTGTATGACCAAACAACTCAATCTTTGTTTCATCAGTCCACAGGACCTTCTTCCAAAATGAAGCTGGCTTGTCCAAATGTGCTTTTGCATACCTCAGGCGACTCTGTTTGTGGCGTGCTTTCAGAAACGGCTTCTTTCGCATCACTCTCCCATACAGCTTCTCCTTGTGCAAAGTGTGCTGTATTGTTGACCGATGCACAGTGACACCATCTACAGCAAGATGAAGCTGCAGCTCTTTGGAGGTGGTCTGTGGATTGTCCTTGACTATTCTCACCATTCTTCTTCTCTGCCTTTCTGATATTTTTCTTGGCCTGCCACTTCTGGGCCTAACAAGAACTGTCCCTGTGGTCTTCCATTTCCTTACTATGTTCCTCACAGTGGAAACTGACAGGTTAAATCTCTGAGACAACTTTTTGTATCCTTCCCCTGAACAACTATGTTGAACAATCTTTGTTTTCAGATCATTTGAGAGTTGTTTTGAGGAGCACATGATGCCACTCTTCAGAGGAGATTCAAATAGGAGAACAACTTGCAATTGGCCACCTTAAATACCTTTTCTCATGATTGGATACACCTGGCTATGAAGTTCAAAGCTCAGTGAGGTTACAAAACCAATTTTGTGCTTCAGTAAGTCAGTAAAAAGTAGTTAGGAGTATTCAAATCAATAAAATGATAAGGGTACCCAAATTTTTGCACCGGTCAAATTTTGGTTTAATGCATATTGCACATTTTCTGTTAGTACAATAAACCTCATTTCAGTCCTGAAATATTACTGTGTCCATCAGTTATTAGATATATCAAATTGAAATGGCTGTTGCAAACACCCAAATATTTAGAACTAAAAATGATTAAGATTAATAGGGGTGCCCAAACTTTTTCATATGACTGTATATACAGTACAGACCAAAAGTTTGGACACACCTTCTCATTCCAAGAGTTTTCTGTATTTTCATGACTATAAAAATTGTAGATTCACACTGAAGGCATCAAAACTATGAATTAACACGTGGAATTATATACTTAACAAAAAAGTGTGAAACAACTGAAAATATGTCTTATATTCTAGGTTCTTCAAAGTAGCCACCTTTTGTTTTGATTACTGCTTTGCACACTCTTGGCATTCTCTTGATGAGCTTCAAGAAGTAGTCACCTGAAATGGTCTTCCAACAGTCTTGAAGGAGTTCCCAGAGATGCTTAGCACTTGTTGGCCCTTTTGCCTTCACTCTGCGGTCCAGCTCACCCCAAACCATCTCAATTGGGTTCAGGTCTGGTGACTGTGGAGTACAGGTCATCTGGCGTAGCACCCCATCACTCTCCTTCTTGGTCAAATAGCCCTTACACAGTCTGGAGGTGTGTTTGGGGTCATTGTCCTGTTGAAAAATAAATGATGGTCCAACTAAACGCAAACTGGATGGAATAGCATGCCGCTGCAAGATGCTGTGGTAACCATGCTGGTTCAGTATTCCTTCAATTTTGAATAAATCCCCAACAGTGTCACCAGCAAAGCACCATCACACCTCCTCCTCCATGCTTCATGGTGGAAACCAGGCATGTAGAGTCCATTAGTTCACCTTTTCTGCGTCGCAAAAAGACACAGTGGTTGGAACCAAAGATATCAAATTTGGACTCATCAGACCAAAGCACAGATTTCCACAGGTCTAATGTCCATTCCTTGTGTTCTTTAGCCCAAAGAAGTCTCTTCTGCTTGTTGCCTGTCCTTAGCAGTGGTTTCCTAGCAGCTATTTTACCATGAAGGCCTGCTGCACACAGTCTCCTCTTAACAGTTGTTGTAGAGATGTGTCTGCTGCTAAAACTCTGTGTGGCATTGACCTGGTCTCTAATCTAAGCTGCTGTTAACCTGCGATTTCTGAGGCTGGTGACTCGGATGAACTTATCCTCCGCAGCAAAGGTGACTCTTGGTCTTCCTTTCCTGGGGCGGTCCTCATGTGAGCCAGTTTCTTTGTAGTGCTTGATGGTTTTGGCCACTGCACTTGGGGACACTTTCAAAGTTTTCCCAATTTTTCGGACTGACTGACCTTCATTTCTTAAAGTAATGATGGCCACTCGTTTTTCTTTACTTAGCTGCTTTTTTCTTGCCATAATACAAATTCTAACACTCCATTCAGTAGGACTATCAGCTGTGTATCCACCTGACTTCTGAACAACACAACTGATGGTCCCAACCCCATTTATAAAGCAAGAAATCCCACTTATTAAACCTGACAGGGCACACCTGTGAAATGAAAACCATTTCAGGTGACTACCTCTTGAAGCTCATCAAGAGAATGCCAAGAGTGTGCAAAGCAGTAATCAAAGCAAAAGGTGGCTACTTTGAAGAACCTAGAATATAAGACATATTCTCAGTTGTTTCACACTTTTTTTGTTAAGTATATAACTCCACATGTGTTAATTCATAGTTTTGATGCCTTCAGTGTGAATGTACAATTTTTATAGTCATGAAAATAGAGAAAACTCTTGGAATGAGAAGGTGTGTCCAAACTTTTGGTCTGTACTGTGTATATATATACACAGTGGGTATGGAAAGTATTCAGACCCCTTTAAATTTTTCACTCTTTGTTTCATTACAGCCATTTGCTAAAAGCAAAAAAGTTCATTTTATTTCTCATTAATGTACACGCAGCACCCCATCTTGATGGAAAAAAAACTGAAATGTAGATATTTTTGCAAATTTATTAAAGAAGAAAAACTGAAATATCACACAAGTATTCAGACCCTTTGCTCAGTATTGAGTAGAAGCACCCTTTTGAGCTAGTATAGCCATGAGTTTTCTTGGGAATGATGCAACAAGTTTTTCACATCTGGATTTGGGGATCCTCTGCCATTCTTCCTTGCAGACTCTCTCCATTTCCGTCAGGTCGGATGGTGAACGTTGGTGGACAGCCATTTTCAGGTCTCTCCAGAGATGCTCAACTGGGTTGAGGTCAGGGCTCTGGCTGGGCCGGTCAAGAATGTTCACAGAGTTGTTCCAAAGGCACTCCTTTGTTATTTTAGCTGTGTGCTTAGGGTCATTGTCTTGTTGGAAGGTGAACCTTCGGCCCAGTCTGATGTCCAGAGCACTCTGGAAAAAGGTTTCTTCCAGGATATACTCTGCACTTGGCCGCATTCATCTTTCCTTCAATTGCAACCAGTCGTCCTGTCCCTGCAGCTAAAAAACACCCCCATAGCATGATGCTGCCACCACCATGTTTCACTGTTGGGATTGTATTGGGCAGGTGATGAGCAGTGCCAGGTTTTCTCCACACATACCGCTTAGAATTAACGCCAAAAAGTTCAATTGTCGTCTCATCAGACCAGAGAAACTTATTTCTCATAGTCTGGGAGTCCTTCATGTGTATTTTGGCAAACTCTATGCGGGCTTTCATATGTCTTGCACTGAGGAGAGGCTTCCTTCGGGCCACTCTGCCATAAAGCCCCGACTGGAGGAGGGCTGTAATGATAGTTGACTTTGTGGAACTTTCTCCTATCTCCCTACTGCATCTCTGGAGCTCAGCCACAGTGATCTTTGGGTTCTTCTTTACCTCTATCACCAAGTCTCTTCTCCCACGATTGCTCAGTTTGGCTGGACGGCCAGGTCTAGCAAGAGTCCTGGTCATCCCAAACTTCTTCCATTTAAGGATTATGGAGGCCACTGTGCTCTTAGGAACCTTGAGTGCTGCAGAAATTCTTTTGTAACCTTGGCCAGATCTGTGCCTTGCCACAATTCTGTCTCTGAGCTCCTTGGGCAGTTCCTTTGAAATCATGATTCTCATTTGCTCTGACATGCACTGTGAGCTGTGAGGTCTTATATAGACAGGTGTGTGCCTTTCCTAATCAAGTCCAATCAGTTTAATTAAACACAGCTGGACTCCAATGAAGGAGTAGAAGCATCTCAAGGAGGATCAGAAGGAAATGGACAGCATGTGAGTTAAATATGAGTGTCACAGCAAAGGGTCTTCAGACCACTATTTATGACCATGTGATATTTCAGTTTTTCTTTTTTAATAAATTTGCAAAAAATCTACATTTCTGTTTTTTTTTTTCTGTCAAGATGGGGTGCTGAGTGTACATTAATGAGAAATAAAATGAACGTTTTTGCTTTTAGCAAATGGCTGCAATGAAACAAAGAGTGAAAAATTTAAAGGGGTCTGAATACTTTCCGGTACCCACTGTATATACAGTGCCTTGTGAAAGTATTCGGCCCCCTTGAACTTTTCAACCTTTTGCCACATTTCAGGCTTCAAACATAAGGATATAAAATTTACATTTTTTGGTGAAGAATCAACAACAAGTGGGACACAGTTGTGATGTGGAACGAAATTTATTGGATATTTTAAACTTTTGTAAAAAATAAAAAACTGAAAAGTGGGGCGTGCCAAATTATTCGGCCCCCTTAAGTTAATACTTTGTAGTGCCACCTTTTGCTCTTTCCACAGATTCTCGATTGGATTCAGGTCTGGACCTTGACTTGGCCATTCTAACACCTGGATATGTTTATTTGTGAACCATTCCATTGTAGATTTTGCTTTATGTTTGGGATCATTGTCTTGTTGGAAGATAAATCTCCGTCCCAGTCTCAGGTCTTTTGCAGACTCCAACAGGTTTTCTTCCAGAATGGTCCTGTATTTGGCTCCTTCCATCTTCCCATCAATTTTAACCATCTTCCCTGTCCCTGCTGAAGAAAAGCAGGCCCAAACCATGATGCTGCCACCACCATGTTTGACATTGGGGATGGTGTGTTCAGGGTGATGAGCTGTATTGCTTTTACGCCAAACATATCATTTTGCATTGTGGCCAAAGAGTTTGATTTTGGTTTCATCTGACCAGAGCACCTTCTTCCACATGTTTGGTGTGTCTCCCAAGTGGCTTGTGGCAAACTTTAAACGAGACTTTTAAGGAAATATCTTTGAGAGATGGCTTTCTTCTTGCCACTCTTCCATAAAGGCCAGATTTGTGCAGTGTACGACTGATTGTTGTCCTATGGACAGACTCTCCCACCTCAGCTGTAGATCTCTGTAGTTCATCCAGAGTGATCATGGGCCTCTTGGCTGCATCTCTGATCAGTCTTCTCCTTGTTTGAGATAAAAGTTTAGCCGGATGGCTGGGTCTTGGTAGATTTGCAGTGGTATGATACTCCTTCCATTTCAATATGATCGCTTGCACAGTGCGCCTTGGGATGTTTAAAGTATGGGAAATCTTTTTGTATCCAAATCCGGCTTTAAACTTCTCCACAACAATATCACGGACCTGCCTGGTGTGTTCCTTGGTCTTCATGATGCTCTCTGCGCTTTAAACAGAACCCTGAGACTATTACAGAGCAGGTGCATTTATACGGAGACTTGATTACACACAGGTGGATTATATTTATCATCATCAGTCATTTAGGACAACATTGGATCATTCAGAGATCCTCAATGAACTTCTGGAGTGAGTTTGCTGCACTGAAAGTAAAGGGGCCGAATAATTTGGCACGCCCCACTTTTCAGTTTTTTATTTTTTACAAAAGTTTAAAATAACCAATAAATTTCATTCCACTTCACAATTCTGTCCCGCTTGTTGTTGATTCTTCACCAAAAAATTAAAATTTTATATCCTTATGTTTGACGTCTGAAATGTGGCAAAAGGTTGAAAAGTTCAAGGGGGCCGAATACTTTCGCAAGGCACTGTATGAATGTAGATTACATTATCCTTGCCTTGTGTCCAGTCCTAAATGTATTTGTTGTACCACTTCAAGAAGGGCAAAAGGCGAGGTCAAATAGGAAATTGTTTTTATATATTTTACACTTTGACGTAAAACAAAACCCTCCAAATCTAATATTTTAAGTAATTCGGAGATAGTGATGATTGGGAATTTAAAATTGTAAATTTGCATGATGTTCCACATCCCTATTATATACATAAACCTTGTATAGATATTAAATATAAAAAGTAGTGTGTTCCAAAGGATTTATCCTATAGAATGTGAACAAGACATAGATGAGAGAATATTATATGACTGAATTCAGAATTAGAAATTATCCTTAATGTAAAAGAAGTCTTCTAGTGTCTGAAAGTGGACAACCATATAATACTTTACAAAATTTCCAGAATTTACAGTCCTGGAAAAGGTTGGGTTGATAATATTGTATTTTTGTACAGTGAATTGTCATTTTAAACTTTATCATATTGTTGTCCCCAGTGGTGTAACTATGAATGGCTGGGCCCCAAGGCGAGCATTTGACATGGGGCCCCCCCCCAAGCCGCCGCCCCCAACCCCCCCACACACAAACCGCATTCCTGCGCACATTATTATGCCCCATAGTGGCCCCTGCACACGGTATTATGTCCCATAGTGGCCCCTGCACACGGTATTATGCCCCATAGTGGCCCCTGCACACGGTATTATGCCCCATAGTGGCCCCTGGACATGGTATTATGCCCCATAGTGGCCCCTGGACACGGTATTATGCAGCATAGTGGCCCCTGCACACAATATTATGCCCCATAGTGGCCCCTGCACACAGTAGTTTGCCCCATAGTGGCCCCAGCACACAATAGTTTGCCCCATAGTGGCCCCGACACACAGTAGTTTGCCCCATAGTGGCCCCTGCACACAGTAGTTTGCCCCATAGTAGCCCATGCACACAGTAGTTTGCCCCATAGTAGCCCCTGCACACAGTAGTTTGCCCCATAGTGGCCCCTGCACACAGTATTATGCCCCATAGTGGACCACCCATGAACGATTATTATACTCTGGGGTCTTTTCAGACCCCAGAGTATAATGATCGGAGACCCAGGGGAGGATAGAAACATAGAAAACACTGCAAATTACCTCTTCCTCGCTCCGGTGCACTCCCGTGCGCTACTTCGGCCATCTTCAATGTCAGACCGGATCTCGCGCGATCAAGGCCGGCGTCGCGATGCATAATGACGTCGGCTGACGTCTGGGACGTCACCAAACAGGCCCGAAGCCTGCGGAGCGGCGGAGAGGTGAGTTACAGTGTTTTTTATGTTCGCTCACCTCCCCTGGGCCCCCGATCGTTATACTCGGGGGTCTCAAAAGACCCCCGAGTATAACGATAGCAGTGCTTGTGGGGTTCGCGGTAGCGACTGCCATAGGGCTCCGGGCCCCGTAATGTTCCGGGCCCTGTGGCAGTCGCTACCACTGCTACCCCGGTAGTTACGCCCCTGGTTGTCCCTACAGTAGACACATTTTTAATGTGTATGACACTGATGTACATTGTGTTATTTCTTTCAAACTATGTATATAATTTAGAATATTTCTGAAGGTATGGGGAAATGTGATGTTATTTTGTAGTTGTTGCAAAGGAAGTATTTTACAGCTTTCATTCTAAATTGGAGCTGGAGAGACCACACGATAGTGAAACCAAAGTCTGCAGCATGGTGAGAATGCTTAATTCTTACAATAACTAAGTTTCACTCTTGAGGCGGTTTCCCTAGTTTTCTGGGTAAGGCTGTATGACCTATTGATACCTTCTGTTGAAAATATACTAACCATGGTTATGTGAGAGAGAGGGGGACGGTCCAATAATTGACTGTGTCATTAGACTTTAGTATTATACAAGAAATATAGCATATCTTTAATAAGATCAAAACAAATATAGAGGTTATTCCTTAACCTCCCCCCCCCCCCCGTTCTTCTCTCACTTTCTATTTTACCAGTACGATTTACATTTGCCTTTGTTCTTGTTATTGTTTGACTGCTGCAACAGAGCCTTTGTTACTCCCCCACACGCTGTTCACTGTTGTACCCCCTGATGTTCCTTGTTCTCCCCACTCCTCCCCTTCAGTACAAGAGTACTGAAGCAGAACAGGGTTCATTTGGGGTGTTTGCAGCCTGGGTAATAGGAACAATCCTACTACACCTTGCTGCACTGACTTCCATTATCCTGCTGCTCATTGCAGGTTTGCAATAGATCATACCTGTGTGTTCAAGGGAGAAAATTACATGCCTTTTTGCCGTGCATTACTGGCACAAAAAAAAAAAAAAAAAAAAAAGACTGTTATCCATTAATCCCTGCAGTTATCTAACGCCTTCTGGGGGTTTATTAGTGGGGAAAAAATAAGGGGATTATTTGCGGTTTTCTTGAATGTAGAAAATTACAGGGCTTTTTGCCCTGTATTATTTTCCTTTTCATTTACTTATTTAATTAACCAGTATGTGAGACAGAGAAGTGACAGGCCCTTCACAGGGGAGGGGCACAGGCCTAAATGTTTCTAGCGCAGGCACAGGACGCAGCAGAGTAAGGGGGCGTGGCAGCAGGGGTCACTTACAGAGACCTGAGCTCCCAGTCTCAGCTAGAGGTTGTGTCTTGACCAGCAATCCAACGGTTGTAGAATGGTTGACTCGGTCATCCACTTCATCCCAAGTCACATCAGAGACCCCCAGCTAAGAGTCAGTGGGTTCATCAGACACAACCCTTAGTTGGTATGGCCCGGGAGCAGGCCCGGGAGCAAGCCCTGTGCCCTCACGTGTCCTCAATCTGCCTCTGTCCTTTTCTGTTCCCTCAGCTAGAGAAGTACTCTATGCTGTGGGCTTAGATCCACTATACTGTATAGTGAGGATGAGCTACTACAGGACAGTCAGCAGCTACTGCCCAGCAAAGATCTGGAGGAGACATCCGTCGTTTCCTTCGGTAGATGGACAAGTAGTGATGAGAAGAGTGGCGTGGGAGCTGGTGTTGTGAACGGTCAGGCTCCTGGATCAGAGACCGTTGAGGAGGACATCAGTGATGTGCAGACAGTACTCGATGATGATGTAGCCGATCAAAATTGGGAGCTGGGTAACGAAGGGGTTTCATCATCGGGAGAAGAGGGTGGCAGCTTGCGCATGAGGCAGCTGTGGAGGCAGCAAGTTGGTAGCCAGCAGGGTGGCAAAAGTGGGAGGTCAGGAGCCAAGCGTGCCCAGGGTAGAACACACCGTTCAGAGGAGCCTACCTGCCCGGAAAGCAGAGGTGCACGGGTTCACGGAGGCAGTGGCGGTAGCAGTCAGTCAGAGAGTTGGGGGTAAAATCACCTACTCGGCGGTGAAGTAATTTTTTGTTAAGCCACCGGGGGAGTTGAACATGGCCATACAATGGGGAAAAAAGTATTTAGTCAGCAATGAGATCTTTTGAAGCCTTAGCAGTGCACAATTCATTCCATATATGTCTATGTATATATTTATCTTCTCCCTCTACCTGTACATAAGCCAATTATCTTTTTCCATGTCTATAGTACATAGTTACCTTATTAAATCCCAACAAGCCGCAGATTCTGGCTACTTTCGATATTGGCGCTGTTCTATTCATTGTGCATGCGCGAATAGCGCTGATGCCGTCTCGCATTAGGACCTCTCCACTCACATCTTTCCCGACATACAGAACTTCTAACACGCAGGCACCAGCGTGCTTATGCGCAAAAGCCCGCCTAGCTATGTATATACACCTCTCCTCAGATTGCTGTCATGTTCCCAGCGATCTCAAATAAAGGTCACCACACACCATTGTTATTGACATTTTGCAATGGACATTGCTCATCCTCCTAATATGGATAGATATGTTTTCCATTTAAATTATACATTTAAGATGTTATATTTATGCACTGTATTAATCAATCATTAACTTAACACAGAATCATTAACACAGAAATGGTTATATTTATTGTCTTTTAGGCATGGTTTAATTTTTATGTTTTAAAGTATTTTTTATTTATATCTCTATTGGTCTGTTTATCATGTGACTTTTTTTGCCCTCCCCCTATAGGGAGGTCTATTTAAATGTGATTCATACTCACTTATACATGCATAATTGGTTTGAGAAAGGGATCTTTATACTCCGAAACGCGTTACGTTTGTACTATACAATTAACTTTGTACTACACAGTACTATTTTATTTTGTTATTTTTATGTTTCTAACTCCTATTTTCTTTTAAACATAATAAACCACTGTTACTCCAATTGGTTTGCATGTCTTGCTAAAACGTCATTAGACAGTTGCTTTCTAACTATAATTATACCTAAGAGTAGGAAGCGACATTGGCCGTCTCTATCCACCACAATGCAATATTGTATTGTGGATACATACTTCTATCGCTGTACAGGATTCCCTGTTAGTGAGTGATCAGGAGGCGATGGAGCGCATACCAACAGAGAGGGCTCTGAGTGCCTAAGGTAACAAAGGATCTAACATACACATTTTTTTTTGTTCCTTGTACGCCAGAAAACTGGTATACAAAGAATAATAATTCTGCCCCCTGTGGGTGATCCCAGACTGATTACATGATGAACTGCAAATACTCAAAATCATGTGTCATATTCTCGCATCTCAAAATCCCGCCCCCTGGGGGGCCCCGGGTGGGGCCCCCCCCCGTTTGGGTTCGGGGGGGGGGGGGGGGGGGGGGGGCCCCCACCCCCCCTCTGCGCCGGGGGCCGGCCCCCCCGGGGGAAACGGGGGGCACGAGGGGAAAATTCCCCCGCGGGTTTACCCCCCACCCCCCCCGGGTGTGGGGGGGGGGGGGGGGGGGGGGGGGGGCCCCCCCCCCCCCCCCCCCCCCCCCCCCCCCCCAAAACCCCCCCCGGGGGGGGCCCCCCCCCCCCCCCCCCCCCCCCCCCCCCCCCCCCGGGGGAGCCCAGGCTGAAAAATTCTGTTAAGCTCTGCTGACGCTACAATTAATGCCTCTCACTTGGAAACCTAGTTGATTTGTAGCCTCCGCTACTGCTGCAGTAACACACTGATTCCCCAGGGGATATGGCCGTAAAAAAACAAAAAGGGCGAAGCCTGAAGGCTAGGAAAACTAGTGTTTGAGCCGCGGTAGAAGAATTGGGGGAGAATGTGGTTAAAATAGGCAGAGGAAAAGTCCTCCTTGCAGGACTTTTCTTTCTATAGATTTTTTAAACGGAATCTGGGATGGAGTCTCCTTTTCAAGCGGACAGGGTCTCCATCTGTCAGGTCCCCATGCAGACCTGTAGAACGAAAACCAGAACGCTAGTGTGAACCTAGCGTAGCAAGTTTAATAAAAAGGAAAGCAGAGCTTTGATTGGTTGCTATGAGCATGACAGAGACAGATAGCAATGCAATAGATAACAACCAATCAGAGGGAAGCTTTAATTTTACAAGCATGGTTTAATAAAAAGAAAGCTAAGCTCGGACTGATTGCTATGGACATGCCAACATCACCTATAGGCACAGTCAGCAACGTAATGCACTCATTGACAAAAAAAATAAAATAAAACCAAGAAGGATTTGTTGGAACTGAATGAAACTTTATATGTATGAATTTCATAATGATATTTTCATAGTTTTCAATGATGAATATATGTTTGTTGGAACTGAATGAAACTGTATAAATTTCATAATGATATTTTCATAATTTTCAATTATGAATTTTCATAATTTCATAATGATATAATGTAAGTCATAATTATTAGGATGAAAGGAGAGGTTTGTTCTGAAAACTGTACAATTTAACCCATTAGCTATGCCCTCTATGGAGGATAATACAGACAGCACCTGCTGCTAACAGGTATGATCGGTTTCCGGCACAGATTGCGACTGTTAACACTTTAGATGCTGTGGTTAAATGCGAGCGCAGCATCCAAATACAGCGTATAATAAAAGTAAATGGCTTTTACTATACACAGCAATACATTAGTATTGTATGAGCGATCCTACCCCCTAGGATTCAAGGTACCTAGGGGGTCAGAAAATAAAAGCAAAAGAAAAAAAAAAGTTTTTGAAAATATAAAAAAAAAAAAATTCAAATCATCACCCCTTTCCCTAGATCACATATAAAAAAACCAAAACACATTAGGTATCTCATGTTCAAAACTATTAAAATATAAAAATATTTATCCCATATGTTGAACACTGTAGCAGGAAAAATCAAAATAGCCAAATATCATTTTTTTCAACACTTTGCCTTCTAATAAAAAAAAAAAATTAAGTGATTAAACCAACAGACATTCACCAAAATAGTATAAATAAAAACAACATCTTATGCCGCATAAAAAGGCACCTTACCCAGCTTCATACATGTAAATATGAAAAAGTTACAGGTGTCAGAATATGGCGACACAAAGTTTTCTATTTTGCAAAGTTTTTAATTTTTTTAAAGGTAAACATTAAAAATACTATATAAATTTGTGTCATAGAAATCCTCAGAATTTACACATTTTTACCACAGTAAATGCTGCAGAAATTAAACCTATAAGAAATCGGTGCAAATATTATTTTTCCAATTCCACCTCATTCTGAATTTATTTCCAGCTTCCCAGTTCACTACATTGAATAGTGCCATTGCAAAGTTCAATTTGTCCCACAAACATTAAGCTATCATGTGAGTTGAAAAAAAAAAAAATATATGGTTCTTGGAAGGTGGTAGGAAAAAAACGGATATGCAAAAACGAAAATTGGCTCAGTCTTTAAGGGGATATATTACACTGCCATGACAATAGGGGTTGTAGTGGTCACAGGCTTA
This sequence comes from Leptodactylus fallax, assembly GCA_947044405.1. Lineage (NCBI taxonomy): Eukaryota > Metazoa > Chordata > Amphibia > Anura > Leptodactylidae > Leptodactylus > Leptodactylus fallax. Next base: position 808,357 of record CAMRHE010000594.1, read on the forward strand.
AATAGGTCCGGAAGCCAAAGGAGTCCACAGATCATCCTCAAAACACCAGGGCGAGAAAAACTCCTTTGATCTCTTTTCTGATTTTCCTTGATGGCTGGAAGTCTGTGCTCCGTAAATTCATGACCCCTTACAACAAAAAGATATAAAACAAGAAATACACAACGACATAATATTTTAAGAAAGGATAATAAGCATAGGTCAATGTAATGATGCTCAAAGAAGAAACTTGATGGCATAATAATGTCCACTGCAGCTTAGAGAATAATTATTGAAAAATGGCCAGAGGACACAAAACTACAGTTTCAGCCACAGGGGGGCAAATAAAAGACAGGTGACCACCTAAAGTCATAGACAACTATAAAGCTAGTAGTCATCTCCTGGCATAGTTTACAGGACAGGAAATCCGACTCACACATGTACAAATTCTATCATCCAGCCTGAGGCTAAGGCCCCATATAGCAAAGCACAGCAAAAAAAAACGTAGAAAAAAAAAAAATGCAGCAGAAAAGCATCGCATTTTTTTCTGCAGCGTTTTCATTGCGATTTCTGCCCCTATTATACAGTGCTGGCCAAAAGTATTGGCACCCCTGCTATTCTGTCAGATAATACTCAATTTCTTCCAGAAAATGATTGCAATCACAAATGCTTTGGTAATAATATCTTCATTTAATTGGTCTACAATGGAAAACCACAAAAAGAATTGTCAAAAAGCCAAATTGGATATAATTCCACACCAAACATAAAAAAGGGGGTGGACAAAAGTATTGGCACCCTTTGAAAAATCATGTGATGCTTCTCTAATTTGTGTAATTAACAGCACCTGTTACTTACCTGTGGCACATAATGGGTGGTGGCAATAACTAAATCATACTTGCAGCCAGTTGAAATGGATTAAAGTTGACTCAACCTCTGTCCTGTGTCCTTGTGTGTACCACACTGAGCATGGAGAAAAGAAAGAAGACCAAAGAACTGTCTGAGGACTTGAGAAGCAAAATTGAGAGGAAGCATGAGCAATCTCAAGGCTACAAGTCCATCTCCAAAGACCTGAATGCTCCTGCGTCTACCGTGCGCAGTGTCATCAAGAAGTTTAAAGCCCATGGCACTGTGGCTAACCTCCCTAGATGTGGACGGAAAAGAAAAATTGACGAGAGATTTCAACGAAAGATTGTGCGGATGGTGCCTAAAGAGCCTCGACTAACATCCAAACAAGTTCTAGCTGCCCTGCAGTCTGAGGGTACAACAGTGTCAACCCGTACTATCCGTCGGCGTCTGAATGAAAAGGGAAGAGCTTTTTGGGAAAAGGCATCAACATAGAGTTTACAGGAAAAAAAAAAAAAGAGGCCTTCAAAGAAAAGAACACGGTCCCTACAGTCAAACATGGCGGAGGTTCCCTGATGTTTTGGGGTTGCTTTGCTGCCTCTGGCACTGGACTGCTTGACCGTGTGCATGGCATTATGAAATCTGAAGACTACCAACAAATTTAGCAGCATAATGTAGGGCCCAGTGTGAGAAAGCTGGGTCTCCCTGAGAGGTCATGGGTCTTCCAGCAGGACAATGACCCAAAACACACTTCAAAAAGCACTAGAAAATGGTTTGAGAGAAAGCACTGGAGACTTCTAAAGTGGCCAGCAATGAGTCCAGACCTGAATCCCACAGAACACCTGTTGAGAGATCTCAAAATGGCAGTTTGGAGAAGGCACCCTTCAAATCTCAGGGACCTGGAGAAATTTGCCAAAGAAGAATGGTCTAAAATTCCAGCAGAGCATTGTAAGAAACTCATTGATGGTTACCGGAAGCGGTTGTTCGCAGTTATTTTGTCTAAAGGTTGTGCTACCAAGTATTAGGCTGAGGGTGCCAATACTTTTGTCCGGCCCATTTTTGGAGTTTTGTGTAAAATTATCAATGATTTGACTTTTTTTTTCATTCTCTTTTGTGTTTTTTCATTGCAAGCAAAATAAATGAAGATATTATTACCAAAGCATTTGTGATTGCAATCATTTTCTGGAAGAAGTTGAGTATTATCTGACAGAATTGCAGGGGTGCCTCTTTTCCAGCACTGTACCTATACGGTGAATGCGCAAGCATTTTTGAAAGCGCAGTTTTTCTGCTGTAGATTCTTTTTGCAATGTGTAGACGGGATTAGCCAGAATCCCATTCACTTTGCAGGTACTGGAAAACGCAGGGTTTTTTTTTGACGCAGTGTTTCCGCCGTGGCCAAAATGCTGCTTTTTCACAACGTGGGGCCCCGACTTTAAATAGGAATTTTAACACTTTGCTATTTATGAAGTTCTAGAAAATGCTTCTTTCACACGATAGCTTTTCTCAATACATCAAAACATGCAGCAAGTTTGGAAAGTGAAATATAGATACTTACTTTTTGAAGAGTTCTTTGTCCAGCATTACTCCATCAGATGAGGTTTGCAGAGAAAGTCTCAACATGTCCATACATTCTTTCAGCCTCGGATCAGATGTGCGCAGACCAGTAGCCTTTAGTGCCTGCAAAAAAATAAACAGAAAACATTAATGACTTATTACAGATTTGCTATATTATTTAAGATAATTTCTAAGACATTGAACACAGACCTTATCAGGCAAATACATTCATCAGTTATAACATAAAAACATTGGATTATCTCATGGAAATAGCACTTGCCATAGGATATATTAAGTAGCAACAGTGAGTTACTGAAGTTAATATGTTGGATCAAGAAAAATGGGCATATGTATGGATCACAGAATTTAGCAAATGCCAAATTGTGTTGTCATAGAATTTCCAAAGCAGCAGGACTTTGCTGGTGTTTGTGGTATGCAGTAGTTAGGATCTACAAAAAGTGGTTGAAAGAAGGACAAGTGTACAGACAACAGGGTCACAGGTGCATAAGGTTTGCTGATGAATGTATGGACCAAGAGTAAGAATTGTCTGGCCGATCCTGCAGAACTGGAAATAGAAAAATAATCTTGGCTATGATAGAAAGGTATGTGAGCAAGGGAGACAATGCTACAATAGGCACATACGTATCAGAACTAGACCATGTACTAATTGAATAAGGTGGTCAGGTTTTCCTTGACATTTTTGGATGGGTGAGTGGATGTGACTATGGGAAAAAGGCAAGCTGTAGAGGTAGGTCGATGCTGTGAACAATTGTTCTGCTGGGAAACCTTGGACATTAACACATGTGCAGTGGAGTTAAATGGCACACTGTGCATGCACCAGGATCTGCTAGAGAAGAGTCCAGGACTCCTCTAAAGCAGGTTAAAAAAAATATGAAACTTATCATCATGACAGACGGAACTGTGGTTACCTACTTTGAAGCCCTACACTCCTGCACCATAAGGATATGATTCGGAGCTCCAATCAGAGACAGACAGTGTTTCTATTCATGTTTTAATAAGTGTGATTGTGTGTGTGTTATATAATATCTCTATGTCAGTGTGTGTGTATGAGTATACTGTATATAAATATATACAAACATATCACACACATATACACACCCACATGCAATCATGGTTAAATTTTTCCAGAAAAATGAAGTATTTCTCCCAGAAAATAATAGCAATTACACATGTTTTGTTAAACACATGTTTATTTCCTTTGTGTGCATTGGAAAAGCACAAAAAAAAGCCAAAAATTATATAATTTCACACAAAACTCCAAAAATGGGTTGCACAAATTTACTGGCACCTTCAACTTAATATTTGGTTGCACATCCTTTGGAAAAAAAAACAAATAATCACTTCCCAAAACCATCAATAAACTTCTTACACCTCTCAACTGGAATTTTGGACCACTCTTCTTTTGCAAACTGCTCTAGATCTCTTATATTTAAAGTGTGTCTTCTCACAACAGCAATTTTAAGATCTCTTCACAGTTGTTCAATGGGATTAAGATCCAGACTCCCTGCTGGCCATTTCAGAACTGTCCAGTGCTTTGTTTCCATCCATTTCTGAGTGATTTTTTTTTTTTTTTAACATTCAGAATTTTTATTAGGTTTTTCAAAAGCTAAACAATAATAGAAAGAAGAAAACAATATCAGGCACTGGATAGACATCATGAAAAGGGATGCCAGCGGGTAGGAGGGGAGGGGAAAAACAAATGAAGAGGGAAGGGGAAGAAGAGGTGTGGGAGAGGGGGGCAAAATAAAACAAAAGCAAAATAAAAAGTAATTGAGAAAGAAATGGCTCTGTCGCAGCAGAGCAACAAGCATACAATTAGGAGTGGCTCAAACATGAAATATGATAAGATCTCATATAATGTTCGGGGGAGGGGCAAAGAGAGAGAGAGAGAGAGAGAGAGAGAGAGAGAGAGAGAGAGTGAGTGTGTGTGTGTGTGTAAGAGAGGAAAAGGGGAAGAGAGAGAAGTGGAAATAGGGGAAGAGAGAGAAGTGGAAATAGCTGCAGAGAACAGGACAGTGTGCCAGAGAGAATTAAGGAAGAGAGGTAGTGGGGAAGGAAGACAAAGACGGAGGAGTAATAAAAAGTGTTTCACAACCACCATATCCATTGATGGACACTGTCATCTGATCTGAGTTACGCGACCAGGTCCTCCATGTGCCTGACGTGGAGAAATTCCTGCAGCCAAGCCAAGGTGGTCAGGGGGTAGTAGATTTCTACATTCTAGGGATGACGGACCTGACCTGTGCTTGTTGAGTTTGCGGGTAAGATAGAGAGGAGGACGACGGCAGGGGCGTTCCCCAGGGCAACACCAGAAACCATCTTGATGATCTTCCTACACCAAAATGGTTGTAAGAGGGGGCATCTCCACCAAATTTGTAGCATTGTAACCCTGGCCGTGCTACACCGTCAACAGCGATCCAAAACCGAGGGGAAGATTTCGGGGAGAGTGGAGGTCACTCTATACCATCATGATAGGATTTTAGAATTAGTCTCTTGTGCTTTGCATTTTTGAAGTATGTCTGCGGTCATTGTCCTGATGGAAGACCCATGATCTGGGGACGTAAATCTAGCTTTCTGATACTTGGCCCTACATTGCATCCCAAAATCCTTTGGTAATTTTATATTTCTTGATGTCTTGCACGTAGTTAAGGCACCCAGTGCCAGAGACAGCAAAACAACCCCAAAGCATTTTTGAACCTCCACCATATTTGACTGTTGGTATGGTGTTCTTTTCTTTTTAGGCCTTATTCCGTTTTCGGTAAACAATAGAATGATGTGCTTTACCAAAAACGGCTAAAAGAACTGGGATTGTTTAGTTTGCAGAAGAGAAGGCTAAGGGGAGACTTAATAGCGGTCTTTAAATATCTGAAAGGTAGTCACAGTGCAGAGGGATCTACCCTATTCTCATTAGTGGAAGGAAGTACGAGAAGTAATGGGATGAAACTAAGGGGAAGGAGATACAGATTAGACATTAGGAAAAACTTTTTAACAGTGAGGGTAGTGAGGGAGTGGAATAGGCTGCCACGGGAGGTGGTGAGTTCTTCATCAATTGAAATCTTCAAGTGGAAACTGGATAAATATATAGCTGGGATGATTTAGGAAAACCTGCTTTTGCAGGGGGATGGACTCGATGGCCCTTGAGGTCCCTTCCAACTCAAAATTAAAAAAAAAAAAAAAAAAAAAAGCTCTATCTTGGCTTACTCACATATATTTTGGCAAACTGTAGTCTAGCTTTTTTATGTCTATGTGTCAGCAATGTGGTTTTCCTGGGTCTCCTGCCATAGCATTTCATTTCTTTCAAATGTCGACGGATAGTCCTGCTGATACTGATGCACCCTGAGCCTGAAGGACAGCTTGAATTTCTTTGGAACTTGAATGGGGCTGCTTATCCACCATCCCGACTATCCTGCGCTGCAACTGTTCGGCTAAGGTCCCATGCAGCGGGGGAACAGAAAAAAGTGCTTTCACAGGTTTCCTCTGCGGACTTTCTGCTTCCATTATACCTATAGGGAAACAGCTGGCTTTTCTGTAGGTATAATTGAAATGCTGCAATTTCCAAAACTGCAACGCATGTCCACTGCACGTATTTTTCTGCAAGGTGTGGATGGGATTTGCTACAATCCCATCAACGTTGCAGTGCCTGTAAAACACCGCATTTTTTTCCGTACTGTTTACACCACGTGGGATCACGGCAGACACACAATACAAAGACTGAGTCAATGTCTCTCCTTTTTATCTAGTTTCAGGTGTGATTTTTATATTGCCCACACCTGTTACTTGCCACAGGTGAGTTTGAATGAGCATCACATGATTCAAAGTTATTTACCCATAATTTTGAAAAGGTGCCAACAATTTTGTCCAACCCATTTTTGGAGTTGTGTGTGAAATTGTTGTTCCAATACACACAAAGGAAATAAACTTGTGTATAACAAAACATGTGTAATTGCAATAATTTTCTGGGAGAAATACTTCATTTTCAGGGTGCCAACACTCATGATTCATGACTGTATATATGAAAATGTGTGTGTGTGTATATGTGTCTCTGGAAATTTGAGCGTTTCATTTGATCTGTAGACAAAGAATTGTTAATGGTGGTTAATTAGTAGCCAGGTGGGCTATACACTTCCCATAATGCCCCCTGTCTGGGTAAAGATAGGCTGTGTGCCACAGTCCGATAGAGCCAGGACAAACGTGAGTGGGTATAAACTGTTAGGTTTGTGGAGATACTGGGGGGCACTGAATGTGCAGTCAGTAGCCAGATGGCTGAGGATTTTATTTTGTACTTTGATGTACATACTGTTTGCTGTGAAAACAGAAAAATAAAGCTGGGAGAGGTCAGTTTAGAACCAAATTCACTGTGTTGCAGTGCAAAGTTATTAGAAATTGTTGATGTTGACAAAGAGGTGGAGATCCTATGAGCTATTATAACTCCAGAGTTGTCACAATATGTGTGTCTGTGTGTATATTGTGAAAAGGTGACAAGTAAGATTCTGGAAGGTCGCTATATCTCTCCCAGATTCCTTACTTATGTGAGGTAGATTAGGTAAAACATTAAGCTGGGAGAAGGCTGTCTTTTGTTAACCTCTTCCTCTCCTACTAGGGAGGAGCCATCAACCACAGGTGGAAGCTGGGCCTCATTAAAAGGCCTATAAAAAGTTGGCCAGTTCTCACTACTGAGCAGTTCCTGGGGGAGAAAGGAGGAGCCGAGCTCTGTCTTAACACTGTGAAAATTGGTGAGATGCTGGTGTGAACTGCTGCTACTGTTTTGCCCTGTTTGTTAACCGTGTGGCTGAAGCAAGCCACACGTATAATTAAGACGTTTTTTCTGTGTTAGTAGCTCAGACAAGCAGGTTTTTGTTACCGTTTTGCCTGACTGTTCAAGCTTATTTTGTTTTGCTGTTTTTGTAAAATAAACACACAGGGTAAAACCTGTTTACACCTGAATTTTTGTGTCTGTGTCTGACTGTCTGGGTCCGCTGCTGCTACCACAGAGCCTATCCTCCCACAATATATTATACACATATATACACACATACATACCTCCCAACTTTCAAAGGACAGAAAGAGGGACAAAATATGCGGTGCGCTATGCGTGCCACGGCAAATTAAGCTCCACCCACTTCTACATTAACTCCACCCATTCTCATCTATTTTTCCATGTGCTCCAAAACAGTATAATGCTCCTACAGTCACCCTAACATTATATGCCCCCACATTATAATGGTCCCCTCCAATTGCCCCACGTTATTAAGTCCCTCTCCTCGTGCCCCAGTTTAAATTGGCAGAAACTATAGGGGGACAGGGGAACATTAAACTATGGGGTAGCTGGAGGGTGATATTAAACAGTGGAGGTAGCTGGAGGGGGACATTAAACTGGGGGCAACTAGAGGCAGACATGTCCCCCTCCAGCTACACCCCACGGTTTAATGTCCTCCTCCAGTTGCCCCCAGCTTAAAGTCCCCCTTCTTCTGCCCCTAGTTTAATGTGCCCCTTCATCTGCTATCAATGTCCCCCTTCATGTCACCAGCTTAATGCCCCCTTCATCTGCCCCCAGTTTAATTGCCCCCTCCATCTACCACCAATTTAATGTCTCCCTTTATCTGCCACCAGTTTAATTTCCCCCTACAGCTGCCCACAGTTCCGCCCTCTTGCTCACACATGCTCTCTTCTCACCTACTTATCTTTGATCACGCTCTGTTCTCTCTCTGTAACATCACACTGACCGGCAGTATCCAGAATAGCTCCGCCCACACGAGTCTGACCACATGTTCATGACGTCATCAAAGGTCCTTTAGCCACTAGGATTTAGCATCTACCATTTAGCCTTTACCCTACCCTAATAAAGTTTGTTAACAGCAAAACACTTCAGGGGCATAGCGGGACAAACTGTAAGCTATCCGGGACCGTGGGACAGCAGTGTAAATTCGGGACTGTCCCGCCAGATGCTGGACTGTTGGGAGCTATGCACATATATATATATATATATATATATATATATATATATATACACACAAACACACACACACACACATTTCTTATAGTTGGGGCCACTCGTTTCAACTGCTAGTCAAAACGGACAACCGCAGCTACACTGGCAAAAAATAAATTTAACAACAGGTTATTGTTGGAATGGAATGAAAATGATTACATATGCAAGAGAAATGATATATGTAAGCATTTACAATATTAGAGTGAAAGTATAAGTTTATTGAGGGAAAAATGCACAAAAGGAGGCTCTAGTACCCTGTTGGGCCACCTGGATACAAGATGGGATAAGGTTGGGCATGGAGATATACAGATTCTGTATGTTATCTTGAAGGACATTTGCACTCAGATGTTGCAGCTGGGTGTGCACATCCTACACACGTAGATTGCCAAAGCTGGCATTCCATTTGGGCCCATAAATGCTCTATTAGAGATATATCTGGTAACTGGGCAGGTCAAGGAAGTGTTGCAATCTAGCAGAGACATACCTGGAAATCCCTTGCTGTGTGGACAAGCATTATCCTGTTGAAAAATGTCAGCTGGAATCCCTGCCAAGTGCGCAAGAAGCCATAGAATACCCTGCGCATATTGCTGCTAGTGTCCCTTGTATCACTACTAGAGGTGACTGTTGTGCTTAAATGACTTCCCAGATGATCACACCAGCAATTGAGGCAGTGTGTTGCTCAACAGCAAAGGCAGGATTGAAGTTCCTCACCACAAGGTCTCCATACTCACCATCGTCAGGTGCCAAATTTAACCTGCTTTTGTCACTAAAGACGATATGGTTCTAGCATTACAGGGTTTCTCTGTTACGGCAACCACTACAAACAAAAGCCAGGGTGGCAGGCTGTCAATGGCAGAATATATAATGGGCACCAGGAAACCAAATTTCCTTCTACTTAGTGCCAAAAAATGGTCCAGACATGGGAATTAAATAAAGGTGCCACATGGATGGTGCGCAAGATAACTGTAGGGGAACTGCTCATGCTTGTTGGTGGATCAAATGATACTCTTTACTGGTGGTTTGATTTGGACATCCAGAGCCTCTTCACAATACCCCTTTTACAGCCAAGTCAGAACGGACTAGATGGCGACATAACTACATGCCAAGTTTTGCAGCAATCTGACATTTTTATCACTGTGCTTTTTGTTTGCTTTTTAAATCTCCCATGGCCAGTGGACATTGCAGAAGCACTTCATGTTCCTCAAGGCCAGATCACTGGATGGTCATTCCTCCATCCTTTGTCTCACTACAGCTCCATACAGATGATTGGTTCAGGAGCCTGGTGTTGGCCCCCAACAGATCAGGAATTTATAGAGGTTTCTAGTACATAGCACTGGGACAAAACTCATTTCAAGTCACTCTCACTTTCAGAGCCCTGGAATATAGTAACATTGTAGATGAGATTCAAAAAAAGACACCGCTCCATCAAGTCCAATCTATACCCAGCAGTGTTGATCCAGAGGGAGGCAAAACACCCCATGAATGAAAAAAAAATTCCTGACTCCAAATGTGGTAGTTATATAAAACCCTGGATAAACCTGTCTTCACCAAACGCATAAAATCTGTAACCTGTAATAATTTATCCTTTCAAGAAAGACATCCAGGCAATTTGCACAATGAATCCACCTTCACTACATCCTGTGACATTAAAGGGGTTTTTCCGGGCAAAAATTATTATTTTTTCTTTATAAAAAGTCTGTAAGTGCTTGCTATTAATGGGTTAATAAGTGCACGCAAATACCTTTAGCAGTGCTTTGAGTGATTTCTGGGTTTCTCTGGGAGCTCCAGGCATCTTCTGCAATTGTTTACATTGCATAGCTTTCTGTGCTTCTCTCCTACAACTACCATAATGCTCTCACACCCTTCCCCCTCCCTGTCTCCCTAGCTAGCCCACCGAACTAACTCAGCCCACCCCACCACATCATACTTACCTGTCTTCCTGTCTCCACTTCTTCTCGATGTGTGCCTGGAGCGGAGGCAATGCTGGCTCTGCGCTGCAGGTTTCACATACTGTCTGGAGCCAGGCCCGACGTCACTTCTGGAAGTTAAGTCATGGCTCAGCTTCGGACCGGAAGCAAGAGAAGCTGGGTAAGTATTATGTGCCAGCTTCCCAGGCGGCCTTCTCTGGATGACGCGTCGGCCCGCGTCCAGAGGAAAAGGTAAGTACAATGGGGCTGGGGGGGGGGGCGAGGTCTTTACACTGCCGTAACGGGTCAGGATCTGGATTAGAGCAAAGACCCGTTACATCAGAAAAAATGTAATATATGTAGGTCACATGACCTACATACTGTATATTACTGAAAAACTATATAATATTGAAAATAAAGATGTTGGAGGGGGGCATGAGGGACTTAGTCAGAGATTGTTTATCCTGGACAACCCCTTTAAGATCCCTAGCATCACTGCTCTTACAGTAAAAAATCCCCATCTATGATGCTGGTTTAATATACTTTCCTCTAGACCAGTGGATCTTTACTAATGCCGTGACCCTTTAATACAGTTCCTCATGTTGTGGTGATCCCCAACCATAAAATAATTTTTGTTGCTAATTCATAACTGTAAAAAAAAACGTTTTTTTTTGCAGTAGTTGATGATTTTACATTTACCCAGTAATTATAATTCAAGAAGTGTCGTTTTACCTCCAATACTGTGCTTTCAACACAGTAGCTGATTTAACAAAGTAGCTGCTTTAACCACTTCAGTACGGGGCCTATTTCTGGTCCAAGACCAGACACATTTTTGGGTATTTTGTATGTGCGGTTTTTAGGGCTGTAACATTTTTATCATTTGGGTTATTCAACTAATTCCTGCGTCTTTTTTCGGTGACACATAGGGCTTTATTTTTATGTTGCTTTTATTTTTGCATGTTTTTTAATTTTTAATATAAACAAGAGGGAAAACGGGTCTGTTTTTAACCTTTCATTTTTTTTTTATTTAATAGCACAAAGTGCTACTAAAAAACCATCTCTCTGGGAGACAGCTAGAGGAGCGGTGTCTCGGTTCCTAAGACCATCGGAAATATGTGTCACGAACCACGGGTTGAGAAACGCTGCTCTAGATGTAGAGGATGTCTACCTTGTCACTGTCAACCATCTAGAAGTAAAAAGATCATTAGAAAGTTCTTCGTACTGTCCCTACATGTATTTTGTACATTGTGATTGGATCTCCTCATAGCCATCTTTCCTCTAACCTGAATAACCCCAAATCTGTTAATCTGTCATTGTATTACAATCCATTCAAGCCCCTAATTATCTTAAGATATCTTTTTCTGCACTCCCTCTAGTTCAGTCATGTCCTTCTTGAACACAGGGGCCCAAAATTGTGCACAATAGTCTATGTGGCCATACCAGTGATTTGTATAGAGGCATAACCATGTTTTGTACTGCACATCTATTCCTCTTTTCATGCATCTCATAATTTTATTTGCCAAATCTCCACCCACGCTTCCAGGTTCCCTAGATCCCCCTGTAATATTCTACTATCCTCCTCAGTTTTAATTACTACACTTTACCAGGTCTTATCAAAATGAAGATCCTAATACTGACCCCTGTGGCCCCCCACAGATGACTGTGGTCCAGTCTGAGTACTTCACATTAACCAGCATCTCTGTTTCCTATCACTGAGCCATTTGTGAATCTAAATGCATATACAGTTGTGCTAAAAAATTTACATACCACAGCAGATTTTTTTGGCCTTTTTTCAGAGAATATGAATGATAACACAAAAACTTTTTCTCCACTCATGCTTAGTGGTTGGTTGAAGCCATTTGTTGTCAAACTTCTGTCTTTTTTTTTTTTTTTAATCATAATGACAACCAAAAACATCAAAATGACCCTGTTAAAAAGTTCACATACCCCAGTTCTTAATACCATGTATTGCCCCCTCTAACATCAATGACAGCTTGAAGTCTTTTGTGGTAGATATGGATGAAGCTCTTTATTTTCTCAGATGGTAAAACTGCCCATTATTCTTGGCAAAAAGTCTCCAGTTCCTGTAAATTCCTGGGCTGTCTTGCATGTTCTGCACGCTTGAGATATCCCCAGAGTGGCTCAATGATATTGAGGTCAGGAGACTGAGATGGCCACTTCAGAACCTTCACTTTCTTCTGCTGTAGCCAATGACAGGTCAACTTGGCTATGTGTTTTGGATTGTTGTCATGTTGGAACATCCAAGTACGTCCTATGTGCAGCTTCCTGGCTGATGAGTGCAAATTTGCCTCCAGTATTTGCTGATAACGTGCTGCATTCATCTTTCCTTCAACTTTGTGCCTTTGAAGCTCACACATCCCCACATCAGTGATCCACCTCCGTGCTTTACAGTAGGAATGGTGTTCCTTTTATCATAGGCCTAGTAGACACCTCTCCAATAATGTAACATTTATGGTTGTGGCCAAAAAGTTCGATTTTTGTCTCATCACTCCAAATTACCTTGTTCCAGAAGATTTGAGGCTTGTCTCTGTGATGTGGCGTATTAAAAGCAAGATTCTTTGTGGCACTTGCGCAGTAATGGCTTTCATCTGGCAACTCAACCATACAGCCCATTTTTCTTCAAGTGCCTCCTTATTGTGCATCTTGAAACAGCCACACCAATAGTTTTCAGAGAGTCCTGTATTTCTGTTTGAACACTGCTGACTGGCATTATTAATTCCTTGGATATCTTTTTATATCCCTTTCCTGTTTTATACAGTTCAACTACCTTTTCCCGTAGATCCGTGGACAATTATTTTGCTTTCCCCATGACTCACAATCCAAAAATGTCAGTGGCTGAAGGAAAGATGCAACAGTCTGTCTGGATCCCAGAAACTCACTCAGCTTTTATGCACACACACTGATTACAAGCAAACAGGTCACAGGTGAGGATTTTACCTTTAGTAGCCATTCAAACCCCTTTGTGTCAACTTCTGGGCATGTTATTAGTCCAAAATCACCAGGGTATGTGAACTTTTGAACAGGGTCATTTTGATGTTTTTGGTTATCATTATGATTTAAAAAGAGAAAACACAGAAGTTTGGCAATAAATGGCTTCAACCAACCACTTACCATGAGTGGAGAAAAAGTTTTTGTGTTATCATTCATATTCTCTGAAAAAAGGCCAAAAAAAAAAAAATATCTGCTGTGGTATGTAAACTTTTTAGCACAACTGTACTTCATCCAGTTCCAACGTTTTCATTTTGTATACCAACCTTTCATGTGGACAGTACTGAATACTTTTGGTAATGCTGTAGATGTAGTTTATCTGAACTTTTCAATGTCCAGGCTAGAGCTAACCTCTTCATAGAAGCTGATCAGATTAATCTGACATGACCTTGCTGATTTGGTGTTATAAAGTTATTTTCATAGAGAAACGCCAGAATAGCAACTCTTAGGCTAGTTGCACACAGCAGAGTACTCGCCGCTGGCTGTGACTGAATGGCACAGCCGGCACATTGATGTCATCCGTGTGCCACCCATGCACCGGCCATGCTTCCGTGGCTCCATTCAAAACCAAACAGAAATACGTTTTGTCCTGAGTTTTGTGCGGCCCGGACTGTCGGCCCACCGACTGATCCGTGTAATACTCGGTCATGTGCATGGGTCAATAGAAATGAATGGGTCAGAGTGCTGCCTGGGAAAAACCAAATGAAATGTAAAGCGGTCAGTACAATATGAAGATTGAAATGTTCCCAGATGCTATTTCAGTAATAGATATATATAACTGTAATTTTATTGAAAAAATTTTCATTAACAAGGAATAGAGAAAAAACAAAAAAACAATAATAATCAAACAAACAGGAAGCATTGAGGTAAATAGAGGCTATCTGCCTCCTCCCCCTTAAGCAATATGCATTTAAATTAAGCAGTGAACAAGGGAGGGGGGGAATGGAGGGGTTAAGAAGACAAGGGTAGGACCAAAGGGAGGGGGGGAGGGAAGGAGAGGACTAGAGATCAGAGACCCTGTGATGTACAATACATGTCCCAGGGTGCCCAAATAGCCCCAAAGGCTTCCCGTGAATTATGTAGGCCAGCAGTCAGGTATTCAAGACTCCTCACATCCTTCATTCTAGACACAAGCTCAAGACTAGATGGGGGACTCACTTTCTTCCAGTTTCTAGCTATGAGAGTTTTAGCTGCAGTACAAAGATGCAAGAAAAGCCTGGATGACTTATTGCTCAGGTGTCTGGGGGGAAGGTTCAGGAGATAAAGAAGAGGGTCAAGAGGAACCTCTTGCAAAAAGAGAGCAGTCGTCAGAGTCCTGACCTCCCTCCAAAAACCGAGGATGAGAGGGCACGTCCAAAAGATATGGTGCAGGGTACCCACCGCAGCTCCACAGCGCCAGCACCATGGGGGAACTAATGGGTTTAAAGTATGAAGGAGAGCCGGGGTATGATACCAATGCATCAACAGCTTATACTGCGCTTCCCTAAACGTAATGCACTGAGATGATTTCTGGGCCCGAGACCATACAATCCGCCACTGTTCCTGGGAGATGGGTTTACCCACCGCCTCCTCCCATTTAAGCATATAGCGATGATTAACAGGAGAGCCTGTAGTTTGTGAGTTAAGAAGTTGGTAAATAGAGGATATAAAGCCCCTAGTGGACGTGCCTGCACGGCAAATCTTTTCAAAAGCGGTGGGGAGTGACACCTTAAGAGACCCATGGAGGGAGCGGACAAAGTGAACCACCTGCAAGTAATGGAACCATTCAGTACCTGGCAGGTTTTGATTAGCTGTAAGATGAGCAAAGGACCTGAGTTCCAAGGTTCCAGGGTCAACCATATCAGCAATCCGGTAAAGGCCAGCTTCAGACCACACTTTAGTCATGGCAGAAGTCAGGCAGGGACATGATGAGCGCGGGGACATCAGGGAGAATCTAGCACAACAGGTAGACCAGATAGATCTAGTAAACCGAATGGGGCCCAACAGGTACGAGGCAGGGGGGGTGGGGGGGGAGCTGACCCACAGAAGCGCGTTAGGATGCATGGGTGCCAGCCATAGCTTCTCTATCTGCACCCATCTGGTGTATGCTGGCATAGCCGCCCAGAATGGGATATGGCGTAAGTGGGCCGCCCAGTAATAATGTAACAGATGTGGGACAGCCATACCCCCAGACCCCCTATCCGCCAGCATAACAGATCTAGGTATTCGGTGTCGTTTTGCTTTCCAGATAAACTGGAAGATAGCTTTCTGTAGGTTCCGTAATTCTCCCCGAGGTATCGCGACCGGGAGCATCTCGAAAAAATACAGTAGCTTCGGGAGGAGAGTCATCTTGACCGCAGCAATTCTCCCCAAAAGGGAGATAGGCAAGGGTTGCCATTTGTCCAATAGGGCTCTTAGCTCACAAAACAACCGCGGGTAGTTTGCCGAGTAGAGGGTCGCATAGGAGGTGGATACATGGACTCCCAGGTAGCGGATAGAGGACTCCCGCCACTGGAAATCGTAATTACTGCGGAGGAGAAGGAAAAGGTCCCGTGGGATGTTAAGTGGGAGTGCCTCAGTCTTCGCGGGGTTCACCTTATACCCTGAGAGATCACCATAGGTCTCCAGCGAGCGCAGCAAGTTTGGAAGGGTAGTATGAGGGGAGGTGAGAGTGAGGAGTACATCGTCCGCGAAGAGAGATATCTTAAATTCCTTATCTTGGACCATGATCCCCTTGATATTAGGGTCTCGCCTAATCTTGGCCGCTAGCGGTTCACTGCAGAGGGCAAATATGATGGGTGACAGGGGGCAACCCTGCCTAGTGCCATTTCGAATAGGGAAGGAGGGCGAAGATGCATGGGGAAGCTTAATTGCTGTTGAGGGTAAGGAGTAAAGGGCCTGGATAGCTGTGAGAAACGGTCCCGTAAGCCCGAACGCCTTAAGCGTAGTATGCATAAACGACCAATTTATGCGGTCAAAAGCCTTTTCAGCGTCCAGGCTCAAGAGAAGGGCCGGGGTAGAATAATGATTGGCCACCTCCACCAAATCCACAGTCCTCCTGGTGTTGTCACCACCCTGACGACAGGGGATGAATCCCACCTGGTCCTTATGGACAAGCAGAGGGAGCCAAGCATTCAGTCTATTGGCTAAGAGTTTGGTGAAAAGTTTCAGGTCCGTGTTCAGCAAAGCAATCGGTCGGTAGTTAGCACAATCCTGCAAGTCCTTACCCGGTTTAGGGACCAATGTGAGTAGTGAAGAGAGCATAGTCGGGGGTATAGGGGAACCTGAAAGGAAGGAATTGAAGAGGGACAATAGATGAGCAGAGAGTTCACCCTGGAAAACCTTATAATAATTGTAAGTGAACCCATCTGGGCCTGGGGCTTTCCCATTTGGGAGGTCCCTCAGGACCCCTTCTAGTTCCTCCCTGGTGATGGGGGTGTTCAGGGAGGTTAAGGCCTCAGGAGGAAGGCGTGGGAGACAACAATCCTTTAAATAGTCTTCCAGTAGTGTTGAGTCATCCCCAGGGAGTAGTGCTCGTGGGGGGGGTAAGTCATACAGCTTAGAGTAGTAAGAGTGGAACGCCAGCACCACAGCATCAGGGTGATGCTGAAGAGTACCCGCGGGGTCACGGACAGAGTGTGGTGTGGAAGAGGCCCGATGATCCCTGAGGGTTCCTGCCAGGAGGGTATGAGATTTATTACCTCGTTCAAAAAACCTCTGACG
This sequence comes from Leptodactylus fallax, assembly GCA_947044405.1. Classification (NCBI taxonomy): domain Eukaryota; kingdom Metazoa; phylum Chordata; class Amphibia; order Anura; family Leptodactylidae; genus Leptodactylus; species Leptodactylus fallax. The sequence continues at coordinate 825,358 of CAMRHE010000594.1, forward strand.
GGTATAAAGGAGAAGTCGTTCCACATGGCGGGTCTCCAAATCACGGAGGTCCGCCCGGGCCAGGACCAAACGGCGAAGAACCCCCAGGGATGGATGCGCTGCCAAAGTCGTCGTAAGGGACCGAATACGGGCTTGGAGGAGCTGTTCCTGGGCCTGTCTGTCCCTTTTAAGCCTAGAAGCCAATGCGATACAGCATCCTCTCATGACCGCCTTATGGGCTTCCCAGAGAATGGCAAGAGAGTCTACCGAGCCTAAGTTGTCCCTAAAATAATCTATCAAGTGTGTGCGCAGGGTCTCGAGGGAGGTCGGCGATTTGAGCAGTGTTTCGTTAAGACGCCAATGACATTGGCGAGTAGGCACTGGAGTCGTAGATAAGGTAACCACGACTGGGGCATGATCAGACCAGGTGAGAGGGCCAATGTTCGTGTCCCTAAGCAAACGAAGAGCGGGAGCATTTCCAAAGAAGTAGTCAATGCGGGTGTGAGTGTTATGAGGGTGAGAAAAGAAGGTGTAGGAGCGCGCCGTAGGATTGTCCACTCGCCAAAGGTCATACAAAGAGTGGGCGCGGATCAGCCTGCGGAACTCCCTTGCAAGTTGGGCCAACCTATGGGGGGTTGGGCCCTGGGGTAACGCCAGACGATCCGCCCGTTCAGAGAAGACCATGTTAAAGTCTCCCCCCACCAGCCAAGCTGATGGTGGGAGAGCGCGCAGACGGGAGAATACCCGGCGCAAGAACGGGATCTGCGCTGAATTGGGGGCATAGACATTGCATAAAACAATCGGGGCACCATAAAGGAGCCCCTCCAAGATAACAAACCGGCCACCTGGGTCTATGTGGGAAGTCGTCACTGTAATTGGGCAGGATCGAGAAAGAAGGATAGCCACCCCAGCTCTGCGTCAATTGTGGAAGGCCGAAAAAGCTACGGGAAAATAATGCTTAGCGAAGGCAAAAGTACCAGCGCGGTCAAAATGAGTCTCCTGAAGAAACGCCACATCCGCTCGTAAGGAGCGGAGTTCTCTAAGGACATGGCGCCTTTTAATGTTGGAACCCAGGCCCTTGACATTAATTGTCATGCACCTAACCATTGGGACCCAGGATTGGAGGACAGTGGCGGATTGCAATAAGCTCACCCATCTCACATGACGCTGGCAAGTTTCCCTCGGAGAGGCAAAAGGGCAATCCACAAACAGGAACCCAAAGTCGAGGCATGGTCTCTAGATCAGGGAGGGGGGGGAAGAGAGGGAGGGAGGGAGGCAAAAGACATCATAAATGACAAAGTAAAAATAAAAACAGTTAAACAATACTTTGTGGGCGAGGCTAAGTCACTCGCCTGGGGACCAATGAGGGCAGCCAGAGGTCCAATCAGGATCAATGGCCGCACAGTCCAAGTATCCCCTTAGGGGGGAGAGCGTGGACAGGAGGTCGGAGGGGAGGCGGTGGATCCCCAACCACCAGTAAAAAGAAGGAAGGAAGGGGAGTCACCGGAACCCCACCCCGCCCCCACTCCGCTAAAACAATCCAATAATAAGCATAATAGATGAGACCCGTAGACCTAAAAAAGAAAAAAAGAGAAGCAACATAACATTAAGGCATGCAGATTCCAAAGCACCACCGAGAAAAGGGAGAACGTCTCAAGGGGGGGCAGCCTCCTCAGGGATCAGTCTCCAGCCGGGGCCTCCGAGTGGTCACCACCGCGGAGGATGCATGACGTTGTCTGGGCTCCAATCGTTGCCAAACCGGTGGTGGGGGAGGGGGTGGAGAGAATAGCTCCCAGTCTGTTAAATCCAGCAGGGGAACATCCAATAGGTCACAGAAGAGAGGCAAATCCGCAAAGGAGCGAAGCGTAGCGGAGCGACCATCCCTACGAGCAATGAGAGCAAACGGAAATCCCCACCGGTAAGGAATTTGGTGCTCCTGAAGAATCTGGAGGAGGGGTCGGAGAAGGCGGCGTTTCTGGAGGGTAATTAGCGACAGATCCTGATAGAATTGTAGTGGAGCTCCCTGAAACTCGAAGTCTTTGAGTTTGCGCACTTTGCTCATTATAGCCTCTTTAAGGGTGAAGTCGTGGAGGCAGCAGATGACATCACGGGGTGTGGCGGAAGATCCTCTGGGTCGAAGGGCTCGATGTGCCCTATCAAACTTAATTTTGTGGGACGGGGGCTCCTGTAGTATAGTGTTGAAGACAGCCTCCAGCAGAACAGGCAGATCCTCAGATTGGTCAGCCTCTGGGAGTCCCTTGACGCGTATATTGTTGCGCCGGCCCCTGTTGTCAAGATCCTCCAAGTGGCGTTGCATGTCCCGTATAGCTGAACCCTGTTCAGTGGTAGTATCATGCAGTGAGGCAACATAGTCCCTGGTAGTGTCATGGTCATTCTCCAGCGTGTCCATTCGGTTAGCAATGGAGTGTAAATCAGTGCGGAGGGTAGCAATTTCAGATCGGAAGGATGCTGTGATTTCCGCAACCATACTTTTAAGGTCTTGTTTAGTAGTAAGTTGAGGAAGAAGGTCCGCCATGGATGATGGTGCTGAAGATGGGCCTGGAATGCAGCTCTGGGGGTACAGGACTGGAGGGGGGGAGCCATAATCCTTGGGAGTGCGGGGCAGAGGAGCCCCTACGCCAGCGTCCCTCACCACGCCATCCCCCTCTGAGCCATGGAGGGGGGGGGGTGATGAGGGAAGATAGTAGCCGGGGGGCCACAGAGACCAGCTCTGTGGCCACAGGCTGCAACTCATCAGCGGTGCAGGAGGGAGCAGAGCCACTGACCTCAGAACTCCTTGAGAAGCTGGAAACATCCGGGGTCCTCTCATGCCGCTCTGCCAGGAGTGCTGGTGAAGCAGAATGTAGTTGCTGGGACATCCCAGGGTGAGGACACTGTGGGAGTACTCGTGCTGGGGAAACTCTGGGTTGCCCAGGCGCCGACAGGGATCTCTGTTGAAGCGGCGCTCCGCTGGCTGACAGGGGGAGCGCGGGAGGAGAGAAGCTGCGCTGCGATCCCTGTGCCTGGAGAGCGGAGGAAATCCAAGATGGCCGCCCCGCAGCAGCCTGGCCCGGTAGAGAAGGCCGCTGGGCCAGAAAGGCGTCCAGGGTGGCCCCCCCAGACCTCTCCACGGGCGCTGGGGTGCCCGGGGCCACCTTCCTCGGTAAGCGCTTGCCCATACTGCGCTTGCTGAGGGGTCCACGGGTCTCAGTAGCGAGCGGAGGAGCGGAGAAGGACCTGCGCGCGTGTTACTCCATGCGCGTCCAGGCCACGCCCAGTAATAGATATATAATGCCCTGTTTGTGGAACTGTGAAAAGTCAGCTCTCCAGTTATTTTGCTTAGTTTCCTAATTTAGGAAACAGCCTACATATGGCCCTAATCTTTTGCCTGGAAATATGACAGGGCTAAGAAGTGAAAAAGCACAGTATGCATTTGAGGACTAACTTTGTTATTCAAAATGCAGTTATTTGCAGAGGCTCTGAGGTAAAATAAAAATTGACCTCCAAAATATAATAAATAATAATAATACATTTTATGTATATAGTGCCAACATATTCCTCAGCACTTTACAAATTGTTGGGTTCAAGTACAGACAAAAAAAGATACATTACAAAGAAATAGTCAATTCACACAATGGACTGAGGGCCCTGCTCTCAAGAGTTTACAATCTATGAAATATGACCCCATTTTACAAGCTACACACCTAAATAAATTTATCAAGGGACATAAGTGAATATTTTGAGCCCAAGGGTGCTTCCCAAAAAAATAAAGCCCAAAGTGAAAATTTAATTTTTATTAAAAGAGGTTGTTTCAAGTCCTCATCGATGTGCGTTATTATATACCGCTAGAAAGCAGACTGTCGTCTATCGTCTTTCCCGGTACATGCCCCGGTGCAGGAGTTATTGATGCAGTTAATTTCGACACTGATATCTGTCCACTGTCAGAAGGGCAGGCCTTACAGCCTAGCGACATCACTGGGCTCGGAGCGTTTTATAGTCTACAATGTCTGCAAAGCGGCCTGCTTTAAGCCAGGGGCCAGAGACTGCTGCTGTAAGCCCAGGTGCATAATGCTGGTAAAAGAGAAAGGATGATCATGGAGAGGACAAATGAAAGCAGGTGGCACAAGTATGTCAAACATCTAATCAGCGCCAAAGGGCCCAAAAGGGCGGCAGGCGATGGGCTCTAAGGGTTCGACCAGAAAATGGAGTTAGAGAAACTGTGTTTGTCCCCACATCACCCTATCTCCATCCATTTAGAGTACGACCACTCCAGCACTCTATAGACAGGTGAGCAGCTGAATAATAAAGGATCAAATTGGAGAGTAAAAGACCTCCCTTGTTCCCTTGTTGAGGCATTATAACCAATCTAGAAATTCTGTGTTTCCCTCTGGCCCAGATAAATTGCAGCATAGAATCTTGCAATGACCGAAGGTCTTTCAAAGGGACCAGAATCAGGGTCTTGAATAAATAAAGCAACTTCGGCAATACAACTATTTCAGTGCCCATTACCTTTGAGCCCACTTTGAGTCATCAGACACACAGTCCTAAAACTTTTACGCAGGTTATCCTGGGTACCAAAAAGTTGTATATATGTAGCATAATCTGTCATTTGGGCACACAGCAGAGCTCAGAAGTGGAGTAGTAACATGTTTTTTGCCTTTTGGAGTATAGATTTAGAGGGACTGGTTTGGGTGCACAGTAGGATGCAGAACGGGAGGAGACCTGAGACAGGATTCTTGTTCCCCCCTGCCTGTTCACGTAGGCCATGGCTGTTGTGTTGTCTGAGAGAATCCTTACATGACACCCTGCTATAAGGGAGTTAAGACCAGAAGAGCCTCCTGGATAGCTGACAGTTCCCTCAGGTTGGAAGATGCCTCCCTCATGAGGGGGTTCCAGTGGCCCTGCACCCAAGATGTTGAGGTGAAAGCGCCCCAGCCATGATGACTGGCATCCGTGGTGACGCCACAGAACCACTCTCTCGAGATTCTCCCATACCTGCCACCAACAGAGAGAGTTCTTGATTCTCTGGGGAATCACAATCCTCTTGTCCAGGGAAGAGAGCTGCTTGTTTCATACAGATAGAAGGAACCTCTGCAGAATCTTTGTATGGGGCCTGAGCCCATAGGATGGCCGGAATAGTGGCTGTCAAGGAACAGAGGAGATGCATTATTTCTCTTACGGAACTTGATCGTGCTGAACAAAAGGAGGAGATCCTTACTTGAAGGGTGTCCCTTTTCTCTTGGGGAAAAAATGAAGTCTCTAGCTGGGAATCCAGGAGGATACCCAAGAAGATCTTCTGCCTGCTTGGAACCAAACTGGACTTATTAACCACCCTAGATCTGTAAAAGTTTGTCTTACCCGATTTATTTATTTATTATGCTTTCATATATAGCGCCATCATGTTCTGCAGTGCTTTACAGACATTGTCAGTCACTGTCCCATATAGGGCTCACAGTCTACATTCCCTATCAGTATGTCTTTTGGAGTGTGGGAGGAAACTGGAGTACCCGGAGGAAACCCACGCAAATACGGGGAGAACATACAAACTCTTTGCAGAAGTTGTCCTCAGCAGGATTTGAACCCAGGACTCCAGCGCTGCAAGATGAGTGGAGCTGATATCAAAAAATTGTCCAGATAAGGGATAATCTGGATTCCCTCTAGATGCAGAAAGGAGCATATCTCTGCCATGATCTTTGTAAAAACACGAGGTGTTACTGAGAGGCCAAACGGAATGGCTTGAAACTGAAAATGGACCAGACAACCTCCACTGCGAAAGGCAATCCTGAGGAACTTCTGTGAATCCGGATGGATCGGAACATGATAATATGCATCTATTGAGTCGAGCGAAACCATACAGCAGTATTTGGTAAGGAGATTTATGGTGGATAGAATGGTCTCCATTTTGAACCTCTTGTATTCCAAGTAACGGTTGAGAGATTTTAAATTCAGAATTGCTCAGAAATACAGGAGAATAATAACCCTCCCCGACCTGGGATGAAGGGACCAGAATAATGACCCCTTCCTCTAAAGTAAATCCAGCTCTTGATGCAAAGCTACACCCGCTATCGGGAAGGAGACTCTTAAACTGCAAAATCTTGATGGAGCAGAAGAATTACCAAGTATCCAAGGAGAAGCTGTTATCCTCTGCCAGGCCGGATAGAACTTCTTCAGCCTTCCCCCCCACCACTTGAAGGATGGCGTCATTGGCTGGACTTGCGGTCGGAAGCAGGGGGGAGTAAACAGAAAACCTTTTCCCTTACTTCTTTGTTGCTGGGTTCTATCGCCACTTCCTTTAAGCCTCTGGTCAGGATGCCCTCTTTTCTGGTTCTGAAAGGAATGTCTCTGATGGTAAAATCTGGACTCAGAAGGAAACCCTTTCTTCTTGTCCGAGACTTTTTCCAGAATGTCGTCGAGACCAGAACCAAACAGACGGTCACCTTCACAAGGAATTTGACAAAGCTTTTTCTTTGAGCCCGCATTGCCTGACCAAGATCTCAACCAGAAAGTCCACTCTTGTAGCATTAGCCAGAGCAGCAGATCTGGCTGCCCATTTAACAATGTCCGCCGAGGCATCAGCCAAAAAATTTGAGGCTTGCTGCAGAACTGGAAGGGAGGCTAAAATCTCTTCCCATGGGGTTCCCGAAACCAAGTGCGCCTGAAGTTGATCCAGCCAAATGCCCAAGGAACGGGCAGTACAAGAAGCAGCGATGCTCGATCTTAGCATGGAGACTGGAGTCCCAAGCTCTTTTGAGAAACCCTTCCGCCTTCTTGTCCATAGGATCACGTAACAACCCCGTGCCTTCAAAGGGTAGGGTGGATTTCTTAGAAATCTTGGCCACTGGGGCATCCACTTTAGGAACGCCATCCCAGAGTTCAGCGTCCTCTTCCGAAAAGGGATACTTCCTTTTGAACATCTTGGAAGAGGAGGCCCTCTTGTCTGGATCCCGCCATTCCTTGTCAATGATCCCCTTAACCTTTTCGTGTACCGGAAACACTCAGTTTTCTTTCCCCCAGACCCTGAAACAACTGGTCAGAGATGGACAGGGGTTCTCTATGCTCTTATAGATCCATACTGGAGTGGACAGCCTTAAGGAGAGAATCCGTATCCTCAGCAAGACAAAGAGGACGCCCTACTGTATCATTAGAGGAGTCTGAGTCCTCCAGTTCCCCCTTTTCTTTGTCACTATCCGACATTTGAGCAGGAGGATAAGGATGAGCGGCTGAGGTAGAAGGAAATACCAGATCGAACATCACCGGGGTCATCAGGCGCTTGTCCACAGCGGCATTAACCTCGTCCCTGATTACTGTCTTAAAGGAATCCAACAGGGAGGACGATTCTTCCGCCACAATTTTATCTGCGCATTTCTGGCAAAACTTGTCTCTTGCCTGAAGAAGGCAGACTCTTTTTACAGAACGCACACTTCCATGCAGGAGGCCTGACTGGTTCTTTAGCCTATACATAAAACAACAAGATTCATTGTTATAAAAGGGCGGCCCCCAACCAAACCCTAAAACCACTATAGAAGGGTCCCCGGAGGGACCTACCAGGCTAGGGGTTACATCTTGGGGCTTACAAGGCTCAGCAGAATCCAGAGGGGCTGACATGATAGAAGAGAGAGTCAGCAAACAAAATAATATCTAACCAAAACTGCTACTAAAGTGAATCAAGCAGCAGCATCAAAAACACAATACAGATGGCTACAGCTGTCCCAGGAGGAAGCCAGAGCCAAAGGTCAATGCAGCTTTTAAAAAAATTAGAATTTGGCGTCAAAAAGATGCAAACCGAAAGTCCCATCCCCCGTGTGATGATTCTGCTTAAGTGTGGCTATAACTCAGATGTATTTTGGTCTCTGGGTATAGGGTCTCCCTTCTTGCTTGCACTCATTCATAATGTGCACAGCCTACTCATAGGTATATTGGCAGCAGTGGCCGGGCTGGAACAATAGGGCTTTGTATCCATCACAGCAGGGAACCATTGTATTCCTACACAGCTCTGAGTGATCAAACAAACATGCATTGTCCAGCTGCACTGGTTGACCAGATATGGCTGAAAACATTGTATCATGTCACTCGGTCTCATCTACATACAAAGGGTCTGGATTTGAGTGGATTATTCTATGAGACCTGCTGCCGCCGGTGACCTCATTCTGGGAGGTGGCATAAAGGGTATAAAAGATGAGGTAAGAGTCAGTGGGAGGAGATTATGCTATGGAGATTGGGCTGAGACCATCACAGACTACAGAGTTGTTACAGACAGACCATGAGGAGATTTTTGTGATGAGACTACTGGACTAATGCTGAGAGACTGTGTAAAGAGCATGCAGGCTGGATTACTGTTGTTGATGCCACATGCTGAAAAGCCTCCACTGGTGATCTCCACCTGCTATGTGTGAGTGTTGGACTATAGAGCCACATCCAGGATATGTGTGGTAAAGTAATCATTTCACCTTTATCCCTTTTATTTTATTTGTACTGTATCTTGTAACTAGTAACTGTTAATGCTTGCATATATCTGCATATCTGTTCTGAACTATATATGTTAGATTTTAATACCGACCCATTTAGGGGTTAATAAATATATAAAATTTAGAAGGCTTGTCTTGTATTTATCTTGTGAACCCGGCACTCACTGGCGGTGAGTGTGGTTTTTATATGAAAGAGGACTCAGGGGTGAGCCAAAGCGGTTTGGCGCACTGAGGATCTTTCACACCCCGGCATGCCGAATCCGGAAGTGAGGGAAGCCGGCCAGCTGAACACATCTGCGGCCATTTCCCCTCCTGCCTACACGTGGAGGCAGGGAAACAGGAGGCCCGGGGTGGCCGCAACTCCGGGCTTACACCTAGGGACATGTAAGACTGCAGACACCAGCTCGGACCACCTGTCCCCTATGCAGTCCTCCTAGCAGGGCTAGACAGGAGGACAGACTGCACGAACAGCATCAAACAGGACAACTTCCACCGTCTAGGGACAGGAAACAACTGGAGTGTGAGTGAAGGAGGGACCTTTTAAAGTGATGACCTCCTGTTGTTTCCTGTCCCTGGGGGCATGGAATTCCTCCTGTCAGTGCCGTTGTAGAGGAGAAAGGGAATATACCTTTTATTATTTACTAATAAATGGCAAATATTGCCTGTTCGTATTAAAATGACCCCCACACATTTATTAGGGAAAACTGGGAAGAACAGAGACAAGGGAATATCTGTCCCTTTAAATTACCGTTTCTCCCTATAGTTTAAAGTGGAGAAAAGCTTTCTCCCAAACAAAAGTAAGAGCTAAACAGCTAAACTGAGGGTGAACCATAAATTTAGAATAGCATATTCCTCCTAATCTACTGGTAGAGACTACATTGCATAGATAGATGAACTAATATTAACTCAGACTCCTAGCTCATCTCCATATAACCAGCAAAAGAACTGCATGCCAATAAGAAAACCTGACACATTTCTACTTTCTATAATACAAAGTATACTCAGAAGTATTAAATGAATGTTCTAGAGACTCTATAAGTATTCAGCCTCTCCCTCGGCACTGATGAGTTGTCGGGAGGCAACGGCAAAGTCATTTCAGAAGTCAGGAGAACAAAACGACAAAAACTGTAAACACATATATAAAACTGTGAAACTGCTATGTGTCTACCACTATTCTGGGGAGAATTATTAGCACTATACAGACAATTACCAAGCAAAACCCATCTTATAAAGACCACTTATATCAATAATACCTCTATATAAGTCCAAGATAGTACACTACTTCCACACTGTGACTACCTCCATTATAATACATAGTGAAGGAAAGATAATAGTTGTGCACTACACATACTTTTATCCTAACAAATATCAGATCAATTAAAAGGAGCTTTAAAGCACCAAATTGATTTATTATACTGATAATCTATCCACAGTGAAGAAATCAGGCGATACCTTTTAGAGGCTGAGTATATTTGATGGTAAGCTTTCGGAACCTCACCTCACCTGCAAAAAAGGTGAATGACCTGCAAGCACATCCACACCGCTGACAGTGTATCTATCCCACAGTCACAACAGGTTAACAGAATTAGGGGGACATTTTCCTGCAGGTCTTCCAATGTGGTGTATCTCATAATATGTGTGCAATGTCCCACCACAGGCCTCTATGTGGGTGAAATGGGGCAGAGACTTAACGCATGAACTCACACAGATTCAACATTAATAAAAGCAGAACATACAGCAGAAAAAGGGGCACCCATAACAACAAGCAAAATTGGGTGTGCAACAGCCACAATAGATATGTCTAATAACTGATGGACACAGTAATATTCAGGAGAAATGAGGAGACTAACAGAAAATGTGCAATATGCAAAACCAAAAGACCGGGCAAAAATTGGGTCCCACAAGAGAATACGCCAACACCGACCGAAGCACAAAAGGGTAACCCAAGAGCGAACCGCCAGGGACAACAAGAAAAGGAAAGGTGGCCAAGCAAGGCCCAGAACTCCCGAGAGGGCACGGGCCCCAAAACAACCCAAAGACGAACAAAGAGCAACAGGCAGGGGAAGGAACAAAAGGCCAGAGAACCGCAGCCACGGAGGAACAGAAGGAAAGGGCCACAGGGACAGCGAGCCCAGGGGGGCAGAAAACAGAAAGGCGGAAGAAGAAGGGGCGCGCCCCCCCCCCAGGCGGCGGGGGCGGCTCAGCACCAGCCTCTGCCAGGAGAAGGATGGGGGGGGGCGAAAGAGCGGGGGAGGGCGGCCAAAAAAGGGGGGGGGGGGGGGGGAGAACAGGGGGGGGGCGCGGGGGGAGGGGGGGGGGGGGGGGGGGAAAAAGGGGGGGGGGGGGGAAAGGGGGGGGGGGGGGGAAAAAAAAACACAAAAAACCCCCCGGGGGGGGGGGGGGGGCGGGGGGGGGGGGGGGGGGGGGGGGGGGGGGGGGGGGGGGTGGGGGGGGGGGGGGGGGGGGCCCGGGGGGGGGGAAGGGGGGGGGGGGGGGGGGGGGGGAAACAAACCCCGGGGGGTGGGGGCCCGCCCGCCCGGGGGGGGGGGGGACCAGTGGCCACATGTTTCTCCGGAGAAAACGACACTATTGAAGATTTGCAGGTTGTGGTTTTAATGGGACATTTTAAGACGCAGAAGGAAAGGAAAGAATGGGAGTACAAGTTTATGCAAAAATTTGAAACTCTGCAATTTGGACTTAATATTCATGCCAGCTTCATGTCACACTATGTATGAACTGTGAGGGTCACAAATCACCAGCTCATTGATAACAGATCCCTCACGCACCACAACTTTCCAGATTGTTTATTTTTTGACCGGTTCTAAATAACTTCTCTACTTAGATTGCATTTTGTTTTTTTAAGAACTCTAAAATCCTTTGAAGGCCCATGTATATAGGGTATAAAAAAAAATCTGTGAATTTTCAATTCTTGTATAACACCACGTCTGATGAAGGAAGCTAGTACTTCCGAAAGCTTACCATCAAATATACTCAGCCACTAAAAGGTATCGCCTGATTTCTTCACTCTTCCACTACTTGCAATGGCTAACACGGTACAGTATTATACTAAATCTATCCACAGGACAGGTTATCAGTATGTGATCTGTCAGGGTTTCACACCTGAACCCCACGCAGAACAGCTGTTCTAGCAGATTCTAGATGCCGGATGCCGCACCACTCCTATTCAAGTAATAGGAGCGGCGCTGCAATTACCCAGAACCACCACTATAGAGCGAATGGGGCTGCTGTGCCACTGCTATGACTTGAATAATAACGGTGCTGCATTCTGTCCACTAGCAGCGGTCAGCACCGGAGGCTGCTAGAACCCAGAACTGCTGGGTCCGGGTCCCCGTCAGATCACATATTAATGTCCTTTCCTGTGGAGCGGTCATCATTATCAAAAATCAGTTTGCGGCTAGAAAAGCCCTTTAAAATTGTGATTTCACCATATCCCAACAACCGCCGTGATAGTACGGCAGATGTCGGGTATTTAAATATGGTGGCCGCACAGCAGATACCCAGCAGTAATGCGCGTGAACAGTGCCTGAACTGATTGCGGGCAATAAATATAAAATGGATATAATGGTAGCTATTTACAGTGCTGGCCAAAAGTATTGGCACCCCTGCTATTCTGTCAGATAATGCTCAATTTCTTCCAGAAAATGATTGCAATCACAAATGCTTTGGTAATAATATCTTCATTTAATTTGTCTTCAATGGAAAACCACAAAAAGAATTGTCAAAAAGCCAAATTGGATATAATTCCACACCAAACATAAAAGGGGGTGGACAAAAGTATTGGCACCCTTTGAAAAATCATGTGATGCTTCTCTAATTTGTGTAATTAACAGCACATGTTACTTACCTGTGGCACATAACAGGCGGTGGTAACTAAATCACACTTGCAGCCAGTTGAAATGGATTAAAGTTGACTCAACCTCTGTCCTGTGTCCTTGTGTGTACCACATTGAGCATGGAGAAAAGAAAGAAGACCAAAGAACTGTCTGAGGACTTGAGAAGCAAAATTGTGAGGAAGCATGAGCAATCTCAAGGCTACAAGTCCATCTCCAAAGACCTGAATGTTCCTGTGTCTACCGTGCGCAGTGTCATCAAGAAATTTAAAGCCCATGGCACTGTGGCTAACCTCCCTAGATGTGGACGGAAAAGAAAAACTGACGAGAGATTTCAACGAAAGATTGTGCGGATGGTGGCTAAAGAACCTCAACTAACATCCAAACAAGTTCTAGCTGCCCTGCAGTCCGAGGGTACAACAGTGTCAACCCGTACTCTCCGTTGGCGTCTGAATGAAAAGGGACTCTATGATAGGATACCCAGGAAGACCCCACTTCTGACCCAGAGACATAAAAAAGCCAGGCTGGAGTTTGCCAAAACTTACCTGAGAAAGCCAAAAACTTTTTGGAAGAATGTTCTCTGGTCAGATGAGACAAAAGTAGAGCTTTTTGGGAAAAGGCATCAACATAGAGTTTACAGGAAAAAAAAAAAGAGGGCTTCAAAGAAAAGAACACGGTCCCTACAGTCAAACATGGCGGAGGTTCCCTGATGTTTTGGGGTTGCTTTGCTGCCTCTGGCACTGGACTGCTTGACCGTGTGCATGGCATTATGAAGTCTGAAGACTACCAAGAAATTTTGCAGCATAATGTAGGGTCCAGAGTGAGAAAGCTGGGTCTCCCTCAGAGGTCATGGGTCTTCCAGCAGGACAATGACCCAAAACACACTTCAAAAAGCACTAGAAAATGGTTTGAGAGAAAGCACTGGAGACTTCTAAAGTGGCCAGCAATGAGTCCAGACCTGAATCCCATAGAACACCTGTGGAGAGATCTCAAAATGGCAGTTTGGAGAAGGCACCCTTCAAATCTCAGGGACCTGGAGAAATTTGCCAAAGAAGAATGGTCTAAAATTCCAGCAGAGCATTGTAAGAAACTCATTGATGGTTACCGGAAGCGGTTGTTCGCAGTTATTTTGTCTAAAGGTTGTGCTACCAAGTATTAGGCTGAGGGTGCCAATACTTTTGTCCGGCCCATTTTTGGAGTTTTGTGTAAAATGATCAATGATTTGACTTTTTTTTTCATTCTCTTTTGTGTTTTTTCATTGCAAGCAAAATAAATGAAGATATTATTACCAAAGCATTTGTGATTGCAATCATTTTCTGGAAGAAATTGAGTATTATCTGACAGAATTGCAGGGGTGCCAATACTTTTGGCCAGCACTGTATAATGAGTAATTATTAATAATAAGGCTGGGGGAACTAATATACTGTGTGTATATATATACAGTCATATGAAAAAGTTTGGGCACCCCTATTAATCTTAATCATTTTTAGTTCTAAATATTTGGGTGTTTGCAACAGCCATTTCAATTTGATATATCTAATAACTGATGGACACAGTAATATTTCAGGATTGAAATGAGGTTTATTGTACTAACAGAAAATGTGCAATATGCATTAAACCAAAATTTTACCGGTGCAAAAGTATGGGCACCTCAACAGAAAAGTGACATTAATATTTAGTAGATCCTCCTTTTGCAAAAAGAACAGCCTCTAGTCGCTTCTTGTAGCTTTTAATCAGTTCCTGGATCCTGGATGAAGGTATTTTTGACCATTCCTCTTTACAAAACAATTCCAGTTCAGTTAAGTTTGATGGTCGCCGAGCATGGACAGCCCGCTTCAAATTATTCCACAGATGTTCAATGATATTCAGGTCTGGGGACTGGGATGGCCATTCCAGAACATTGTAATTGTTCCTCTGCATGAATGCCTGAGTAGATTTGGAGCTGTGTTTTGGATCATTGTCTTGCTGAAATATCCATCCCCGGCGTAACTTCAAATTCGTCACTGATTCTTGTACATTATTCTCAAGAATCTGCTGATACTGAGTTGAATCCATGCGACCCTCAACTTTAACAAGATTCCCGGTGCCAGCATTGGCCACACAGCCCCAAAGCATGATGGAACCTCCACAAAATTTTACAGTGAGTAGCATGTGTTTTTCTTGGAATGCTGTGTTTTTTTGACGCCATGCATAACGCCTTTTTGTATGACCAAACAACTCAATCTTTGTTTCAGCAGTCCACAGGACCTTCTTCCAAAATGAAGCTGGCTTGTCCAAATGTGCTTTTGTATACCTCAGGCGACTCTGTTTGTGGTGTGCTTTCAGAAACGGCTTCTTTCGCATCACTCTCCCATACAGCTTCTCCTTGTGCAAAGTGTGCTGTATTGTTGACCGATGCACAGTGACACCATCTGCAGCAAGATGATGCTGCAGCTCTTTGGAGGTGGTCTGTGGATTGTCCTTGACTGTTCTCACCATTCTTCTTCTCTGCCTTTCTGATATTTTTCTTGGCCTGCCACTTCTGGGCTTAACAAGAACTGTCCCTGTGGTCTTCCATTTCCTTACTATGTTCCTCACAGTGGAAACTGACAGGTTAAATCTCTGAGACAACTTTTTGTATCCTTCCCCTGAACAACTATGTTGAACAATCTTTGTTTTCAGATCATTTGAGAGTTGTTTTGAGGAGCCCATGATGCCACTCTTCAGAGGAGATTCAAATAGGAGAACAACTTGCAATTGGCCACCTTAAATACCTTTTCTCATGATTGGATACACCTGGCTATGAAGTTCAAAGCTCAGTGAGGATACAAAACCAATTTTGTGCTTCAGTAAGTCAGTAAAAAGTAGTTAGGAGTATTCAAATCAATAAAATGATAAGGGTACCCAAATTTTTGCAACGGTCAAATTTTGGTTTAATGCATATTGCACATTTTCTGTTAGTACAATAAACCTCATTTAAATCCTGAAATATTACTGTGTCCATCAGTTATTAGATATATCAAATTGAAATGGCTGTTGCAAACACCCAAATATTTAGAACTAAAAATGATTAAGATTAATAGGGGTGCCCAAACTTTTTCATAATACTATTATTAATAATGTGGGTTTTATATATATATATATATATATATATATATATATATATAAAACCCCCATTATTAATAATAGTTCCCCATTATAAATCCCCTCCCCCATATAATAGTTATCCTAGATTTATTAATAATAGATCCTCCTTATAAATATACACAGTATAAGGGGGGCTATAAGGAGTAACTACAGTGGGTACGGAAAGTATTCATACCCCTTTAAATTTTTCACTCTTTGTTTCATTGCAGCTATTTGCTAAAAGCCAAAAGGTTCATTTTATTTCTCATTAATGTACACTCACCACCCCATCTTGACAGGAAAAAAAAAACAGAAATGTAGATATTTTTGCAAATGTATTAAAAAAGAAGAAGAACTGAAATATCACATGGTCATACGTATTCAGACCCTTTTCTCAGTATTGAGTAGAAGAACCCTTTTGAGCTAGTACAGCCATGAGTCTTCTTGGGAATGATGCAACAAGTTTTTCACATCTGGATTTGGGGATCCTCTGCCATTCTTCTTTGCAGATCCTCTCCAGTTCCGTCAGGTTGGATGGTGAAAGTTGGTGGACAGTCATTTTCAGGTCTCCCCAGAAATGCTCAAATGGGTTGAGGTCAGGGCTCTGGCTGAGCCAGTCAAGAATGGTCACAGAGTTGTTCCGAAGCCACTCCTTTGTGTGCTTAGGGTCAGTGTCTTGTTGGAAGGTGAACCTTCAGCCCAGTCTGAGGACCAGAGCACTCTGGAAGAGGTTTTCTTCCAGGATATCACTGTACTTGGCCACATTCATCTTTCCTTCAATTGCAACCAATCGTCCTGTCCCTGCAGCTGAAAAACACTCCCATAGCATGATGCTGCCTCCACCATGTTTCACTGTTGGGATTGTATTGAGCAGGTGATGAGCAGTGCCTGGTTTTCTCCACACATACCGCTTAGAATTAACACCAAAAAGTTCAATCTTCGGCCCATCAGACCAGAGAATCTTATTTCTCATAGTCTGGGAGTCCTTCATGTGTTTTTTGGCAAACCCTATGAGGGCTTTCATATGTCTTGCACTGAGGAGAGACTTCCTTCGGGCCACTCTGCCATAGAGCCCCGACTGGTGGAGGGCTTCAAAGTTGACTTTGCGGAACTTTCTCCCCTCCCAACTCCCTACTGCATCTCTGGAGCTCAGCCACAGTGATCTTTGGGTTCTTCTTTACCTCTCTCACCAAGGCTCTTTTCCACGATTGCTCAGTTTGGCTGGACGGCCAGGTCTAGGACAAGTTCTGGTCGTCCCAAACTTCTTCCATTTAAGGATTATGGAGGCCACTGTGCTCTTAGGAACCTTGAGTGCTGCAGAAATTCTATTGTAACCATGGCCAGATCTGTGCCTTGCCACAATTCTGTCTCTGAGCTCCGTGGGCAGTTCCTTTGACCTCATGATTCTCATTTGATCTGACATGCACTGTGAGCTGTGAGGTCTTATATAGACAGGTGTGTGCCTTTACTAATCAAGTCCAATCAGTTTCATTAAACACAGCTGGACTCCAATGAAGGAGTAGAAGCATCTCAAGGAGGATCAGAAGGAAATGGACAGCATGTGAGTTAAATATGAGTGTCACAGCAAAGGGTCTTCAGACCACTATTTATGACCATGTGATATTTCAGTTTTTCTTTTTTAATAAATTTGCAAAAATATCTACATTTCAGTTTTTTTTCTGTCAAGATGGGGTGCTGAGTGTACATTAATGAGAAATAAAATGAACTTTTTTGCTTTTAGCAAATGGCTGCAATGAAACAAAGAGTGAAAAATTTAAAGGGGTATGAATACTTTCCGTACCCACTGTATATTTAATAAGGGGGGTCTAATAGTTCCCCTAGCTTTATTAATAATAGATCCTCATTAAAAATAGCCCCCCTTATTAATAATAGTTCCCCCACTGGATTTAATTAATAATAATTACTTTTTATACATACCCCCTGTAAAGAGAAGTGTGCAAATACATTTATACAATTCAATACCATACAGTCATATGAAAAAGTTTGGGCACCCCTATTAATCTTAATCATTTTTAGTTCTAAATATTTGGGTGTTTGCAACAGCCATTTCAAATTGATATATCTAATAACTGATGGACACAGTAATATTTTAGGATTGAAATGAGGTTTATTGTACTAACAGAAAATGTGCAATATGCATTAAACCAAAATTTGACCGGTGCAAAAATTTGGGTACCCTTATCATTTTATTGATTTGAATACTCCTAACTACTTTTTACAAAATTGGTTTTGTAACCTCACTGAGCTTTGAACTTCATAGCCAGGTGTATCCAATCATGAGAAAAGGTATTTAAGTTGGCCAATTGCAAGTTGTTCTCCTATTTGAATCTCCTCTGAAGAGTGGCATCATGGGCTCCTCAAAACAACTCTCAAATGATCTGAAAACAAAGATTGTTCAACATAGTTGTTCAGGGGAAGGATACAAAAAGTTGTCTCAGAGATTTAACCTGTCAGTTTCCACTGTGAGGAACATAGTAAGGAAATGGAAGACCACAGGGACAGTTCTTGTTAAGCCCAGAAGTGGCAGGCCAAGAAAAATATCAGAAAGGCAGAGAAGAAGAATGGTGAGAACAGTCAAGGACAATCCACAGACCACCTCCAAAGAGCTGCAGCATCATCTTGCTGCAGATGGTGTCACTGTGCATCGGTCAACAATACAGCACACTTTGCACAAGGAGAAGCTGTATGGGAGAGTGATGCGAAAGAAGCCGTTTCTGAAAGCACGCCACAAACAGAGTCGCCTGAGGTATGCAAAAGCACATTTGGACAAGCCAGCTTCATTTTGGAAGAAAGTCCTGTGGACTGATGAAACAAAGATTGAGTTGTTTGATCATACAAAAAGGCGTTATGCATGGCGTCAAAAAAACACAGCATTCCAAGAAAAACACTTGCTACCCACTGTAAAATTTGGTGGAGGTTCCATCATGCTTTGGGGCTGTGTGGCCAATGCCGGCACCGGGAATCTTGTTAAAGTTGAGGGTCGCATGGATTCAACTCAGTATCAGCAGATTCTTGAGAATAATGTACAAGAATCAGTGACGAATTTGAAGTTACGTTGGGGATGGATATTTCAGCAAGACAATGATCCAAAACACAGCTCCAAATCTACTCAGGCATTCATGCAGAGGAACAATTACAATGTTCTGGAATGGCCATCCCAGTCCCCAGACCTGAACATCTGTGAGATAATTTGAAGCGGGCTGTCCATGCTCGGCGACCATCAAACGTAACTGAACTGGAATTGTTTTGTAAAGAGGAATGGTCAAAAATACCTTCATCCAGGATCCAGAAACTGATTAAAAGCTACAGGAAGCGACTAGAGGCTGTTATTTTTGCAAAAGGAGGATCTACTAAATATTAATGTCACTTTTCTGTTGAGGTGCCCATACTTTTGCACCGGTCAAATTTTGGTTTAATGCATATTGCACATTTTCTGTTAGTACAATAAACCTCATTTCAATCCTGAAATATTACTGTGTCCATCAGTTATTAGATATAGCAAATTGAAATGGCTGTTGCAAACACCCAAATATTTAGAACTAAAAATGATTAAGATTAATAGGGGTGCCCAAACTTTTTCATATGACTGTATATAAGATTATAAGCTATTCCAGATATGGCGGGCAGTTGAGATGTAAAACAGCGAATATAAAAGTTTAAATTAAGGTAGATGTGTCAACTCTCCCCACCTGGATAGAACTGGTATTCCCACCACACCTCACATTCTTAGGAGATTCCTGTGCTCGGCCAGGAGGGATGAATACAGGTGTGGACAGGGGTCACACAACCTACAGTAACAACATGGTTGTGTTTGAGATCACAGGTATTGTGTAGGGTATGCCAGGAGGATTGATGGAGTACACAGTCAACTGATCATTATCACCTATAAGACTAGTTCTTTTGTGTACGAGAACAAAGACTTGGGGGGGTACTTGGGACCCAACCATAAATGTCAGGATAAAAGGATGACATATTCCAACTTTCTTTATCTGGAAATATACAAAGACATTCCATTAGAAAAGTACAATTATCTGATAGTATGATCACCCCATGTGGCTACTTCCCAACAGACCAGTAAATCCAGAAATCTGTCTTTATCTGACCACAGTCTGACCCTCACACGGGCCCAGGTGAGGAAGGAGATGAAAAAGATCAAGGCGAGGAAAGCCGCAGGGCCAGATGACATCAGTGCAAGGCTAATTAAGACTTGCGGGGACCAGCTGTGTGGTATAATTACATATATGTATAATATGAGCCTGAGGCAGGAAATAGTCCCTGAATTATGGAAATCTTCTTGTGTGGTACCAGTTCCAAAGAAACCCCACCCTATGGACCTCAACGACTACAGACCTGTAGCACTGACATCCCACCTGATGAAGATCTTGGAGAGATTGGTTCTCACACATCTCCGCCCTCTATTGAGCCCCGCTATGGACCCACTCCAGTTTGCTTATCGGCCGGGCATTGGGGTAGATGATGCCATCATCCATCTTCTGCACAGGGCTCTGTCTCACCTGGAGAAACCAGGGAACACAGTGAGAATAATGATCTTTGACTTCTCCAGTGCTTTTAACACCATACAGCCCAGGTTATTGAGGGACAAGCTGGGCCTTGCTGGAGTGGACCACCACCTCTCCAACTGGATCCTAGACTACCTCACAAATCGACCTCAATACGTGAGAGCCCGAGACTGTGTGTCAGGTACCGTGATCTGTAATACGGGGGCACCTCAGGGTACGGTTCTCGCCCCTTTCCTCTTCACACTGTACACTGCAGATTTTAGGTGCAACTCATCCAGCTGCTACCTACAGAAGTATTCTGACGACTCTGCAATAGTGGGTCTCATCACAGATGATGATGACAGGGAGTACAGAGAACTGAACCAGGATTTTGTGGACTGGTGCCACTGGAACCACCTGAAGATTAACGCGGGGAAGACCAAGGAGATGGTGGTGGACTTCCGCAAAGGCAGATGCCCTCCAAATCCAGTGGACATCCTGGGGATGGGCATCGAGATTGTGAACACCTATAAGTACCTGGATTTGCTCCTTAATAATAAGCTGGACTGGGCAGATCATATGGAGGCCCTGTACAGGAAGGGCCACAGCAGGCTCTACCTGCTTAGGAAACTGAGAGCCTTTGGAATCCGGGGGGCACTTCTTAGAACTTTCTTCAACTCGGTAGTGGCATCAGCCATCTTCTTTGGAGTGGCCTGCTGGGGGAGCAGTATATCATCCAGGGACAGAAATAAACAAGCTGATTAGAAGGGCCAGCTCTGTCCTGGGGAGCCCACTGGACCCAGTGCAGGTGGTGGGTGACAGAAGGATACTGTCTGTGGTGAGCTCCATGCAGAAGAAGAAGTCCCATCCCATGCATGAGACTGTGATCGCGCTGAGCAGTACTGTCAGTGACCGACTGCTCCACCCTAGGTGTGAGAAGGAGCGCTATCAGAAGTCTTTCCTCCCCACCGCGGTTAGGCTGTACAACCAACACCGACCTAAGCGGAGATCATTACACACAGAGAACTGAAATATCTCTCTGCCTGTTAAATCCCCCCCCCCCCCTCCTCTGCTACGTCCTATCTGTCTGTCTGCTATTAATGTAATGCCTCTCACCTTGGAACATTCCTGTACATGTTGTATTTGTATTTGTATCTGCTTATCTTTGCTGCTGTAACACACTGAATTTCCCCATTGTGGGACTATTAAAGGACTATTATTATTATAAAAGCAACTGCAGATAAACTAATTGAAGTAGTGTGCAGATATGGGATCCCCAAGACCATCGAAAGTGATAATGGCACTCACTTCACTGGACAGTTCTCTTCTAGATCCAAACCATGTACTGGGAACACATTCCCTAAAGCCAGGAGACTGGGTGGTGGTAAAGAGACACGTGAGAGCCTTGATCCATGCTTTGAAGGTCCTTTGAAAGTGCTTATGACAACATCCTATTCAGTCAAGTTAGAAGGAAAGTCGACATGGATCCACGCTAGTCACTGTAAAAAGGTGACCTGCCCGGAAGAGGACTGAAAGGATCTGGTAACTGCTGGTGATCCTAGCCCTGGTGACACAACCAGTGAGTTTGTTCTAAAAGAAGAATGGGACAATAAATTGATTAAACACCATCAGGTGTTAACTGTTAACTAGGATGAATAGGATGAACCCAGGGATTGTTGGACTTGTACTCACAGCCCTGGTTCTGCAAAGACTCTGTTTTATCTAGCACTCCCTCTTGACCTAGATGAGTTTTTTTTTAATGACTCCTGTTTTCATAGTGTTTCTTGGAGTCCACTGACTTATAATGGAATGAACATCAGTAATAATCACTTTGTTCCAATTCTCATAGCAGATTGGGTGACCCTCCCATGGTTACAGCTAAACCTTGCTTGGAGACCAAGCAAGTGGTATGATTGGAAAAAGGAAAATTTTAACATAAATCCAAAGTTCCATTTCATGCCGTTATCATTCCCACAGAAGAGCTTAATATTAGCTTTAGTCTGCCAAGCACCTCTATTGTAAGGTCAGGTAAAGTGGAGTTAATTTTTAAGAAAAAGATTCATGCCCCCTTACAAGATAGTGATAGATGGTTCATAGAGGGAATAAAGGGTTGTCCAGAGCACAACTCCTCAATAGAACGGGGACTAGTTAGGGATAATCAGGGGTGTCTGATACAGAGCCCCGGACCCCAAAGAGACATAGAGACGTGGAGTAAGTGGTGTGCAAAACCCCCATGCAGCGACCTTTTAGCTACCTCTATTGCCTAGTTCAGCTTTGGAAAGCATGCATAATGCCCAAGGATGTATATCTAGTATGTGGTCATCAAGGTAGCTACCCCCAGGTGGAGAGGGGACTTGTACTCTAGCTAGACTGACACCAGCCACCTTCATAATTGCCCATGAACATGTGAAACCAGAGATAATATCCCGTCATACTTTGTACAAGCGTGCAGCAATCACCTTAGGAAAGATGGGCGACCCAATGTGGTTTCAATGGGTACAAGTACCAGAATCATCAGCACGATATTTTTGTATCCCATGGTTATGCAAACTTGGGACAAGTTAGTAGAATCTACCGATTATCTAGATGAGCAGATATACACTATTTTAGGCCTGTTGAATGACACTAATACGATACAAGGACAACTCATAATAGTCACCAACACCATAGTCCTCGACTACCTCACAGCGGCACAGGGGGGAATGTGTCAGATTATTGGACCTTCCTGTTGTCACTATATCAACTCTGAAGGGAATCTTCAAGTGCGGGCAGGAATTGATAAGGTCAGAGAATTTAGAGAAAAATGGATCAAAGAACATCAGAAGACATAGGACAGTTGGTGGTCAGATACCTTTTCGTTCTTAAATCCTGCCAATTGGTTTAAGGGATTAGGTGGATTGTTTATGGGTATATTACAGGGAATATTTCAAATATTAGTGCTGTGTTTTTGCATCTATTTGACTATAAAATTTATATTCTGGCTTGTAAAGAAACTTGCTAGAAAGAGGTCCAAACCCAAGATGGTGGGTTTGCAGGTTGTAAGGGTGGTTAGACACACTGACAGACATTACGGTGAAGGCATCCCTCTGAGTGTATTAGACCGATAGGTATGTAAATGATATAACATATCTATGGAGAATGAGATGAAGCCTACATAAAAGTCCTCAGGATCTGATTAGCAGATCCAAATGTACCCTGGGTATGGGTTATATCATTTACAAAAAGAGGGAAATGTGGAGGATGACTCCGCTTAAATATTCTCCATTTTGGATTCCAGGGCCATGTCTGTAGCCATTTTACATTCCTCTTTTGTCTAGAGAGCTCATCCCCCACCAGATGGCTTAATGGGATATGGCCCCTCTTTTGTCTCTTATCCAATAGCCATGTGCCAGAACTATTTTACAACTTTGCCACCAATCATGTTATGCTAATTAGAGTAACCTGACCTGTTCTTTGTCTACACTGTGCTTAAAAACTGCATTTTTCCCTCCATTAAAGCAGAACCCACTATATACACAATAGCCGTGTGTGTTGTGTGATTCTCTATGCTATATCTTATACACCAACTTTATGAATTGCTGGCCTCCAGAAACCTCCAGTCCACTCTATCAAAGGCCTTCTCCGCGTCCAATGAGAGTGGCATCATAGGAATCCGAGAGCACTGAGCGTGATGGATCGCAGAGTAGGCCTTCAGTGTGTTGTCCCGAGTCTCCCTACAAGGGATGAACCCCATCTGATCTAGATGCACAAAATCCTCCATGTGTGGGCTTAGTCGATTGCTATCAATTTGGCATAGAGCTTCGCATCATTACTGATTAAATAAATTGGCCCGTAACTAGGGCAGAGTAGATGGTCATTACCCTCTTTAGGGATAACCGTGACGTGTGCATGTAAGAAGGAAAGGGGGGAAGGGAGTATCAGGAGAGATAGAATTGTAGGACTTCAGCAAAAGGGGCGCAAGGTAAGATTATAAAGTCTTGTAGAAGTGGGCTGTGAAGCCATCCAGGCCTGGACTCTTACCCCCCAGTAAGGATAAAATACCCACTTCAAGCTCTTGTGTCGAAAACAGTCACTCAAGAAGAGTAACCTCCTCAGACCTGAGTGAGGGGAGAGCTGTGCTAGTTATATACTGGGGAACAGTGAGTAGTGGTTCATGTGCTGAATTAACTGAGTGTGGAGGAGGCAGGTTGTAGAGGGAATCATAATAATCACAAAATGCAGTAGCAATATCCACAGTGAGGTGGGAGGTGGAGACCGAGGTGCCCTTAATAGCCATAATATGAGAGGCAGCATGTCGCTCCCTCACCGTGCAGGCCAAGAGACGACCCGCCTTGTTACCCCATTCATAAAATGAGCGCTTATCTAGTTGACGGAGTCGGTGTTGCTTGTGTTTAAGCAAGGATCTTATCTCCTGACGCATCCCCATCAGAGAGACTAGAGTAGACTGCTGGAGGGTCTGCTTATGCTGTGCATCCAGAGTGGCTACGTCTCGAAGGAGAGAGTGGAATTTCAAACCGGATTCCTTCTTGAGTCACGCTCCATGCTTCTCCAACACCTCACAAAGCACACATTTCAGGGCCTCCCATTGCATCAGCAGGGTAGTGGTGTCACAGGAGTAATCCTGCACAAAATTAGAGATAGAGAGTTTGAGATCTGCTAAGCAATGAGCATCAAGTCAAACCGACTCGTTCAGTCTCCAAGTGTTAGAGCGCAGAACAGGAGGCAGTAGTCGGATAGAGCAGGAAACAGGAGAGTGGTTAGAAAAGAAGTCTGCATCAATTCTAGCTGCAGTCATTTGGGGGAGGAGAATATGGGAGAGGAATATGTAGTCGATCCTACTATACAGGTGTATCTCAATAAATTTGAATATCTTTGAAACGTTTATTTCTTTCAGTAATTGAATTAAAACGTGACCTCCTATATTTTCTAGATTCTTTACACACAGAGTGTTCTGTTTCAAGTGTTTTATTTCTGTAAATGTTGATTATGGATTACAGGTAATGAAAACCAAAATCTAAGAAAATTTGAATACTGTAAAAGTAGTTCAGTATTGTAAATACAGTGTGTGATGAACCGACCCTCAGTTTTATATCTTTCTTGGAAGTGTGTTTTATTTGCTTAGGTCAGTCCTTCCCCCACTTGGAATGCGGTGCTTTAGTTGAGTCCACATTGCTGGACGATACGCTTCACTGGTTTTATGTGTGTTCATCGGAGATGGCTTGCTATAGCCAGGCACTTTTATTATCCCTGGCCAGGTGGGATGGGGGATAGCAAGCCTTAACTTCACCCTTCTCTCCGAGGGTTCTGCAAAGGTGGGAGAAGGGGGGCTGCCTGGGAGCAAGGGGTGGGTGGAGCACTAGCCATATGCTGTGGGCAGACCTGGATTCTGGTTCATTCAGCAAAGAGGCAGTAAGGAGCTCTGATCTGGGAGCAGATGAGAGGGCCTGCCCTACTGAGGAATGCTTTGAGGGCCTAGTTCTGGACAGCATGTAGAAGGATTGTTTTATGCAACTTGCTTAAGCTTGTGCCCTAGGCCCAAAACTCTGCTGTGGCCTAGAGAAACGGACTACGAGTGATTGTGCTGAGCATGGAAGAGAGACAGCTAGGACAAAGCTGTGTGCTCAGGTATCTTTTCTAAACTTTTATTTCCCTTTTTATTTTGTTTTGTATTGTATCATCTCTCCTTTGCTTGTATGTTTATGCTTGATCATATTAATATTGCATATTTCTGTATATGCTATTAATCCATACCGACCCACTTGGGTTATTAAACATATAAAATTTATATCGCTCGCTTCGTTTTTATCCTATGACCCGGTCTACTCACGGTGTGTGAGTGGGAGGTTAAGAAAGAAGTTTGATCGCAGGCGTGCCAGGCGGCTGGGCGAGGCGTTATTCTTCACAGTGGTGGCAGCGTTGTGGGATATTAGGATAACAGTGTGTGGGTGTGGTATCACGCAGACACTGGGGATTGCGGCAATCCTATGGAACGAGCGCGGTATGAGATCAAGCTTAAAATACGGTGAAAGTTTGGTACAGTACTGTTCCCTCCCTTCTTCTTTTTTCTGTCCTATCTTTTATTTGGCAACGGCTTCCAGTGGATGGCTGGTGGGACCAGAAGCATAACCAAACGTCTGCAGGACTTGGTTGCTGCTGAACTCCAGGAGATGGCGGATATGGAAGCTACCATAGCCATGCAGGAGGCGGAGCAAAGTCCTGAGAGGCTGGCACCAGAAAACATCACCATGCCAGACGGTTCCGCAGGTGCCCGGACCCCAGAGGTAACTGTGCCTGGAGGGACCAGTAACCCCAGTTCTGTAGGGGTAACGGACTTATACTTGCAAATGGCCTTACAGCAGATAGACGCCAGTGACTATAGCGCCCGTCTGCAGGTGATTCACCAGTACCAAGAAGCTGCAGAGCGCTGGGCGGAGAGAGAAGCTGCAGAGCGCCGGGCGGAGAGAGAGGCCGCTGCTGCAGAGCGTCGGGCGGAGAGAGAAGCTGCAGAGCGCCGGGCGGAGAGAGAAGCTGCAGAGCACCGGGCGGAAAGAGAGCACCAGCTTGAGCTAAGAAAGCTGGAACTTACCCGGCAGGCGCAACCTTCCCCTGCACCAAATCCAGGAGCCCGAGCACTAAAGATCCGATCTGAGGACTTTCCAATATTGGAAGATAACGGGGACTTGGACTCGTTTTTGCGGGGATTTGAGCGGGTGTGTAAGCAGCATCATATTCCCCAGGCAGAATGGGCCCGTTACCTGTCTCCCCGGCTGAAGGGAAAAGGCCTGGATGTTTCCACAAGCTTACCAGTGGACGCGGACTATGAGACCATCAAAGCGGCGCTGATCCGGAAATACCGGCTCACGCCGGAGGTGTACCGCAAAAAGTTCCGGAATATCCAGCGGGGTCCCACAGAGAGCTATGCGGATGTTCTGCACCACTTACAGGTTACATTCTAGCAGTGGATCAAAGGACTTACTGTCACCACGTTTGAGGGAATTGGGGATCTTATGATAAAGGAACAATTTCTCCAGGTGTGCCCTCTGGAGGTCCGCCAGTTCGTGTGTGACTGGAAACCCAAAACAGCAGACAAGGCTGCAGAGATTACTGACGACTATGTGTCCACCAGGGAGCAAGGGATCAAGAGAGGAGCCACACTGCAGAGACCCCCAAGCGGGAAGGAGGGGCAAAGTTGGAGTTCACCACAGCCTGCGGTCTCCAAGTGGGGTAAGACAAACTCTGTCCCGGGTGCCCCCTCTACTTCCCCTGTCCCAAGAACTCTGGGTGCCCCAGGGACCACCTCTAAATCCCAAGGAGAGGTCCGGCGGTGTCATGCCTGTAACCAGCCAGGACATTTCAAGGCGGAGTGCCCCAACCGCTCTAAGAACCCCCCTGTGTCCCCAGCCACGGCAGCTGGCCCATCTGTATACTTGGTGGGGAGGGAGGGGTTGCAATCCGATGCCAACAGTCAACAGGTCATTGTGGGGGGTAAGGTGGTCATGGGATTTCGGGACACTGGGGTGCAGATTACTCTGGTGCAACCTGACTTGGTCCCTGCGGACAGTATTATCCCTGGAAAAACTCTGACCCTGAAGGGTATTGGACAAGAACGCGTAACTGTGCCCATGGCTTGCGTCCATTTGGACTGGGGTGCGGGAAAAGGGATGCGTGATGTGGGGCTAGTGTCTGATCTGCCTGCCAATGTACTATTGGGAAGAGATTTGGGGCCCTTGATGTCCCAATATGGGGTAGGAGTAGCCCCACCTCGTTGTGACAAAATGTCTGTACTGAAGGATGATTTTAATGAGGTGTTGAAGCCTGTCACACAGGCAGAGGGAGGGGTTAGCCTTTTGTCTCCCCTTGCTGTGTGTCCAGCTAAAGTAATCAGTGAGCATGTGAATGAGACATTGTGGAATGCTGACCTGGCTGTAGCCCCGCCCACATCTGCGGGTGATGAGAGCCCCCCTCAGTGTGACCCTGGCTCAGCCATTCACCCATGCAGTTCACTGTGAATCAATGAATGAATGCAATGTCAATGTAATTGCTAATTCTTGCCTTGCAGGTTTACAGGGTAGCTCTTCTGAGATGCTGGGGGCAACCCCAACTGAGGACAATGTGCCAGGTGGTCAGGTGGGTCACGGGGATCTCAGGGCCGATCCGGATGAGGAACGGACTGCTGGTGTTGCAGTGGTAACCCGCAGCCAGAGTGCTAGAGGGGTGGAAGGCGCTCCGACCCCTGAGCCGTTCCCTCTGTCACCCGGAGATGGCACTGAGGCCGCCGTGACTAACCTCCCCCACACTGGAGCCGGAGGAGCCCGGCGGGTATGTGACATGCACATCTCTTCTGTCTGGTTCCAGTCAGGAGTTCAGGGACGCTGTCCAAGCTGACCGCAGTCTGGATGCATTGAAGGAGCGTGCTGGTCAACCTCCCTTGGAGTCGGACAAGGACCGCGTGTACTGGGAGTGGGAGCAAGGGAGATTGTACCGGGAAACGATCCCCACAAAGGGAAAAGAAAGTCGGCTCAGGGAGAAACATTTGGTGGTACCCCAACCCTACCGGGTGGAGTTGTTGCGGATTGCTCATGATATTCCACTGGCAGGCCACCTGGGGATCGCTAAGACCAAGGCTCGCCTCAGCCACTTATTCTACTGGCCTAGGATGGGGACAGATGTAGCTATGTAGCTAAATACTGCCGTTCATGTGACACTTGTCAGAGGATGGGCAAGGCGGGGCAAGGCTCCAAAGCACCAATGATACCTATGCCCATCATAACCGAACCTTTCCAGCGGGTGGCTGTGGATCTCATTGGACCCCTGTCCATTCCCAGCCGCACCGGGAAACGTTTCATATTAACGGTAGTAGACTACGCTACTGGGTACCTGGAAGCTGTCGCTCTGTCTTCCACCCGGGCTGATGTAGTGGCCAAGGCTCTGGTAGGCATCTTCTCCCGTGTTGGATTTCCCAGAGAGATGCTCACAGACCAAGGTACCCAGTTCACGTCTGCCTTGATGCAAGGCCTGTGTAAGGTAACAGAGGTGCAACATCTGGTGTCCAGCCCGTATCACCCACAGACCAATGGCCTGTGTGAACGGTTCAATGGCACCCTGGAGCAGATGCCCAGGATGTTAGTCGAGTCCCACGGGCGCGACTGGGAGCCTTATCTCCCGCACCTGCTGTTCGCTTACCGGGAGGTGCCGCAAGCCTCAACGGGGTTCTTCCCCTTTGAGCTCTTGTACGGGAGACGTGTACGGGGGCCCCTAACTCTTGTGAAAGAGTCCTGGGAAGGAGAAACAGCCATCCAAGGTGTGCCAGTCGTGCCCATGGCCCAAGTGCAGACGGCATGGGGTGCTGGAGGTGGGACCCAAGAAGGGGGTGTGTCAAATGTATTACCTGTCAATGTATTGTGGAGGGGTGGTTTGGGGAAGCATAATCTCAATCATTTGCCCAAGGTATCACCATCACCCACCCAAGTACAGGAGGAACAGGGTGTAGGCCCAAAGGGGCAAGGCGTCTGGGAGGGAGGACAGGGTCCAAACATACCTGTGCCGGAACCAGAGGTGCCCCTAGGTTTGGAAGCAAAGGGGGAGGTGCAGAATCCCCTAGAACTCTCCCAACTAGCGGCTAGTGTGGGAGAGACCCTGAGAGACTGCCGGGAAGGGGTCTCTAAACTGGTATCACAAGGGACTGGGGTTGCGAGTGTGGATCTGCGGGATGCCAGTACTCAGCACGAGGTCCCAGTGCAGGCAGGGGGTAGCCAGGTGGGCGGAGACTGCCGGGATGGGGTCTCAGCACCGGTACCACAAGGACATGGGGTTGTGAGTGTGGGTCTGAGGGACGCCAGCACTCGGGGGAGGGACCCAGAGCAAGCAGGAGGTAGCCAGGTCTACTTAATTCAGAGCCTGAACCTTAGAAGAGTCTCCATTCAGACAGGAGAGGAAGAGGGTATCAGTACGCCAGGAATATGGTCAGGGACCAGCGCAGGTCCCGGCGGGGTGAGGCCGCCAAGGTGTCCGCGGAAGGCGATCTTAGGATCGTCCTTCCTCCTGACATGCTCTAAAAGGGGGAGGTGTGATGAACCTACCCTCAGTTTTATATCTTTCTTGGAAGTGTGTTTTACTTGCTTAGGTCAGTCCTTCCCCCACTTGGAATGCGGTGCTTTAGTTGAGTCCACATTGCTGGACGATACGCTTCACTGGTTTTATGTGTGTTCATCGGAGATGGCTTGCTATAGCCAGGCACTTTTATTATCCCTGGCCAGATGGGATGGGGGATAGCAAGCCTTAACTTCACCTTTCTCTCCGAGGGTTCTGCAAAGGTGGGAGAAGGGGGGCTGCCTGGGAGCAAGGGGTGGGTGGAGCACTAGCCATATGCTGTGGGCAGACCTGGATTCTGGTTCATTCAGCAAAGAGGCAGTAAGGAGCTCTGATCTGGGAGAAGATGCGAGGGCCTGCCCTACTGAGGAATGCTTTGAGGGCCTAGTTCTGGACAGCATGTAGAAGGATTGTTTTATGCAACTTGCTTAAGCTTGTGCCCTAGGCCCAAAACTCTGCTGTGGCCTAGAGAAACGGACTACGAGTGATTGTGCTGAGCATGGAAGAGAGATAGCTAGGACAAAGCTGTGTGCTCAGGTATCTTTTCTAAACTTTTATTTCCCTTTTTATTTTGTTTTGTATTGTATCATCTCTCCTTTGCTTGTATGTTTATGCTTGATCATATTAATATTGCATATTTCTGTATATGCTATTAATCCATACCGACCCACTTGGGTTATTAAACATATAAAATTTAAATCGCTCGCTTCGTTTTTATCCTATGACCCGGTCTACTCACGGTGTGTGAGTGGGAGGTTAAAAAAGAAGTTTGATCGCAGGCGTGCCAGGCGGCTGGGCGAGGCGTTATTCTTCACACAGTGTGTCACCTGCCAAGGTTTCCTAAGCCTTTAAATGGTCCCTCAGTCTGGTTCAGTAGGGGACACAATCATGGAAGACTGCTGATTATGAATTGAATTACTGAATCACTGAAACGAATGAACGTTTCAAAAATATTCTAATTTATTAAGATGCACCTGTAGGCATGGAAAAAAAAAAGAAAAGTCTGCTGGATGGAGGCTCCACTAAGCATCACACAGAAGCATAGAGTGAAGGAACTTGCATACTTTGTTTAGGGCGCTGTAGGGGATATGGGACCTGCCAAGCACA
>CAMRHE010000595.1:0-77500 GCA_947044405.1 Leptodactylus fallax
TGTAAGCTCTTGTGTCACCTCTACCTCATAGATTGTAAGCTCTTGTGTCACCTCCTCTACCTCATAGATTGTAAGCTCTTGTGTCACCTCCTCTACCTCATAGATTGTAAGCTCTTGTGTCACCCCTCTACCTCATAGATTGTAAGCTCTTGTGTCACCCCCTCTACCTCATAGATTGTAAGCTCTTGTGTCACCTCCTCTATCTCATAGATTGTAAGCTCTTGTGTCACCCTCTACCTCATAGATTGTAAGCTCTTGTGTCACCCCTCTACCTCATAGATTGTAAGCTCTTGTGTCACCCCCTCTACCTCATAGATTGTAAGCTCTTGTGTCACCCCTCTACCTCATAGATTGTAAGCTCTTGTGTCACCTCCTCTACCTCATAGATTGTAAGCTCTTGTGTCACCTCCTCTACCTCATAGATTGTAAGCTCTTGTGTCACCCCTCTACCTCATAGATTGTAAGCTCTTGTGTCACCTCTACCTCATAGATTGTAAGCTCTTGTGTCACCTCCTCTACCTCATAGATTGTAAGCTCTTGTGTCACCTCCTCTACCTCATAGATTGTAAGCTCTTGTGTCACCCTCTACCTCATAGATTGTAAGCTCTTGTGTCACCCCCTCTACCTCATAGATTGTAAGCTCTTGTGTCACCCCCTCTACCTCATAGATTGTAAGCTCTTGTGTCACCTCCTCTACCTCATAGATTGTAAGCTCTTGTGTCACCCCCTCTACCTCATAGACTGTAAGCTCTTGTGTCACCTCCTCTACCTCATAGATTGTAAGCTCTTGTGTCACCTCTACCTCATAGATTGTAAGCTCTTGTGTCACCTCCTCTACCTCATAGATTGTAAGCTCTTGTGTCACCTCCTCTACCTCATAGATTGTAAGCTCTTGTGTCACCTCTACCTCATAGATTGTAAGCTCTTGTGTCACCTCTACCTCATAGATTGTAAGCTCTTGTGTCACCTCCTCTACCTCATAGATTGTAAGCTCTTGTGTCACCTCCTCTACCTCATAGATTGTAAGCTCTTGTGTCACCTCCTCTACCTCATAGATTGTAAGCTCTTGTGTCACCTCCTCTACCTCATAGATTGTAAGCTCTTGTGTCACCCCTCTACCTCATAGATTGTAAGCTCTTGTGTCACCCCCTCTACCTCATAGATTGTAAGCTCTTGTGTCACCTCTACCTCATAGATTGTAAGCTCTTGTGTCACCTCCTCTACCTCATAGATTGTAAGCTCTTGTGTCACCTCTACCTCATAGATTGTAAGCTCTTGTGTCACCTCTACCTCATAGATTGTAAGCTCTTGTGTCACCTCCTCTACCTCATAGATTGTAAGCTCTTGTGTCACCTCCTCTACCTCATAGATTGTAAGCTCTTGTGTCACCCCTCTACCTCATAGATTGTAAGCTCTTGTGTCACCTCCTCTACCTCATAGATTGTAAGCTCTTGTGTCACCCCCTCTACCTCATAGATTGTAAGCTCTTGTGTCACCTCTACCTCATAGATTGTAAGCTCTTGTGTCACCTCCTCTACCTCATAGATTGTAAGCTCTTGTGTCACCTCTACCTCATAGATTGTAAGCTCTTGTGTCACCCCCTCTACCTCATAGATTGTAAGCTCTTGTGTCACCTCTACCTCATAGATTGTAAGCTCTTGTGTCACCCCTCTACCTCATAGATTGTAAGCTCTTGTGTCACCCTCTACCTCATAGATTGTAAGCTCTTGTGTCACCTCCTCTACCTCATAGATTGTAAGCTCTTGTGTCACCTCCTCTACCTCATAGATTGTAAGCTCTTGTGTCACCTCCTCTACCTCATAGATTGTAAGCTCTTGTGTCACCACCTCTACCTCATAGATTGTAAGCTCTTGTGTCACCACCTCTACCTCATAGATTGTAAGCTCTTGTGTCACCCCCTCTACCTCATAGATTGTAAGCTCTTGTGTCACCTCCTCTATCTCATAGATTGTAAGCTCTTGTGTCACCCCCTCTACCTCATAGATTGTAAGCTCTTGTGTCACCTCTACCTCATAGATTGTAAGCTCTTGTGTCACCTCCTCTACCTCATAGATTGTAAGCTCTTGTGTCACCCCCTCTACCTCATAGATTGTAAGCTCTTGTGTCACCTCCTCTACCTCATAGATTGTAAGCTCTTGTGTCACCTCCTCTACCTCATAGATTGTAAGCTCTTGTGTCACCTCTACCTCATAGATTGTAAGCTCTTGTGTCACCACCTCTACCTCATAGATTGTAAGCTCTTGTGTCACCCCCTCTACCTCATAGATTGTAAGCTCTTGTGTCACCCCCTCTACCTCATAGATTGTAAGCTCTTGTGTCACCTCTACCTCATAGATTGTAAGCTCTTGTGTCACCTCCTCTACCTCATAGATTGTAAGCTCTTGTGTCACCCCTCTACCTCATAGATTGTAAGCTCTTGTGTCATCTCTACCTCATAGATTGTAAGCTCTTGTGTCACCCCCTCTACCTCATAGATTGTAAGCTCTTGTGTCGCCCCCTCTACCTCATAGATTGTAAGCTCTTGTGTCGCCTCCTCTACCTCATAGATTGTAAGCTGTTGTGTCACCTCTACCTCATAGATTGTAAGCTCTTGTGTCACCTCTACCTCATAGATTGTAAGCTCTTGTGTCACCTCTACCTCATAGATTGTAAGCTCTTGTGTCGCCTCCTCTACCTCATAGATTGTAAGCTCTTGTGTCACCTCTACCTCATAGATTGTAAGCTCTTGTGTCACCCCCTCTACCTCATAGATTGTAAGCTCTTGTGTCACCTCCTCTACCTCATAGATTGTAAGCTCTTGTGTCACCTCCTCTACCTCATAGATTGTAAGCTCTTGTGTCACCTCCTCTCCACCTCATAGATTGTAAGCTCTTGTGTCACCTCCTCTACCTCATAGATTGTAAGCTCTTGTGTCACCTCCTCTACCTCATAGATTGTAAGCTCTTGTGTCACCTCTACCTCATAGATTGTAAGCTCTTGTGTCACCCCTCTACCTCATAGATTGTAAGCTCTTGTGTCACCTCCTCTACCTCATAGATTGTAAGCTCTTGTGTCACCTCTACCTCATAGATTGTAAGCTCTTGTGTCACCTCTACCTCATAGATTGTAAGCTCTTGTGTCACCTCCTCTACCTCATAGATTGTAAGCTCTTGTGTCACCTCTACCTCATAGATTGTAAGCTCTTGTGTCACCTCCTCTACCTCATAGATTGTAAGCTCTTGTGTCACCTCCCTACCTCATAGATTGTAAGCTCTTGTGTCACCTCCTCTACCTCATAGATTGTAAGCTCTTGTGTCACCTCCTCTACCTCATAGAGTGTAAGCTCTTGTGTCACCCCTCTACCTCATAGATTGTAAGCTCTTGTGTCACCTCCTCTACCTCATAGATTGTAAGCTCTTGTGTCACCTCCTCTACCTCATAGATTGTAAGCTCTTGTGTCACCCCTCTACCTCATAGATTGTAAGCTCTTGTGTCACCTCTACCTCATAGATTGTAAGCTCTTGTGTCACCTCCTCTACCTCATAGATTGTAAGCTCTTGTGTCACCCCTCTACCTCATAGATTGTAAGCTCTTGTGTCACCCCCTCTACCTCATAGATTGTAAGCTCTTGTGTCACCCCTCTACCTCATAGATTGTAAGCTCTTGTGTCACCCCCTCTACCTCATAGATTGTAAGCTCTTGTGTCACCCCTCTACCTCATAGATTGTAAGCTCTTGTGTCACCCCTCTACCTCATAGATTGTAAGCTCTTGTGTCACCTCTACCTCATAGATTGTAAGCTCTTGTGTCACCTCTACCTCATAGATTGTAAGCTCTTGTGTCACCTCTACCTCATACATTGTAAGCTCTTGTGTCACCTCTACCTCATAGATTGTAAGCTCTTGTGTCACCTCTACCTCATAGATTGTAAGCTCTTGTGTCACCTCCTCTACCTCATACATTGTAAGCCCTTGTGTCACCTCCTCTACCACATAGATTGTAAGCTCTTGTGTCACCTCTACCTCATAGATTGTAAGCTCTTGTGTCACCTCTACCTCATAGATTGTAAGCTCTTGTGTCACCTCCTCTACCTCATAGATTGTAAGCTCTTGTGTCACCTCCTCTACCTCATAGATTGTAAGCTCTTGTGTCACCCCCTCTACCTCATAGATTGTAAGCTCTTGTGTCACCTCTACCTCATAGATTGTAAGCTCTTGTGTCACCTCTACCTCATAGATTGTAAGCTCTTGTGTCACCTCTACCTCATAGATTGTAAGCTCTTGTGTCACCTCTACCTCATAGATTGTAAGCTCTTGTGTCACCTACCTCATAGATTGTAAGCTCTTGTGTCACCTCCTCTACCTCATAGATTGTAAGCTCTTGTGTCACCTCTACCTCATTGATTGTAAGCTCTTGTGTCACCCCCTCTACCTCATAGATTGTAAGCTCTTGTGTCACCTCCTCTACCTCATAGATTGTAAGCTCCTGTGTCACCTCCTCTACCTCATAGATTGTAAACTCTTGTGTCACCTCTACCTCATAGATTGTAAGCTCTTGTGTCACCTCCTCTACCTCATAGATTGTAAGCTCCTGTGTCACCTCCTCTACCTCATAGATTGTAAGCTCTTGTGTCACCTCCTCTACCTCATAGATTGTAAGCTCTTGTGTCACCTCCTCTACCTCATAGATTGTAAGCTCCTGTGTCACCTCCTCTACCTCATAGATTGTAAGCTCTTGTGTCACCTCCTCTACCTCATAGATTGTAAGCTCTTGTGTCACCTCCTCTACCTCATAGATTGTAAGCTCTTGTGTCACCTCTACCTCATAGATTGTAAGCTCTTGTGTCACCTACCTCATAGATTGTAAGCTCTTGTGTCACCTCCTCTACCTCATAGATTGTAAGCTCTTGTGTCACCTCTACCTCATAGATTGTAAGCTCTTGTGTCACCTCCTCTACCTCATAGATTGTAAGCTCTTGTGTCACCCCTCTACCTCATAGATTGTAAGCTCTTGTGTCACCTCCTCTACCTCATAGATTGTAAGCTCTTGTGTCACCTCCTCTACCTCATAGATTGTAAGCTCTTGTGTCACCTCTACCTCATAGATTGTAAGCTCTTGTGTCACCTCCTCTACCTCATAGATTGTAAGCTCTTGTGTCACCTCCTCTACCTCATAGATTGTAAGCTCTTGTGTCACCCCCTCTACCTCATAGATTGTAAGCTCTTGTGTCACCTCCTCTACCTCATAGATTGTAAGCTCTTGTGTCACCCCCTCTACCTCATAGATTGTAAGCTCTTGTGTCACCTCCTCTACCTCATAGATTGTAAGCTCTTGTGTCACCTCCTCTACCTCATAGATTGTAAGCTCTTGTGTCACCTCCTCTACCTCATAGATTGTAAGCTCTTGTGTCACCTCCTCTACCTCATAGATTGTAAGCTCTTGTGTCACCTCCTCTACCTCATAGATTGTAAGCTCTTGTGTCACCCTCTACCTCATAGATTGTAAGCTCTTGTGTCACCTCTACCTCATAGATTGTAAGCTCTTGTGTCACCCTCTACCTCATAGATTGTAAGCTCTTGTGTCACCCCTCTACCTCATAGATTGTAAGCTCTTGTGTCACCTCCTCTACCTCATAGATTGTAAGCTCTTGTGTCACCTCTACCTCATAGATTGTAAGCTCTTGTGTCACCTCCTCTACCTCATAGATTGTAAGCTCTTGTGTCACCCCCTCTACCTCATAGATTGTAAGCTCTTGTGTCACCCCCTCTACCTCATAGATTGTAAGCTCTTGTGTCACCTCCTCTACCTCATAGATTGTAAGCTCTTGTGTCACCCCCTCTACCTCATAGATTGTAAGCTCTTGTGTCACCTCCTCTACCTCATAGATTGTAAGCTCTTGTGTCACCTCCTCTACCTCATAGATTGTAAGCTCTTGTGTCACCTCCTCTACCTCATAGATTGTAAGCTCTTGTGTCACCTCCTCTACCTCATAGATTGTAAGCTCTTGTGTCACCCTCTACCTCATAGATTGTAAGCTCTTGTGTCACCTCTACCTCATAGATTGTAAGCTCTTGTGTCACCTCTACCTCATAGATTGTAAGCTCTTGTGTCACCTCCTCTACCTCATAGATTGTAAGCTCTTGTGTCACCCCCTCTACCTCATAGATTGTAAGCTCTTGTGTCACCCCCTCTACCTCATAGATTGTAAGCTCTTGTGTCACCTCTACCTCATAGATTGTAAGCTCTTGTGTCACCTCTACCTCATAGATTGTAAGCTCTTGTGTCACCTCTACCTCATAGATTGTAAGCTCTTGTGTCACCTCTACCTCATAGATTGTAAGCTCTTGTGTCACCTCTACCTCATAGATTGTAAGCTCTTGTGTCACCTCCTCTACCTCATAGATTGTAAGCTCTTGTGTCACCTCCTCTACCTCATAGATTGTAAGCTCTTGTGTCACCCCTCTACCTCATAGATTGTAAGCTCTTGTGTCACCCTCTACCTCATAGATTGTAAGCTCTTGTGTCACCTCCTCTACCTCATAGATTGTAAGCTCTTGTGTCACCTCCTCTACCTCATAGATTGTAAGCTCTTGTGTCACCCCCTCTACCTCATAGATTGTAAGCTCTTGTGTCACCTCTACCTCATAGATTGTAAGCTCTTGTGTCACCCCTCTACCTCATAGATTGTAAGCTCTTGTGTCACCTCTACCTCATAGATTGTAAGCTCTTGTGTCACCTCTACCTCATAGATTGTAAGCTCTTGTGTCACCTCCTCTACCTCATAGATTGTAAGCTCTTGTGTCACCTCCTCTACCTCATAGATTGTAAGCTCTTGTGTCACCCCCTCTACCTCATAGATTGTAAGCTCTTGTGTCACCTCCTCTACCTCATAGATTGTAAGCTCTTGTGTCACCTCCTCTACCTCATAGATTGTAAGCTCTTGTGTCACCTCTACCTCATAGATTGTAAGCTCTTGTGTCACCTCCTCTACCTCATAGATTGTAAGCTCCTGTGTCACCTCCTCTACCTCATAGATTGTAAGCTCTTGTGTCACCTCCTCTACCTCATAGATTGTAAGCTCTTGTGTCACCTCCTCTACCTCATAGATTGTAAGCTCTTGTGTCACCTCTACCTCATAGATTGTAAGCTCTTGTGTCACCCCTACCTCATAGATTGTAAGCTCTTGTGTCACCTCCTCTACCTCATAGATTGTAAGCTCTTGTGTCACCTCTACCTCATAGATTGTAAGCTCTTGTGTCACCTCCTCTACCTCATAGATTGTAAGCTCTTGTGTCACCTCCTCTACCTCATAGATTGTAAGCTCTTGTGTCACCCTCTACCTCATAGATTGTAAGCTCTTGTGTCACCCTCTACCTCATAGATTGTAAGCTCTTGTGTCACCTCTACCTCATAGATTGTAAGCTCCTGTGTCACCTCCTCCCCCCTGGATGGAGCCCCTGGGCCTCCTCTACCTCATAGATTGTAAGCTCTTGTGTCACCTCTACCTCATAGATTGTAAGCTCTTGTGTCACCTCCTCTACCTCATAGATTGTAAGCTCTTGTGTCACCCCCCTCTACCTCATAGATTGTAAGCTCTTGTGTCACCCCCTCTACCTCATAGATTGTAAGCTCTTGTGTCACCTCCTCTACCTCATAGATTGTAAGCTCTTGTGTCACCCCCTCTACCTCATAGATTGTAAGCTCTTGTGTCACCTCCTCTACCTCATAGATTGTAAGCTCTTGTGTCACCTCCTCTACCTCATAGATTGTAAGCTCTTGTGTCACCCTCTACCTCATAGATTGTAAGCTCTTGTGTCACCTCCTCTACCTCATAGATTGTAAGCTCTTGTGTCACCTCCTCTACCTCATAGATTGTAAGCTCTTGTGTCACCTCCTCTACCTCATAGATTGTAAGCTCTTGTGTCACCCCCTCTACCTCATAGATTGTAAGCTCTTGTGTCACCCCCTCTACCTCATAGATTGTAAGCTCTTGTGTCACCTCCTCTACCTCATAGATTGTAAGCTCTTGCGAGCAGGGCCCTCAGTCCCAGTGTGTGAATTGACTATTTCTTTGTAATGTATCTTTTTTGTCAGTACTTGAACCCTACAAATTGTACAGCGCTGCGGAATATGTTGGCGCTATATAAATAAAATGTAGTATTATTATCTGTAAGGAGTTTGTATGTTCTCCCGGCATTTCCTGTGGTTTCCTCTCTGACTGAGCCCTATATGGGACAGTGAGTGACCATGTCTGTACAGCATTGCGGAATATGATGGCGATATACAAGTAAGATAAATAATAGTAAATAAAATGGTAATATACTTCATTAACCCTTTAACGACCCAGGGCGTAATAGTACGTCCTGAGTCGCATGACGATGTATGGAGAGCGCTCAGGCGCTAAGCGCTCTCCATACACCGCGGGTGCCAGCTGTATAACACCCCCCCTTT
The DNA here is from genome assembly GCA_947044405.1 of Leptodactylus fallax. NCBI lineage: Eukaryota > Metazoa > Chordata > Amphibia > Anura > Leptodactylidae > Leptodactylus > Leptodactylus fallax. The sequence goes on from CAMRHE010000595.1 coordinate 8,451, forward strand.
CCCTAGATCAGATATAAAAGTAAATAAACAAAAGTAAACAATGCAAAAACAAAAAATGGCCCGGTCATTAAGGGGTTAAAGGTCCTTTATCGCATTAGGATTTAGTGTCTACTGAGTAGATGAAGCTATAACAGCAGCAGCTGATCATGTGACTCCCTGGCTCCTCCCATACATGATGGTGATGTCATCACAGGTCCTGTGAGCACACAACAACCACACGGCCCCCGTATAGCTCTGCAGAACAAGGTTTGTGTATATTTATATGCATTGTCTGGGGCCCTGTTGTATTATAAGACTGAATTCTTCATGACTACGGTGATGCGAGCTGCTTAGATAGGAGAATCCGTTACATGATGCATCGGGATTGTAGCACCGAAGCTGCCACTTAGGTCACATACACACAGTGCAATCCGGACTAGAAAATCCAATCTGTATGTCCGCCAGCAGCTTCTGTGCGGGATTTAGGTGTTAGACGCTGGCAGGTCACATACTGATACACTGGGGGAAAAAAGTATTTAGTCAGCCACCAATTGTGCAAGTTCTCCCACTTATAAAGATGAGGCCGGCCTGTAATTGACATCATAGGTGGACCTCAACTATGAGAGACAAAATGAGAAAACAAATCCAGAAAATCACATTGTCTGATTTTTAAAGAATTTATTTGCTAATTATGGTGGAAAATAAGTATTTGGTCACCTACAAACAAGCAAGATTTCCGGCTCTCACAGCCCTGTAACTTCTTCTTTAAGAGGCTCCTCTGTCCTCCACTCATTACCTGTAGTAATGGCTCCTGTGTGACATTGTTATCAGTATAAAAGACACCTGTCCACAACCTCAAACAGTCACACTCCAAACTCCACTATGGTGAAGACCAAAGAGCTGTGGAAGGACCAGAAACAAAATGGTAGCCCTGCACCAGGCGGGGAAGACTGAATCTGCAATAGGCAAGCAGCTTGGTGTGAAGAAATCACCTGTGGGAGCAATAATTAGAAAATGGAAGACATACAAGATAGGTCATTACTAATTAAAATTAGGTTTGGGGCCGAAAATATAGGTTATATATACACAATCCTCTGATAAAATGGCCGATAACAACAGTGAGTGATATACAGTATAGTCAGTCCTCTGATAATGGCTTTTAACAGAGAACAACAGTGAGTGAGTGCCATATAATATGATATTGTGGGGTACTCTTGCGTGAAATATGCGCTACAACCCCCATTGTGCATCCCGCTCACCACTTTGCACTAATGTGGGCAGAGCAAGCTGGGGTGGGGATGTCTCAGCCCGATATATTTATTATAACTCACACCAGTTTTCTGTCATGAGATATTACAGGAATGTACGCCAATTACACCAGATATCCAGTCTTTTCTGGGCCTTTTATTAAAGGGAACTTGTCAGAATGATTTAAGACACTGAACCAGCCTGGGTCCTTTCGGACTGAGGGTTTAACGTCTTATACATATGTTTTGGAGAGGCTTTGGGGTAACATCCAGGACCTTGTTAATAGAGCCTAAGGGATACAGCTGCCGGAGAGTCCAAAGATGGCGGTTTGGGGCTGTTTCAGAGAAGATGAAGGGGACCAGATGGAACACGTAGTGGTGTTGAAAATTCTCCATCTTGTGAGGAAAGTTATAGCTAAAGACGGGTTGGATTCAGCACCGCCTGGAATGTTTCGAGCCATCAATCTTACCATTGGGATGGAACAAAAAGTTTATATAAATGGGGGGTTTTGAGGAAATTTGAGAAGCAATGGGGGAATGTGGCTAGATTGCCCGGGGTTGGTAACAAGAGAGCTCCTGCAGAGCAGAATATCTACACTGAGAAGGATGTTATGGGGGATCCGAGGCTTTGATTAGAATAGGTTGTCCTCGGAATAGGGATCCAGTTTGATTGTTTGGGGGTAAGTTGTGCATGGTGGGGGGATTTGTTGCGGCCTGTAATTCTTTATGTATGGTGTTTTACATTCTGTTCACGATCTAAATTTTTATGTGATGCCTCAATAAAACATTGCTTGATTTAAAAAAGAGTTGAGTCTCATTGGACTCACCTCGGGGGCTCCTGACACCTGCATGGTTCTTGGGAGATGTACTCCCCAGCTTCTCTGTGCATGTACCCAAGTTCTGGCGCATGTGCACTAAAGCCGGGGTGTAATCCTCTGAGGAACTGCGCCAGCACAGGGAGTACAACCGATAGGCGAGTATAAAGGTTTTTATTTTTAATGCACCCACGGATTGTGTTAAAACAGGGTGACTTGGGACACTAAACCCCCAGTCCATAAGTAGCTGTGACTGGTTTAGTGTCCCAAATCACCCTGACAGACTGGTGTACAAAATCATGACCTGCCCCATAGTAACTGTGGCTGCAGATAGTGCCCTCCTGTCACCCCTGCTGTAGATGGTCGTAAAACTGGATTTTCTGATGGAGACTGGTGAGTGATGTGGAGTAGGAGACTAAGGCTGGGTTCACCCCAGCGCTTGTACTACGTTCGTGGATTCCATCCACGAACCCATTTAAAAATGCGGAGAAAAAACGCTGCATTTTTCACCCTTTTCAGGTTGAATAGGGTCCGTGGGTTTCTGAAGGTAACCGCTACATCATACTCTGGGGCACCTATGACTAAGACTGGTTTATGATGCCCTGGTCTTCGTAACCCCCATCCCCCCTTTCCAATTTCTGTGTGATTGAATTGGCCAGCGTTTTTTGCCACATGACTTTCATAATCACATGTCATACATAGTCAGCGACTACCTGTAGTGGTCATGAGATGGGGTAACATGACTTGGAACATGGATGGTGTTCCTTTAAAAGCAATTCAATCCCTACAAAAAGTGAGACAATATGTCATCTACACTGCATTACACAAGGTCACATACACACAGCTTTACTCCAGGTTTCCATAACAACTGATCGCAGGTTTTTCACTGATATCCAAACTGAGTTACACATGATCACATGACGCTTATGGACCATTAAAAAATCGCAGGTTCTTCAGTCTTGACATACACACAGCTTTACACCAGGTGTCCATAGCAACCAAGCTATTTATGACCTGTATGAGTCAATAGCAGTTCGCAGGTCCTTACTGTAAATATTCAGTCATATGACGTGTATCAGCCAATATAAGTTCACATTTCATTTACCAGGTTTCCATAACAACACAGCTATAAATAGATTGTACCTATACTGGACTGCCATACTGGATGTCAAGGGCAAAACTGGTCAATTATTATGGGGCCTCTACAGAAACAAAAAATGAAATATACCTGTGTGAAGCCGGGTCCTTCTGCTAGTATTATTATATTTACATGGGATTCCGTGTAGTGATTACATTGTCTCATCTTCTCTCCATTCAGGTTCCTACAATATAGAATCCTCTCAGTATCTTCTATATAAGAGAATATTCCTGATTGATCCATCAAGGATGGAAAGAGACAGGAACAAGATGGCGGAAAGTCTATTAAATCTCACCCTAGAGATCATCTACCAGCTTACTGGAGAGGTGAGAGATTCTGATGATGTCACATTACATCATTCTTATCTATAGTAATAACAGATGATATGACTGGAGAGGTGATGGACTCTGCACATGTATGTAGTGATATTTATTAATGTGTCTCCCCATAACCAGGATTACACAGTAGTGAAGAAGACCTCTAGTGGGCGCTGTCAGGCTGCTGTGTATGAAGGATATGGAGGAACCCTGAGCCCAATCCCGGGGCCTCCACCTCACCCCCTGATACAGGAGGAGATCAATGGACAGAAGATCCTAGAACTCACCAACAAGATGCTGGAGCTGCTGACTGGAGAGGTGACACTGCTGGGAATGCTGGGACATTATACAGTAACTGGAGGGGTCTGGGTGATGACTGTATCATTGTGTTGTCAGGTTCCTATAAGGTGTCAGGATGTCGCTGTCTATTTCTCCATGGAGGAGTGGGAGTATTTAGAAGGACACAAGGATCTGTACAAGGAGGTGATGATGGAGGACCACCAGCCCCTCACATCAGCAGGTAATAGACATGACTATATACACATGGACTTCCATTATTTGTATGTACAGAATGAATTCAGTCCCTGTCTGTGTTTCCTACAGGTAGATCCAGTAAGAGGACAACACCGGAGAGATGTCCCAGTCCTCTTCTTCCACAGGATGATCAGGTAGATGGAGATATTCCCTATGATGTGTAGACGGGCTGTGAAGTCCTTGTGGTCAGTCTTGTTGTATCCAGCAGTATTATATGGTTATATACATGGGCGGTGTCATTGAGCCGCCATCTAATATGTTTCTCCAGCTTCTCAGAGACCTGCAGCTACTGTCAGGACATCTTTGCTCTTCATGCGGATTAATGATCTAGAACATTCTCTGTGACTTCCCCCATTTGTCCGGTGACTTTTACAATATTTTTTTTCAGAATTTCCATCAGGACAAAGATCTGGACGATTTTAATGTTATAACTGTAACAATAAAAGAAGAGCCCTATGTGAGTGGTGATGAGGAGTGTGAGGAGGACATTCCTACAGGTAACCGCCCAGGTGAGGAGTCACCACTATATAAATCATAAATCAGTAGCGTCTATGAATAAGAGACATTGTGATTATTATTATTAGAGAAAAATGCTTCTCTCTCCATATATCAGGCGTCTTTTCTTTTCTACCCCTTCCTAAATGCTGGATTCTCAGCTAAATCCACCTTTGGTTTTCCAAGATGAACTGTCAGCTGACAGAGAGATCAGATTACAGCTTCCTATAGTAGTTTATGAAGAGGGTTGAAGTAGGGGAGAGGAGTGAGAGAGTAGGAGAAACACCTAGTAAGTTTTTTATTTCTTAATTCATATTACTGCTCAAGTTGTCTCTATAATGTCCTGTATGCTGCTGCTTCAGTCTGAGAATAAGGGAGCAGGATCGCAGGATCTCCATTTTTTTCATGCGCTGTCTATGGGAGACATCCTAGCAGTTAGTTCCACCTACTAGCTCAGAGACCATTCGTTTTCAGTTATGTGAACGTACCCTAAGGCGTCTTTGATGGGAGAGATAATGAATGTGACCATCGATTTTATCTTGATGGGGTCCAACACTTCACACTCCCGTAGATCTGCTGTTATCCAGAGCAAGCAGCTCCCGACATTATTTATGTGCCAGCTCATACACTGTACTTTTAGTTACAGCGGTTACTGATACTGCAGCAGTGTCCCCTTCAAGTCAATGTCCTACCCTTTTGCAGAAACGTCTGACCAACACAGTCTCTGTTACAATCACTTCCTTACTACTCCTGCCATTCATTGTGCACATGACTTCAGTTGTGTTGTTAGCCACACCCACCATGAAAGTGATGTCATCACTGATAAAAACAGCATTTGTCTAAACTTTATTGACTGCCAGAGCAGCCAAGAGGAGGTGGGGCCTGGTCCTGATCACCAGACAAGTCAGCACCTAGTTCACACATCTAGATGATCATAGCAGTGATTAGAGGCAGCCACAGCTTATAAGGTAGACAAACACAGTTTTTATTTATTTTAACTATTCTACCCTCTCCCTTGTCCCTGCCGGACAGGCATTCTTCTGTGAGTGGCCAGAGGGTTTTATGGACAGTGACGCGCTGTCAGCATGGTAGATACATAGGGAAAATGAAGCATTATACAGGGAAATATCTATCATATGTAATTTACGTATCTATTAAAAACACCTTATTTTGTCAACACAAATAGTGAAATGCAGATTTTAGGTAAACCATATGTGTCCATATGTAATACCAAGCCTATTGAACGTGACAGTATCAGTTGCTCACAATCCACATTAAACTTGGTCCATGTGGATCCCAGATTTATCGGCTTGAACAGTATGCAAGGAGACGCTTTGAGTCCTTGCCTCCCCAAGAAATACTGTCCTGTACTGTAATCTTTAGAACCCAGACCATAATAAGCGGAGGCCCAGGGTAGGAGCGGAAAACACAATAAACTCTGATACTCACCATCCTTCACCACTCCTTGGCTCCCTGCTGGGCTGCTTTGGTCATCTTCCAATCTCCTGGATGACGTCTCAGGCTAAGGGGGACACTGAGAACTGTGATAGGGCCTCAGGGGTCACATGGAATGTGTTAATGTCATGACGTTTGTGTTAAAACATGACATCAGAACATCAAACTTGACCACTGAGATCCAATCACAGGCCTCAGCAGTCCCCCAGGGCCTGTGATGTCACTCAGGAGGCCAGAAGATGAACAAAGTAGATTCTGAGTGAGCCCAGGAGGAGGCAAGTTGAGCATCAGTCTTTATTATGTTTCTGCACCTCCCCTGGGCCTCCGCTTATATAGTCAGAAGAGACCCCAGAGCTTAATAATAGCACTTCCTGTTCGAAACAAAACTGGCATACATACCTTGCGAATATTCGCTAAAGGAATCTCATGAGGTTTTCCCATCTCTAGTACTGACCCTAACACAAACAAGAGTAGAGCACTAGGACCCTGAGACCAGAATACCAATATAAACAGGTATGACTAGTCCAGGAGCAGATTCTAGCAATAGCCTAGAAAACTGCAGAGAAACGTCTTAGTTATTAATTGAATTTTGCTACATGTCTCACAATATACATGGAAACTTATATATAGAAATGTTGTAAAATGTCAGTATCGTTTTTAAGGTTATATTATTAAAAATGAGATTTATTCTTTGCAGATTTATTCTGTGCCGGGAGCTTAGAGAGACATGTGATATCTAGAGATATTAAAACAGAAGATCCATATGAAGAACATGTTATTACCCCAGATACAGCCTCAGACCGGCAGAAGACACATTTATCATGTGATTCTATCAAACAGACATTTGCGTGTTCAGAATGTGGGAAATGTTTTACCCAGAGATCACGTCTTTTGGACCATCAAAAAACTCACACTGGAGAGAAGCCATATTCATGTCCAGAATGTGGAAAAAGTTTTGCTCAGAAGTCACATATTGTGAGACATTGGAGAATTCACACGGGGGAGAAGCCGTTTACATGTGCTGTTTGTGGGAAGTGCTTTGCTTTAAAATCAAATCTCACTAAACATCAAAGACATCACACAGGAGAGAAGCCATTTTCATGTTCGGAATGTGGAAAATGCTTTAGCCAAAAATCACATCTTGTGAGACATCAGCAAATTCACACAGGGGAGAAGCCATATTCATGTTCAGAATGTGGAAAATGCTTTACGTTGAAATCCCATCTTGTTAAACATCACAGCCATAATGTAGAGGGAAAGCCATGTTCATGTTCAGAATGTGGGAAATGTTTTGCTCAGAGATCAGATCTTTTTGACCCTCAAGAAATTCACTCAGGGGAAAAGCCATTTTCATGTCCAGAATGTGATAAATGTTTTAACCAAAGAGCACATCTCATTGAACATCTAAGACGTCACACCGGGGAGAAACCATTTTTGTGTTTAGAATGCGGGAAATGTTTTACAGTGAAATCAGATCTTGTAAAACATCAGAGAATTCACACGGGGGAGAAGCCATATTCATGTCCAGAATGTGGAAAAAGTTTCTTAAGAAAAGCACATCTTGTTCAACATCAGAATATTCACTCCGGGGAGAAGCCATATTCATGCCCAGAATGTGGGAAATGTTTCTTAAGAAAGGTAAATCTCATAGAACATCAGAACATTCACTCCGGGGAGAAGCCATTCTCATGTAGTGAATGTGGAAAGTGCTTTAAACAAAAGTCATCTCTAACTACACATAAAAGAACTCACCTGGGAAAAACATTTTCATGTACAGAATGTGGGGAAAGTTTTATCATGAAATCAGATCTTGTTAAACATCATAGAATTCACACAGGAGAGAAGCCATTTTCATGTTCGGAATGTGGGAAATGTTTCTCAAGGAAAGCTCATCTTATTGAACATCAAAGAATTCACACAGGAGAGAAGCCATATTCATGTCTGCAATGTGGAAAGTGCTTCAAGAAGAAGTCAACTCTAACCACACATCAAAGAACTCACATGGGAACATTTGTTTCATGTCTAGAATGTGGGGAAAGTTTTACCGACAATTCGCATCTTCTTGAACATCAAAGAACCCACACTGGGATGGGCAGCAGTAAAAGATGAACATAATAAACTCTCTACAATTGGCAAAAACCATGTTATCGAAAAACACAAAATTCAGATGATGCACCAACGTGGAGCGTGGAGGAATCGCAGAGACTAAGAGGGTGGCTCAATTCTTTATATACTTTTAAGTAAATTCTCATATACTTATTATATTCTATATACTTTTTCTACTTGAGCATATATACCCACGTGGACAAAATTGTTGGTACCCCTTGTTTAATGAAACAAAAACCCACAATGGTCACAGAAATAACTTGAGTCTGACAAAAGTAAAAATATATAAAACTACATGTTGACAAGCCACAAAGCTTCTGGGAGAATGTCCAATGGACAGATGAGACAAAAATCGAAATGTTTGGCAAGGCACATCAGCTCTATGTTCACAGATGGAGAAATGAAGCCTATCTTGAAAAGAACACTGTCCCTACTGTGACACATGGAGGAGGCTCTGTTATGTTCTGGGGCTGCTTTGCTGCATCTGGCACAGGGTGTCTTGAATCTGTGCAAGGTACAATGAAATCTCAAGATTATCAAGGGATTCTAGAGAGAAATGTGCTGCCCAGTGTCAGAAAGCTTGGTCTCAGTCACAGGTCAACAGGATAATGACACAAAACACACAGCTAAAAACCCCCAAGAATGCCGTCTGTCTCTTCATGTCATCCCAGATAGAGTGGATGATGTTGAGATCAGGGCTATATCTTTGGGGGTCATATCATCACTTCCAAACTGCTAAACATGAATGTGAGGTAATGGTGTGAACCAGCATTCGGCTCGGTAGTTTCCCGAGGTGAATATCCTGTTGCTTGAAACCAGAGAAGCGGCCGAGGTCTCTGGTCATAGGGTTGTTAGGAACAGGGGGGTTTAATGTATTATTCTATCTGTGCCCCATATTGCCTTTCCTTAAGCATGTATATACTTGTAGTCAGGCAGTCTAGTCTCTTATGCACTTCCTTTGTCAATGCCTTGGTGAGCTGGGACACAGCACAGAAATATTTGGCCTTTTGTGTTGTTTTGCTGTCTAATTTTTCTATTATCCCGGATCAGGACATCCTGTAGATCATCAGATCAGGTCAGTCCAGGGATGTGTAATGTGGACCGATTAAAGGGAAAGTGTCGCCAGGTAATGATGTATTGCTTAAATCGTGTTTTTATATTAAACCTATTTTTAAAGAATATTTGGTGATGTTTTTCATTTTGCATGTTATCTATATTTAAAAAAAAATCCTAAAAATCTTGCAATTCAAACTCTTGCCACTAAGCCTAAAATAGTATGTTACTTCCTGTCTCTTGAAAATGGAGGCAGACCCTATTGCGGCATAACACATCCTGCTCCAATGGGTGTGAGCGTCCTTAACTACCGGACTAGGTTGCGTTCTTAACCCTTTCTTGACATGTCGGACGCTCAAGAGCTAGGCAGCATGTAATAAAAAAATAGAACTCAGTGTATTGTCCTAGTGATCAGACCCCCGGGGGGGGGGTCTAAAAATAAAAGTAAAATAAAAAAATATAAATGTTCAAGTCACCCCCTTGCCCTAAATAAGATATAAAAATTAATAAAGTAAAACACAAACATATTAGAGATCTCCATGTCCAAAAAATGCCCAAACTTTTCCCATACAGTGAATGTCATCGAGGTGAAAAAAAAATCAAAATGGCCAAACCACTGTATTATTTGCAGGTTCACCCCCCCCACCCCAAAAAAAAAAAAAAAAAAAAAAATTGAATAAAACGTTATCAAATCATCAGACATTCTCGAAAATGGTACAACTGGCCCCACAAAAATGTCTCCTTTATACAGCCCCGTATACGGAAATCTAAAAAATGTACAGGTGATGCAGCCTGTGCTAGTCTGAAAAATCTTTAAGGGTTTTTTTTTTTTTTTTACCAATATACATACAATCTGCTTTTGTAATGGCAAAAAAAACAGCTGACTGTGTTCTATTTTAATACTCTGACCACCCTTTTACTATTTGCTATTTTTGTTGAAATTGTTATATTTACAAAAAAAAATGACATACACAGTGTCAGAATTGTTTCCAATCATTATTATAATTAAGCAATGTGCAGTAAAATAACTGAAAAAAAACAGGGCAGGGGAGAGGCAAAAGGAGGGGGAGGAGGAAACCCTCATGCAAGTTCTAACAATAAGAATGTGAGTGGCAACAGCAACACTGCTTCTGGTTTTTGTGGCACTGCCAGTAGCCGCAGGATTGTTGTACTTCCTGAGAATTAAGATGAAGTTTTAGATTATTTAGCTCACTCATCTCAGTCACAGAAGGATATTGTCTCTGAGGGTAAAGTGACCTTGAGTCGGGCTTCTGTTTGTTCCTCCTCCTCCTCCTGTAATGTTGTAACCCGTAATCTACCGCAAGGCCTTTCTGGACTGTCAGCCATGTCTCCTTCATCTTCACTGACACAGATCCCTGTAGTGATGTGGCACCTGCTGAGCAATCTATTTCTCCTAGTCAGAGGAGTCTTCCTCCTCTTTTAATAAGCTGGATGAGTTTAATAAGTAGAGGAGGCAGAGGTGGAAGAGGAAGATATTACGGTTGGTGTGGACATGGTCATATCCCATGTGGGAATTTTTTTGCACATTGTTAAATAACAATCCATGGAGTTCTGCAGGCTGAAATTTAGCTGTGGCCAAGCAGGAACCAATGTAGAAATGACACTTTTCTGTAACGTCTCTGCTTGTTCGGGTCTCTGCGCCACCCTCCGCTCGCACGCTGGAGGTGTGTTCAGTTTGATTCCTTGCATAAGATTTTTGTTGCTCAGTCTGAACACTCTCCTAGACTATGTAATTGAATTTCAGCCATACTGTCTCCTGCACCTTGTTTCTTTCGACTCCTCAATAGTTAATCTTAGCCTTACCTGTGTGATTGACAGCCTGTCTACCAATGCAGTCTGGGGCAGGTCCTGGACTTGCTATAAACAGGTCATCAGCCCTCACATGGTTGCTGGCTATTGAGATTCTGTCTTGTGACTTGTCCCTGCTAGCTCCTTTTCTGCTATTACCTGTATTCTTATTCCTGACCTCTGGCTTTGACTTTGACTATTCTCTTGGATTGTGATTCTGTACTGCATTGCTCGATTGTTACCGACCCCTTGGCTAGCTGACCTCCCTTTGTTGTTTGTGCGTCCTGTCTGCGTTCTGTGTTGTCACCTATTCAGAGTAGGGTCCGGCTCCAAGTTGTTCCTGTCATTAGGACAGTGAGACAAGTAGGTAGGGACAGGGTCTGGGTCTACTTTAGGGCTCACTGTCTCTGTTTCCTCTTCCTCTCACGTTTCTGCAGCAGCACTGGAGAATTGCTCAACTGGCAATTCCCTTACATTTTCATATGAAAAGGCATCACCATCTTATTTGGAAAAAGGGACTTGGCAGTGGCACTGGCGGGGTAGTGAGAGACTGTTCTCCTACTCCACCCCGTGATCTTCCTTGTAGGCAGGTCACATCCACACCTAGCACATGGTCGTCATTAACCAACTGTTTCTCCTCTTCCATGCCAATGTCAGTCATCCATAAGGGAAGGTGAGTCTAGGAAACAGCAATATCTGCCCAGTCATCCAGTTTTTCTGCAACTCACACCTGACCAATCCACTGGTGGTGCAGTTGCTGCTGTACCACTTGGCGAAATGCAGTGTAGTCCAATAATTGATGGCATGTGCGTAACCTTGAGGGAGGATATCTAGCCACTATTTTTTTGACCAATCCACTGGTGGTGCAGTTGCTGCTGTACCACTTGGCGAAATGCAGTGTAGTCCAATAACTGATGGCATGTGCGTAACCTTGAGGGGAGGATATCTAGCCACTATTTTTTTTAGGAAAGTTGTCCTTGCTTTATATCGTCCTGAGCGGCAGCAGCCACAGTCTAGGAACGCAACAAGGTCAAGTGAGAGTTCCACCCAGATTGTGTAGGCCTAGTTCCAACACCATGCAGGACCCATCCTCCTCTTCTTCATCCTCGACTCTGGACAGTTTCCCACCACCACCTTCACTAGAATAAGATGTAGCTTCCACTCCTCTTCTTCTCTGGATTTATGGGTGTAAGGCGAAGCACTGGATCAGAAAGCGACAATGGCACCAATATCGTTACTACACTACTGTTGGGTTGAGTAACACATTGTCCCTGTATGGCGTAGGTGCTGAATTTGGTGGTGCAATAACATATATAGTGACTTAAAGGAGATCCTGCTCATTGTCAGAAAAGGGGCTCCGAAAAGAGCAACCACTATCTTCCTGTATCATGTTCCATGTACTGTACTGCTGATGCTGCCTAAACAGACAGACATCATCTCTTGCAGCCTGGTCCATCATATCATTCCATGACGTACTGCCACCCATGTTGCCGCAGCTACCACCACTGTCAGACATGTCCATCATATTGCACAATAACGCGCTGTTGGGGACACAGTGTTGGTATAAAAAGGTTCTCACTTCAAAAAAGCCCCCTACCATTACAATGCCAACGCCATTTAGAGTTCACATCTGCTCCCATGAAGGGAAAATTTTTGATGGCTTTTTGTTTTGGAAATCCAGTTCTTCAATTTTCTACCAGGATCACAGCCACAACTTTTTCTACAAAATACCAAGAAGCCTTAAAAGTCTTCAAAATGGGCAGCTTGGTGGCTCAGTGGTTAGCACTGCAGCCTTACAGCGCTGGAGTCCTGGGTTCGAATCCAGCCAACGGCAACATCTGCAAGGAGTTTGTAGGTTGCCCCCATATTTGCCTGGGTTTCCTCCCACACTCCAAAGGCAAACTGATAGAGAATGTAGATTGTGAGTCCTATAAAGGACAGTGATTGACAATGTCTGTACAGCGCTGCGGAATATGATAGAGTTATACAAGTAAGCCTAATAAATAAATAAAACCATTGACTAATATAATCATCATGAGTGTATATAAAACCACAGGCAAGAATCTTGCCTGAAAAAAAAAGGTAATTTTTGGAGCAGTTAAATGTGTAAAAGTGAGAGTCAGTGCAGTATGGTTATACTAGGAGTTTGTATCCTCTGCTTACCATCCGTTTTTTAAGGCTGTGTTTGCCTTAGAGGCCTAGAAATTGGATAGAGGTGTTCCTAGGAGCCCTAAGGGTATTCTACACTATGTCAAATACAGTGCCTTGCGAATGTATTCGGTCTCCTTGAACTTTTCAACCTTTTGCCACATTTCAGGCTTTAAACATAAGGATATAAAATTTTAATTTTTTGGTGAAGAATCAACAACAAGTGGGACACAATTGTGAAGTGGAACGAAATTTATTGGTTATTTTAAACTTTTGTAAAAAATAAAAAACTGAAAAGTGGGGCGTGCAATATTATTCGGCCCCTTTACTTTCAGTGCAGCAAACTCAGTCCAGAAGTTCAGTGAGGATCTCTGAATGATCCAATGTTGTCCTAAATGACTGATGATGATAAATATAATCCACCTGTGTGTACAAGTCTCCGTATAAATGCACCTGCTCTGTGATAGGCTCAGGGTTCTGTTTAAAGCGCAGAGAGCATCATGAAGACCAAGGAACACATCAGGCAGGTCCGTGATACTGTTGTGGAGAAGTTTAAAGCCGGATTTGGATACAAAAAGATTTCCCAAACTTTAAACATCCCAAGGAGCACTGTGCAAGCGATCATATTGAAATGGAAGGAGTATCAGACCACTGCAAATCTACCAAGACCCGGCCGTCCCTCTAAACTTTCATCTCAAACAAGGAGAAGACTGATCAGAGATGCAGCCAAGAGGCCCATGATCACTCTGGATGAACTGCAGAGATCTACAGCTGAGGTGGGAGAGTCTGTCCATAGGACAACAATCAGTCGTACACTGCACAAATATGGCCTTTATGGAAGAGTGGCAAGAAGAAAGCCATTTCTCAAAGATATCCATAAAAAGCCACCTGGGAGACACCAAACATGTGGAAGAAGGTGCTCTGCTCAGAGGAAACCAAAATCCAACTTTTTGGCCACAATGCAAAACGATATGTTTGGCGTAAAAGCAACACAGCTCATCCCCCTGAACACACCATCCCCACTGTCACACATGGTGGGGGCAGCATCATGGTTTGGGCCTGCTTTTCTTCAGCAGGGACAGGGAAGATGGTTAAAATTGATGGGAAGATGGATGGAGCCAAATACAGGACCATTCTGGAAGAAAACCTGTTGGAGTCTGCAAAAGACCTGAGACTGGGACGGAGATTTATCTTCCAACAAGACAATGATCCCAAACATAAAGCCAAATCTACAATGGAATGGTTCACAAATACACGTATCCAGGTGTTAGAATGGCCAAGTCAAAGTCCAGACCTGAATCCAATCGAGAATCTGTGGAAAGAGTTGAAAACTGCTGTTCACAAACGCTCTCCATCCAACCTCACTGAGCTCCAGCTGTTTTCCAAGGAAGAATGGGCAAGAATTTCAGTCTCTCCATGTGCAAAACTGATAGAGACAAACCCCAAGCGACTGCAGCTGTAATCGCAGCAAAAGGGGGCGCTACAAAGTATTAACTTAAGGGGGCCGAATAATTTGGCACGCCCCACTTTTTAGTTTTTTAGTTTTTACAAAAGTTTAAAATATCCAATAAATTTTGTTCCACTTCACAATTGTGTCCCACTTGTTGTAGAGTCTTCACGAAAAAATTTAAATTTTATATCCTTATGTTTGAAGCCTGAAATGTGGCAAAAGGTTGAAAAGTTCAAGGGGGCCGAATACTTTCGCAAGGCACTGTATATAGCCCTAGGAGTCCTGACAGTGTCATACACTATGTTTTATAGATATATAGTCCTAGGAGTCCTGACAGTGTCATACACTATGTATTATAGATATATAGTCCTAGGAGTCCTGACAGTGTCATACACTATGTATTATAGATATATAGTCCTAGGAGTCCTGACAGTGTCATACACTATGTATTATAGATATATAGTCCTAGGAGTCCTGACAGTGTCATACACTATGTATTATAGATATATAGTCCTAGGAGTCCTGACAGTGTCATACACTATGTATTATAGATATATAGTCCTAGGAGCCCTGATAGTGTCATACACTATGTATTATAGATATATAGTCCTAGGAGTCCTGACAGCGTCATACACTGTGTATTATAGATATATAGTCCTAGGAGCCCTGACAGTGTCATACACTATGTATTATAGATATATGGTCCTAGGAGCCCTGACAGTGTCATACACTATGTATTATAGATATATAGTCCTAGGAGTCCTGACAGTGTCATACACTATGTTTTACAGATATATAGTCCTAGGAGCCCTGACAGTGTCATACACTATGTATTATAGATATATAGTCCTAGGAGCCCTGACAGTGTCATACACTATGCATTATAGGTATATAGACCTAGGAGCCCTGACAGTGTCATACACTATGTTTATAGATATACAGTATAGTCGTAGGAGCTTTGACAATGTGGCACAAATGCAATTTTCTTTAATTCAACCCCATTCTAATTTTTTTCCAGCTTCCCAGTACATCATATGGAATATTATATGGTGACATTACATAGTATAATGTGTTCCACACATAATAAGCCCTCATACTTCTCTTTAAATGGAAACATAAAAAAGCTATTGCTTAAGATAAGTCGGGGAGTAAAAATGAAAATAAAAAAATTGGCTGTGATAGGAAGGGGTTAACGGGTAGCACATTGACCATTGTTTTCTATGGCCTCATACACATGACATACATATATTATCACAGGGCCTATTTATATACATACACATACACATTACATACAATGCTCGCCGGCAGACAACACGTACACATCTCTATACAGCTCTGAATACATCCTGATCTATATACACCCCCGACACAAAACATCAGCACATACAGCAAGGAACACATCAGTGCAACCTAATCATGTGACCTGTTGACTCCTCCCACACATGTGACATCATCACAGGTCCTGTAACCACGGTTGCAGTACAAGAGGAGGATATATATATATATATATATATATACGGTGGTCGCTCACAGTCCTGGCAGGATTATACAGGGTACTGAGCAGGTTCAGAGCGACCATCAGAGAACGACACAGAAGATTCCGGATTCCGATTCCTGGAGGATTCTCTGGATTTCTTCTCTGCTCTCGGTGACTACTGACTGGATCTATAAACCGTCGTCTCCCCCTCCAAGTCATCGAATTCAGCAGAGAATCTTCTCTATGACATCACTAGATAACAACTTGTCTGACACCTTGTGATCTCCAGGAATAGACGATCGCCGTGATCACATACAGACGTCTACTACATATGGTGAACAACTAAAGGGATTTTCTGAGGATAAAATAATTTTAAAAACAGTCAAAGGTGGTTAAAAATTCTAAATGATCATATATACGCCTATGTCCGACCCCGACGCCGCCCGAGTCCTTACCGAACTTTATTTCCTGGTTTCTCTTGACAGACAGGAAATGCCTGGAGGTGCCAATAACTGACTGCGGCAGATCATCGATACCTCAGAATCCTGGTGGGAGTTATAGTTCTCCATCAAGGATGGAAAGAGACAGGAACAAGATGGCGGAAAGTCTATTAAATCTCACCCTAGAGATCATCTACCAGCTTACTGGAGAGGTGAGAGATTCTGATGATGTCACATTACATCATTCTTATCTATAGTAATAACAGATGATATGACTGGAGAGGTGATGGACTCTGCACATGTATGTAGTGATATTTATTAATGTGTCTCCCCATAACCAGGATTACACAGTAGTGAAGAAGACCTCTAGTGGGCGCTGTCAGGCCCCTGTGTATGAAGGATATGGAGGAACCCTGAGCCCAATCCCGGGGCCTCCACCTCACCCCCTGATACAGGAGGAGATCAATGGACAGAAGATCCTAGAACTCACCCACAAGATGCTGGAGTTGCTGACTGGAGAGGTGACACTGCAGGGAATGCTGGGACATTATACAGTAACTGGAGGGGTCTGGGTGATGACTGTATCATTGTGTTGTCAGGTTCCTATAAGGTGTCAGGATGTCGCTGTCTATTTCTCCATGGAGGAGTGGGAGTATTTAGAAGGACACAAGGATCTGTACAAGGAGGTGATGATGGAGGACCACCAGCCCCTCACATCAGCAGGTAATAGACATGACTATATACACATGGACTTCCATTATTTGTATGTACAGAATGAATTCAGTCCCTGTCTGTGTTTCCTACAGGTAGATCCAGTAAGAGGACAACACCGGAGAGATGTCCCAGTCCTCTTCTTCCACAGGATGATCAGGTAGATGGAGATATTCCCTATGATGTGTAGACGGGCTGTGAAGTCCTTGTGGTCAGTCTTGTTGTATCCAGCAGTATTAGATGGTTATATACATGGGCGGTGTCATTGAGCCGCCATCTAATATGTTTCTCCAGCTTCTCAGAGACCTGCAGCTACTGTCAGGACATCTTTGCTCTTCATGCGGATTAATGATCTAGAACATTCTCTGTGACTTCCCCATTTGTCCGGTGACTTTTACATTATTTGTTTCACAGATTTTCCATCAGGATAAAGATCTGAAGGACATTAATGCTCTATCTATGACAATAAAGGAAGAGCCCTATGTGAGTGGTGATGAGGAGTGTGAGGAGGACATTCCTACAGGTAACCGCCCAGGTGAGGAGTCACCACTATATACAGCACAGAAGGGTCACTCATTCTCCTCATTCACCGACTGCTATAAGTTTGTGCTGAATTTATTAAGTGTTCACCAACATTACAATAAACATTTCATAACTCAATAGTACAGGCAAATATACGAGACCTTGTATAATATCTTATCACTGTTAGTTCTATCCCAGCCTATTACCCAGGCCAATGCAGAGCAAATACAGGAGGAAGAATCGCTAAAGCAATCACTTCCCTGAAATGTACTTTCTTCTCCGATAGAACAGCGCAGGGCACTCGTTTATCATGTAACGGGTGGCACTATTAGACAGGGCCATTGTCAGGAACAAGTCTTCCGAGGAGCACTCGCTACCAGAATATCTGGCTGTCTAATAGAGGCTTTAGATAATCAATAACTGTCTTGCAATTTATATGGAAATTTCTATGTACAGTAGAAATGATATAAAATATAAAAAAATACTAAAATCATGTTTCTTCTTGTCAGATGACTATACCAGGCGCTCAGAGGGACATCTGATATCTGCAGATTATAAAGCAGATCATGGTATCAAACAAAATCCATATGAAGAACATGCCATTACCCCAGATATACCCCCAGCCCTTCAGAAGATTCATCTATCATCTGATCCTATTATACACGTCCAATCTTATGATTCATCACAGAATGTGAAGCAAAATGAAAGATACATAAGGGATGCTGCACATCAGAGATATCGCACAGGAGAGAAGCCATTTTTCTGTTCAGAATGTGGGAAATCCTTTAATCAGAAATCACAACTTGTTAAACATCAAAGGCATGAAATTAAGGGGAAGTCATGTTCATGTTCTGAATGTGAGAAGTGTGCTACCTACAGACCAGATCTTGTTACACATCAAAGAACTCACACCGGAGAGAAGCCATATTCATGTTCAGAATGTGGAAAAGGTTTTACTTATAAATCAGATCTTATTACACATCAGAGAATTCACACAGGGGAGAAGCCATTCTCATGTTCAGAATGTGACAAATGTTTTAACCAGAAATCGCATCTCTTTGAACATCAACGACGTCACGCTGGGGAGAAGCCATATTCATGTTCCGAATGTGGGAAATGCTTTACCGTGAAATCAGATCTTGTGAAACATCAGAGAATTCACACTGGGGTGAAGCCGTATTCATGTTCTGAATGTGGGAAATGTTTCTCAAGGAAAGCACATCTTATTGAACATCACAAAATTCACACTGGGGAGAAGCCATTTTCATGTTCGGAATGTGGAAAGTGTTTCAAGAAGAAGTCGTCTGTAACCGCACATCAGAGAACTCACATGGGAAAAATATTTTCATGTCTAGAATGTGGGGAAAGTTTTACCCATAATTCATATCTTCTTCAACATCAAAGAACTCACAAAGTGAAGTAGACATTTGTTAGTAACTTGTAATAGTGACAGATATTAAAAAGGAAACTACGAAGGTTGCACCAAAGTAAAGTCACAAGTTGTATAAGAGAAAGGAAAAGCAATGTAGAGAAGTAAATGACAAATATGAAATGTATACAAATACTAAAAAACATCTGTTATCTATAAAAGAAATAAAATCCATATACGACGCCTACATATCAACTACCAGCATAAATACACAGACAGTACAAGACACTGACTGTGGATGCAAATCCACCAAAAGTACAAATAGACAAACACTGCTCTGAAGTATTACAGCTTAATGTCTGGCACTCAAGGCTTAAGAAATACAGGTTTCTGAATAATGAAAGCCTCATATACACTTACGAGCAGAAGGGTAACAATGTTTTGAGCTTGGAACATGAGACTCCCATTATGTTATAGACAAACATCTTGGCTATCTCATACATAAATATGACTTGCACCTATTTAGCATATAATTATTTCTGCAGATTCTTGACATGTAACTGCATTGTTACTGTTTTGCTCCTAAAAATTTAATTTTTATGATTTTGCAAATCCACCTTTGTCTTTCACCACCACCTGAATCCTTCTGGGCTCGCTCTCGATCAGATTCAAGCATGTCTAGATCGAAATCTGATCCCAGGTCTCTTCTACACATTCCCAATGTTGGTGCTTACTGGTCGAATCACTTGGGTACGAATAAAGCTTTTTATTAACCTCTACCCACAAGTGTTGGATTGGGTTGGGGTCTGGGGACTGAGGGCCAATCCAGCACCTCTACTTTATTGTCATTGAACCATTTCTTCGCTAATTTCAATGTATGCTTCTGTTCGTTGTCCTGCTGGAACACTATGTCATCCTTTTCATACTGATAGTACTTGAGTGTACTAGATAACTCATCTTGTAGGATTCTCACATATAGCTCAGCATTGAGACCACCATCAATCCTGGTCAAGTATCCAATGCCTTTGGCTGTAAAACAACCCCATATTATCAGGCTTCCTCCACCAAACGTGACAGTTCCTTCAATTTCTCAATCCATTAGCCCCCTTTTTCCTTGTTTCTTCCAGACCCATTTGCACCCATCAGAGCCCAGTGTATTGACTTTTGTCTCATCACTTCAAATCATCCAATCAAACCTTCTACTGTCCACTTTTCATACTTTTTTTTGCATACTTGAGCCGATGCTTCTTATGACTATATTGAAGTGGAGGCTTCTTCACCTTTTTTCGGGCCACCATTCCAGACTTGTGTAACGCGCATCGTACGGTGCTTGTATTTATGTCTGTGATCTCACTATTATGAAGCATACTTGTCACCTCCACTGCCGAGTTTATCGCATCAGAACTGATAGACCTTGTGATGAGCGGACTTGTTGATATTTTGCCTGGACGTCCACCTCTTGGCTTTTGAATGAATGGACGGATTTCATTTCGGATTCTTCCAACTGTCCTGGCACTCACATAATGGCATTTTTCTTGGCCGAGAGGCCACTATCGATGAGCTGGATGATGCTGTTTCTCTTTTCTTGGGGAACCTTCTACATGGCTGATCCTCAATCTGAACACATCAGTGTAATACTGTATGTTATATCTTATAGTGTATTTTATTTAAGTGAATCAAAGACTGAGGATCATGTCTTGATGGATTGTGTCTCATCAGTATTCCAGTTATCTACAATACAGTGCCTTGCAAAAGTATTCATACCCCTTGAACTTTTTCACATTACAACCACAAACTTAAATGTATTTTCTTGAGATTTTAAGTGATAGACCAACACAAAGTAGCAGATAAATGTGAAGTGGAACAAAAATGATACATGGTTTTCAAAATTTTAATCAAGCAAAAATCTGAAAAGTGTGTCGTGCCAAAGTCTTCAGCCCCCTGTACTCTGATACCCGTAAATAAAATCTAGCGCAATCAACTGCCTTCAGAAGTCACTTAATTAATCAACAGAGTCCAGCTGTGTGTAATTTAGTCCCAGTATAAATACACCTGTTCTGTGAAGGCCTCAGTGGTTTGTTAGAGAACACTAGTGAACAAACAGCATAATGAAGACCAAGGAACCCACCAGAAAGGTCAGAGATAACGTTGTAGAGAAGTTTAAAGCAGGGTTAGATTATAAAAACATATCCCAAGCAATGAGTATCCCAAGGAGCGCTGTTCAATCCATCAGCCAAAAATGGAAAAAGTATTCTACAACTGCAAACCTACCAAGACATGGCCGTCCATCTAAACTAACAGATCACTGAGCAAGGAGAGCGCTGGTCAGAGAAGCAGCCAAGAGGCCCATGGTCACTGTGGAGGAGCTGCAGAAATCCTCAGGTACAGGGAGAATCTGTCCACAGGACAACTAGAAGTCACTGCGCACCCCACAAATCTGCCAATCTATATGGAGGAGCGGCAAGAAGGAAACCATTGTTGTAAGAAAGACATAAGAAGTGGCGTCTGCAGTTTATGGCCACAAGTCATATAGGGGACACAGCAAACTCAGAGGAGACCAAAGGGGAACTTTATGGCCTAAATGCAAAGGGCTATGTGTGGCAGAAAAGTAACCCTGCTCATCACTCTGAAAACACCATCCCCACTGTGACACATAGGGGGCAGCATCATGCTGGGGGGAGGCTTTTCTTCAGTAGGGACAGGGAAGCTGCTCAGAGTTGATGGGAAGATGGATGAAGCTAAATACAGGGCAATCCTGGAAGAAAACCTGTAGGAGGCTACAAAAGACTTGAGACTGGGAAGGAGATTCACCTTCCAGCAATGACCCTAAACCTCCAGCCCGAGCTCCAGGGGATGGTTTAGATGACAGAATATTCCGGGGTTAGAATGGCCCAGTCACAGTCCAGACCTAAATCCCATTGAGCATCTGTGGCAAGACATGAAAATTACCGATCACAGACGCTCCATCCAATCTGGCTGCAAAGAAGAAGAAGAAGGGGCAGAAATCTCATCTCTAGATGTGCAAAGCTGGTAGAGACCGAGCCCAAAAGACTTGGAGCTGGAATTGCAGCCAAAGGCGGCTATACAAAGTATTGCTATAGGGGGGCTGAAGACTTTTGCAAGTTACACTTTTCAGGTTTTTATTTGATTAAAATTTTTCACCTTACCTAGCCTCCTGGCAAAAATCTGGAATTCCTGGACAACCCCTTTAATTACAAATCACTTATTATAAATGGGCTTTAGGAATAGTTAGGATTCAGCACTAGTGTAACTGTGTTAGGCAGGGCCAGGGGACAACTAAGGTCAGTGTGATGCAAGATAAATTCATATGGTGGTAGTGGCCCTCAGGGAAAATATAGAAGTGAAGATTACTACGAATCCCGTTAAGCGTTTTAGTTCTATTTATGAATCTGTCATACAGACCTTCATAAATATGGAGAGTTTCTAGAATCTCCAAAATTCGCACTCACCATGAGACAAATAGTTGGCACAAAACATGTAGACAAAAAACTTAATTTGCAGACTGTAAGGTACAAATCTTTGGCGCACGCATCAAAAAACTTACAATTTTTGACACAAATCATCTTGCTTATTGAGAAGACAAATATGTGGTGCACGACAGGAATTTATGGCGAACAAAGTAAATTATTGTAAATTCCTAATTTTACACCATTTTAAACGGTCTACTTTGCACTAGAAAATCATCATTTATATTTTTCCTTTCTATTTTCATAAATGTGTCGTAAAGTGAGACACTTCTAAACCACGCCCAGTCTGGGGCACTTTTTCCAAAAATATCGAGCCTGTCGTATTTTTCAGTTCTTTCTGGTGCACACTGTCCATAAATATTTTGTAACTTCTGTGCTCCATAAATTTTTGGTGTAATTGTAGACTAAAGAGTCTTGGACTTCTAGTAATAAATATGCCCCATTGTCAGTCACTGTCCCATATAGGGCGCACAATCTACATTCCCTATCAGGAGGTCTTTGGAGTGTGGGAGGAAACCAGAGAAACTGGAGGAAACCCACCAAACATGGGAGGAACATACAAACTCCTTAAGATATTGTCCTTGGCTAGATTCAAACCTAGGACTCCAGAAGTGCAAGGCTACAGCTTTTGTTGACCACATGTTTGACAAGGTCCCAGGTGGTCAATGCTCCACAATTACAAGTAGACGCAGCAGCCGTCACTACAATTTGTGGAACGTGGTAAACAATTATTTTAATCTGCACCACCAACATTACACAAACAAGGAAAGGGATACATGCGACATACAGACGGCCCCGCTACATACACGTAACACACAGACAGCTCCGCTACATACACATCACACACAGACAGCTCCGCTACATACACGTCACACACAGACGGCTCCGCTACATACACGTCACACACAGACGGCTCCGCTACATACACGTCACACACAGACGGCTCCGCTATGTACACGTCACACACAGACGGCTCCGCTACATACACGTCACACACACAGACGGCTCCGCTACATACACGTCACACCGACAGACGGCTCCGCTACATACACGTCACACGCAGACGGCTCCGCTACGTACACATCACACACAGACGGCTCCGCTACATACACGTCACACGCAGACGGCTCCGCTACATACACGTCACACACAGACAGCTCCGCTACATACACATCACACACAGACGGCTCCGCTACATACACATCACACACAGACAGCTCCGCTACATACACGTCACACACAGACGGCTCCGCTACATACACGTCACACGCAGACGGCTCCGCTACATACATATCACACGCAGATGGCTCCGCTACATATACGTCACACACAGACGGCTCCGCTACATACACGTCACACGCAGACGGCTCCGCTACATACATATCACACGCAGATGGCTCCCACTACATACACGCACACACGACGCCCGTCACACACAGACGGCTCCGCTACATCCGACCGCAGGCGGCCCCCCCACAAACACGTCACACGCAGACGGCTCCGCTACATACACGTCACACACAGACGGCCCCACTACATACACGTCACACGCAGACGGCTCTGCTAAATTCTGATCTGGACACAGAACTTCTCCTCAACCAGCACCCGATCATGTGACTCCTCCCACACATGCCACTGATCACATGTCTATGACATCACAGGTCTTTTAGTCCACAAGGATTTCAAATCTTCTGAGTTGATAGTAGTATAATGTTGTACCGTGTTAGCCATTGAAAGTAGTGGAAGAGTGAAGAAATCAGGCGATACCTTTTAGAGGCTAACTGAGTATATTTATAAGTAAGCTTTCAGAAGTGCAAGCCTCCTTCATCAGACA
Source organism: Leptodactylus fallax (assembly GCA_947044405.1). NCBI lineage: Eukaryota > Metazoa > Chordata > Amphibia > Anura > Leptodactylidae > Leptodactylus > Leptodactylus fallax. Next base: position 32,838 of record CAMRHE010000595.1, read on the forward strand.
TGGTGTTATACAAGAAACTGAAAATTCACAGATTTTTATACATATGGTCTTCAAAGGATTTTAGAGTCCTTAAAAAAAGCAAAACAAAATGCAATCTAAGTAGAGAAGTTATTTACAACCGGTCAAAAAAAACAATCTGGAAAGTTGTGGTGTGTGACGGAGGGATCTGTTATCTGTTTGCTATCAGGAGGTGATTTGTGACCCTCACAGAAAACATCTCAGGTTGGGTGGAAAATCTCCTAAAACCCCTTGTCAGGGACACTCCAAGCTATATCTAGGACACCACTGACCTTAACAAACTGAATACCCTGGGCCCTCTACCTGAGGGTACCATTTTGGCCACCATGGATGTGGAATCCCTGTATACCAACATTCCCCACAAGGATGGAGTTGCAGCATGTCGGGGACACCTGGAGAAACAAAACCTCCCAACAGAACCAGTAACGCAGCTCATACAATTCATCCTTAGCCACAACCATTTTACCTTTGGAGAGGATCTATATCTACAACGAATGGGAACTTCAATGGGGACCAGATGTGCACCCCAATATGCAAATCTCTTTATGGCAGAACTGGAAGGAACAGATTTATCAACATGCACCACCAAACCTATGATTTACCTTCGTTATATCGATAATATCCTTGTCATCTGGACTGCAGGTGAGGAGGCCCTACTTCAATTCCATAATGACTTCAATGACTTTCACCCGACCATCAACCTTAAACTTTGCTATTCAGAGAGTGAAATCCACTTTCTGGACACCACAATATACATCAAAGACCACCGGCTACTCACATCAATATACCACAAACCCACAGACAGAACGGCCTACCTGAGAAACGACAGCTTCCACCCCAAGCACACAAGACAATCTATAATCTACAGCCAGGCTATACCATACACAAGACTCAAGGACATATTTCCAGTCCCCCCTCTCCTTTCCTTTCGGCAACCACCAAACCTGAGGCGTATTATTGTCCGGAGTGCCCTGAAGGCCCCAACTGAAAATGGCGCCTCACCTTGCCTACATAAAAGGTGCATGACCTGCAAGCACATCCACACCGCTGACAGTGTACCTGTCCCACAGTCACAACAGGTGCACAGAATTAGGGGGACATTTTCCTGCAGGTCTTCCAATGTGGTGTATCCCATAATGTGTGTGCAATGTCCCACCACAGGCCTCTATGTGGGGGAAACAGGGCAGAGACTTAGTCAGCGCATGAACTCACACAGATCCACCATTAATAACAGCAGAACAGATCTCCCAGTGGCCGCACATTTCTCCAGAGAAGACCGCTCTATTGAAGATTTGCGGGTTGTGGTTTTAATGGGACAGTTTAAGACACAGGAGGAGAGGAAAGAATCGGAGTACAAATTTATGCAAAAATGTCAAACTCTGCAATTTGGACTTAATATTCATACCAGTTTCATGTCACACTATGTATGAGCTGTGAGGGTCACAAATCACCTCCTGATAGCAAACAGATAACAGATCCCTCTGTCACACACCACAACTTTCCAGATTGTTTTTTGACCTGTTGTAAATAACTTCTCTACTTAGATTGCATTTTGTTTTGGTTTTTTTTAAGGACTCTAAAATCCTTTGAAGACCAAGTGTATAAAAATCTGTGAATTTTCAGTTCTTGTATCACACCATGTCTGATGAAGGGAGCGAGTACTCCTGAAAGCTTACTTATAAATATACTCAGTTAGCCTCTAAAAGGTATCGCCTGATTTCTTCACTCTTTCAAATCTTCTGAGCAGATGAAGATCAGCAGGACCTGATCATGTGACTCGTTGACTCCTCCCACACATGTGACATCATCCCAGGTCCTGTAACCACGGTTGCAGTACAGGAGGAGTTATATATATATATATATATATATATATATATATATATGTATACAGTGGTCGCTCACTGTCCTGGCAGGATTATACAGTGTACTGATCGGTGCGGGGAACATTTCCTGTTGTCAGTGGACTTGGGCAGTGCCTGAAGCAGAGCGGTGGGGATCGGAGAGAGGGGCGACTGTGTGGTCAGTTATATTTCATTCACCTTTGAGCGAAACAATTGTATTCACTGGGAAATCTATTTAACCCATTAAAAGCCTGTTCACACAGGGCAATTTTGAGGCAGATTCCGCTCTATATTCAGTGTCAGATTCTGCCGTGATTCTGCTTTGTATTCAATCAGAGGCAGAGAAGACCAGGACGGTGAAAAAATATCACATGATACAGTGGATAAATAGTAAAAGGCGCCTATAAATCTGCAATGTCTACCTTAAAATTAGCAGAGGACGTCGGACCCCATTATAGTCAGTGGGGCCCCTCGAGCTCCATGTGGTGCTGCTATTTTAGCGGTCACTTCTCCGTGTCCTCTGACACTAGTTTGTTGGTATCGGTCTGTACACGGGCTCACAGCGGCCTTACCCTGGTCACTGGTTGACCTTTACATTTTACCTAACGTATTCTCTCCTGGTTGAAATCATTTCTTCTCTGGCACTAAGTAAGTTTTATCCAAGTCCAGTTCATACTGGAGACCAAAACATGTCAGCTTCGTGTGTGCTAAAATAACACCTGATAAATCCCCCATCACTCCAGCTCCAGGGCTCCCGAGGCCCCCTCCAATTACTAGTTGCGCTACATTCACATGTACAGTCCATCGGAGGATCAAGAGAACAAAAAAATTGGACAAAAATGGATTGGTGAAAAGACGGATAAAAATAGATCTCAAAGGATCCCATTGACTATAAGTCAGGTCTCCTTGTGACCTGTGATGGTCATATATACTGGGATGTGATTATCTGCAGTCATTATGTAATGGTGCCACATATGTATTTACATGCATACGAAATGCGTCATCTACACCGTAATATCTCCCCAGATGTCTCCAGTAATTGTATTATATATTTACATGGGATTCCGTGTAGTGATTACATTGTCTCATCTTCTCTCCATTCAGGTTCCTACAATATAGAATCCTCTCAGTATCTTCTATATAAGAGAATATTCCTGATTGATCCATCAAGGATGGAAAGAGACAGGAACAAGATGGCGGAAAGTCTATTAAATCTCACCCTAGAGATCATCTACCAGCTTACTGGAGAGGTGAGAGATTCTGATGATGTCACATTACATCATTCTTATCTATAGTAATAACAGATGATATGACTGGAGAGGTGATGGACTCTGCACATGTATGTAGTGATATTTATTAATGTGTCTCCCCATAACCAGGATTACACAGTAGTGAAGAAGACCTCTAGTGGGCGCTGTCAGGCTCCTGTGTATGAAGGATATGGTGGAACCCTGAGCCCAATCCCGGGGCCTCCACCTCACCCCTTGATACAGGAGGAGATCAATGGACAGAAGATCCTAGAACTCACCCACAAGATGCTGGAGCTGCTGACTGGAGAGGTGACAGTGCTGGGAATGCTGGGACATTATACAGTAACTGGAGGGGTCTGGGTGATGACTGTATCATTGTGTTGTCAGGTTCCTATAAGGTGTCAGGATGTCGCTGTCTATTTCTCCATGGAGGAGTGGGAGTATTTAGAAGGACACAAGGATCTGTACAAGGAGGTGATGATGGAGGACCACCAGCCCCTCACATCAGCAGGTAATAGACATGACTATATACACATGGACTTCCATTATTTGTATGTACAGAATGAATTCAGTCCCTGTCTGTGTTTCCTACAGGTAGATCCAGTAAGAGGACAACACCGGAGAGATGTCCCAGTCCTCTTCTTCCACAGGATGATCAGGTAGATGGAGATATTCCCTATGATGTGTAGACGGGCTGTGAAGTCCTTGTGGTCAGTCTTGTTGTATCCAGCAGTATTATATGGTTATATACATGGGCGGTGTCATTGAGCCGCCATCTAATATGTTTCTCCAGCTTCTCAGAGACCTGCAGCTACTGTCAGGACATCTTTGATCTTCATGCGGATTAATGATCTAGAACATTCTCTGTGACTTCCCCATTTGTCCGGTGACTTTTACATTATTTGTTTCACAGATTTTCCATCAGGATAAAGATCTGAAGGACATTAATGCTCTATCTATGACAATAAAGGAAGATCCCTATGTGAGTGGTGATGAGGAGTGTGAGGAGGACATTCCTACAGGTAACCGCCCAGGTGAGGAGTCACCACTATATAAACCTGAAATTTCTTCTAAATAAATATGAATTTCTTCCATAGTTCATAGTGCTGGCAGAAGTGTCAGAATCTGGTAGTGAAAGCTTCAGAACAAGGTATGTTCAGACAGTGGCAAAGCATCGAATGAGATACTAGAGAAAAGACCAGGACAAAAAAGAATTTTTGCACTTAGAGCTCCAGTCAACCAACTCCCCTTTTCCAGTTTGTGAGTGTGTAACCAAAAAATCCCAAAAATAAATTCAGTAGGTAAAATTTCAAGAAGACGGAAGAAAATAGACGATTTTCAAAGTCACTGCAGGGGTAGAAAACTGGACCCTGAGACAGAGGAGTATCATCATCTGCGATCACACTGACTGAATTCTCAAGTGGAACCTCTTTGACACCTGAAAATCCAAAAAATTAGCCACAATGAATAAAGACTTTGCCTGAAACGAAATTTCATTTAGAATAAATATTGACAGGCAAAAGAATTTTCTTACAAAAACTTTCCTGCCTATTTGGACCTCCTAAGAACCATCTAGGTGCTGGAGTCTTTCTAGGTTTGGATGCTTGGGACAGTTCTTGAGCATAGGAATAGTTATCTCTGTTGTCTGCGAACAATTTTGTGATCCTGTGGAGACACGGTTGAACCCAGCATTGTGGGTTCGTTGAACGCTGTGGTCTTGATGATAAGCAGACTGGATGACATAACATTACACTCCTTTTTGTGCTCCCGTAAATGTCAATCAAGTTGGATGGAAAAGGTTGAATCTTCTTTTGGATAATCTTCCAAATCCAGAATAGTAGGCTTCGACTGGGTGATGGACAAAGATAGTGGAGACTAACTTTAGTTACAGCCACATGATGAAACTTCTCATATGGGCAGTGTCAGTGACCTGGTAAATGATTCTCTTCAGTCCATCCCAGAATGGGGAGAGCAGGACCAAAACACATACAGCATAAAACCTTCCTCCACTTGACATCTACAACATATCGGAGCAACTTGAGGGATCAAAGCATGCAATTTCATGGAAACGGTACCAACAGCACAAAAGTTTGAAGTTAGCATCGTGGTAGCGAGAGCTAATCGAGGCTTCGTGGGCTGGGCGATATAGAAGTTCCCTCTGGGCTTGTGTGAGATAGAGGTTGAGGTCGGTCTCCCATTTCAACATGGCCTCAATCAATAGTTTGGAAATGGCAGCGAGACGGTGATGTAGGAGGCCCTCGCTGTTCCAGAAATGTGTAGTCGCTTTGGAAATCTGCCGGAGGAGTAGGGAGAGAGTGCACAAAATGTCGGATCTGCATGTTGCACCAGGTGTCGAGGGGGGGTGGAGGTTAGATTGCGTGGGCGAAGAATATCCGGGCCTAGATGGCAGCCGGTCTCGCATTGGAAGTGTCCAATTCTATATATCCAGATGCAGGTAGAAAAGAGGAGGCAGATGAGCGCTGGTCCAGAATAAATGTAGTCTTTAATCCAATTGAATAATAATAATAATAATAATAATAATAATAGTCCTTTAATAGTCCCACAGTGGGGAAATTCAGTGTGTTACAGCAGCAAAGACAAGATAAGCAGATACAAATACAAATACAACATGTACAGGAATGTTCCAAGGTGAGAGGCATTACATTAATAGCAGACAGACAGATAGGACGTAGCAGAGGGGGGGGGGGGATATAACAGGCAGAGAGATATTTCAGTTCTCTGTATGTAATGATCTCCGCTTAGGTCGGTGTTGGTTGTATAGCCTAACCGCGGTGGGGAGGAAAGACTTCCGATAGCGCTCCTTCTCACACCTAGGGTGGAGCAGTCGGTCACTGACAGTACTGCTCAGCGCTATCACGGTCTCATGCATGGGATGGGAGTTATTCTCCCGCATGGAGCTCACCACGGACAGTATCCTTCTGTCACCCACCACCTGCACTGGGTCCAGTGGGCTCCCCAGGACAGAGCTGGCCCTTCTAATCAGCTTGTCAAGTTTATTTCTGTCCCTGGTTGATATACTGCTCCCCCAGCAGGCCACTCCAAAGAAGATGGCTGATGCCATTACCGAGTTGAAGAAAGTCCTAAGAAGTGCCCCCCGGATTCCAAAGGCTCCTTAATCACAATGACGAGTTTCGGGACAAGCCCTTTTTTCAATCGTGCATAAAATTTAATATATACACTGTGTCAGCGCCAGTTTCAAAAGACGCTATCTGACTTGCCAGGAGGGAATCTCAGATTCCCTACAATCGGGTAGCACATCAATTCGAAAATTAGTGCGGCTAAGGTATTGGGAACAGATATGGATCGTAGGGTCTATTGTCAGATGGGAGCAAAGGGATGACGCTTGAGAAGATTTAAGCCAAGGAAATGTTTGTAGGGGTATCGTGGTGGATACCTGCTCAAAGTTAACCCAAGGGATGCATGTCTGCACCAGTCTTCTATCTGAGCCAAATGGGTGGCGTGATAGTACAGCTTTACATCTGGGAGAGCAAGACCACCTCTATGCTTTGGCTGGGAGAGAAGACTCTGCTGACTCTTGTAGGTTTACCCGTCAGGTTAAAATATTCCATCTCAACTCTTGATTGGACACAGGACTATTGACCTGATTGGTTCTGCGTCTACCAGCGAGAGCTTGGCTGGTAGACATAGCAACCTTTAAGTGACAGCCGTGCAATAAATGCACATGCCGTACAGAATCTCCCCCAGCTGTGCTGAACAGAAAGGAACAATGACTACAGTACGGATATTTAGATTCCAAACTGTTCCCTTTATGATTCTCCGCTGAGCATTTCACTACGAAAGAGTGGCGACCGGCACACCGCAACATGAACTGATGAAGATGCTGTCCTCACCACAGAAGTGGGAAACTGGAGGAGAACAGCCTGGTGGCCGAACATCACGATCTACCGGTCTGAGGTCTGCTAGATTGTCATCCGTGTTACCACCAATGTTTAACATTGTTTATATTCAATGAGTGAATTTATATAGAAATGTTTAAATTATATAAAATTAGTAAAACCCTTTTTCTTCTCATCAGATGACTGTACCAGGAGCTCAGAGGGACATCTGATATCTACAGATTATAAAGCAGAGGATCATGGTATCACACAAGATCCGTATGAAGAGCATGCCATTACCCCAGATATACCCTCAGCCCTAGATCTGTTATCTGATCCAGTTAAATTCGTCCTGTCCTCTTATTCATCACAGACTGTGAAGCAAAATAAAAGATACAGAAGGGGTGAACATCAGAGAGCTCACACCGGGGAGAAGAGATTCTCATGTTCAGAATGTGGGAAATGTTTTACTCGGAAATCAAGTCTTTATGACCATCAAAAAACTCACACAGGGGAGAAGCCATATTCATGTGCAGAATGTGGGAAGTGTTTTAGTCAGAAACCAAATCTCATAAAACATCAAAGACATCACACGGGGGAGAAGCCATTTACATGTTTAGAATGTGGCAAATGCTTTAACCAGAAAGCACATCTGGTGAGACATCAGCAAATTCACACAGGGGAGAAGCCGTTTTCTTGCCCAGAATGTGGAAGGTGTTTCTTAAGAAAGGTGAACTTTGTTGAACATTTGTACATTCACACGGGGGAGAAGCCATTTATATGCCCTGTATGTAGAAAGTGTTTTAACCATAAAACATCCCTAATAACACATCGAAGAATTCACACAGGAAAAGCATATTCATGTCCGGAATGTGGGAAATGTTTAACTCGCAAATCTTATCTTCTAAAACATCAAAGAACTCACACAGAGAAGTAGACGTCTTATACTGACTTGTTTTATTAACAAATATTAAAAGAAAAAATACAACAGTTACAGTGAAGTCATACAAGAGAAAGAGAAGGCAACGGCGAGCAGTAAATGATGGGTAAGAAATGTCTACAAGTACCAATAAATGTCTATTATCCAACTCGAGTGACTCGACTCCAGATAAATTACCAAAATCACTCATAAAAGTTATATCATGCATAAGATGTAAATGTGTGAACAGTGGTTTTTGTGTCATATATAACATGAGATATGTAATACTATTAAGCATTAGGTTCAGACTCCAGGTAGGTGTCAAGTTGGAAAACTATGGAAGCAAATCTCAAGAAATGTTTGATACAGTTGTGCTTGGTTAGTAGAGATGGATGACTCTCTAAAGATTCATTTTGGGTTCAGGTGGTTTGATCCAACGAGTCATTTCATGTCGAGAGTTTAAATTGACTTAAAACATAGTGTATGACACTGTCAGGGCTCCTAGGACTATATATCTATAATACATAGTGTATGACACTGTCAGGGCTCCTAGGACTATATATCTATAATACATAGTGTATGACACTGTCAGGGCTCCTAGGACTCTATATCTATAATACATAGTGTATGACACTGTCAGGGCTCCTAGGACTATATATCTATAATACATAGTGTATGACACTGTCAGGGCTCCTAGGACTATATATCTATAATACATAGTGTATGACACTGTCAGGGCTCCTAGGACTCTATATCTATAATACATAGTGTATGATACTGTCAGGACTCCTAGGACTATATATCTATAATACATAGTGTATGACACTGTCAGGGCTCCTAGGACTATATATCTATAATACATAGTGTATGACACTGTCAGGGCTCCTAGGACTATATATCTATATAACATAGTGTATGACACTGTCAGGCCCAGGACTATATATCTATAATACATAGTGTATGACACTGTCAGGACTCCTAGGACTATATATCTATAAAACATAGTGTATGACACTGTCAGGACTCCTAGGACTATATATCTATAATACATAGTGTATGACACTGTCAGGGCTCCTAGGACTCTATATCTATAAAACATAATGTAGAATACTCTTTGGGCTCTGACAGTGACATGTATGTCTATGGAAAAACATATGGTAAGCAGAGGATACAAAGTGCTAGTGGATGCATTATTACAGTTAACCCCTTCCTGACATCCACCGTAATAGTACGGTGGATGTCAGGTATTTAAATAAGTATAAGTGTTATACAGCAGACACCCGGCGCGCTTATGCCCAAGATCAGTGCTTGCACTGATCGCGGGCATTAACCCCCCAGCACCTCGGTCACAGCTGACTGAGGCGCCAATTTGCTGGTGGCGCCTGTGAGCTGCCATTTTGCCAGGGATTGCCGGCACCCAGAGGTGGCATGACAGCCAGGAGCCTACTGAAGGCTCCCAGGCTTGTCTGCCTTTAACTTCTATTCTACTTCTTCTCTATGCAGCCTGCAATAGAAGTATTGTTATTTTGCAATGAATTAGCATTGTAATGCATTGCATTAGTGATCAGACCCCCTGGGGTTCAAAATATTGTTCCCGTACCGTAAATGCCGTAGCGGAAAAAAAAAATCAAAAGTGCCAAACTGCCGTTTTTTCACTCTTTCGCCTCTGATAAAAATTTGAATAAAAAGTGATCAAAGCAATAGCAATTCCCCAAAATGGTATAACTAAAAAGTACACCTGGCCCCGCAAAAAAGAGGCCCTATGTATCGCCATACACGGAAGTATAAAAAAGTTATGGGTGTCAGAATATGGTGACTTTTAGAAAAAAAAATTTCTTTGCACAGGTTTGTATTTTTGTTAAGGGGTTAAAATGTAAATAAAATTATATAAATTTAGTATCCCTGGAATCGTACCGAAACATAGAATACAGATGACAGGTCATTTTGGCTGCAGAGTGAACGCCGTAAAAATGAAGCCCCTAAGAAAGTCGCACAAATGCAGTTTTTCTTCAAATCCACCCCATTCTGTATTTTTTCCAGCTTCCCAGTACATTGTACACAATAATAAATGGTAGAATCATGAAGAAAAATTTGTCCCGCAAACATTAAGCCCTCATATGGCTCTGAGAACGGAAAAATAACAAAGTTATGGGGTTTGAAAGGGGGGGGGGTCAAAAACACAAAAATCGAAAAATTCCTCCAGTGGGAAGGGGTTAAAACACTCCAAAAATTAGCCAGTTTTAGGGGAAGGTGCTTGCCCGTGGTTTTTTTTATACACAGTTATATTGCAAAAAGCAATAGTTTTATATAACATTTTTGGGATTTATAAGAGCAACAGTGCCTGGTGGAAAAGTGATGAAGAAGAAGTGGCTTACTAAAAAAAAAATAAATATAAAGTTATCCCTTTATGGGAGCAGAATGCTGCACCAACATTTCATTGGTACTGGAAGAAGCAATAGTGGGGTTTTTTTTATTTTCTTTTGTTTTTATTTGTAGTGTAGAATTTGTACAACAATTTGTGGCACGCAAAGAATTGACTTTATGAAAAAGTCAATATAAAAAATTATTAATTTATAGAGCAAATGTGGCACCAAGAAGTGAATATTACAAAATTTCAAGAAACTTTTGTGACATCTGTCATCATGCCTGGAATGTCAGCTGAAAAAAGCAGAAAATCTTCTAAAATAGAAAGGATGTTGTGAGAACAGTTCTTTGGAGCCAAAAAAGAACCTGGATTATCCTGCAAATTATCTCATTATGGGAATAAATACCACAGCAACATAATGTTGCAGAGCTTCTCCCGCCTACACTCCTATAATTTTTCTGCCTGTCTACAATTGATTAAATCTATTAAAACTGTGCTCCAGACTAGTCCTCCACCTATAATTCTATAAACTTTGCTCCACTAATCCTTCTCCTATAGTTCTATAAACTGTGCTCCAGACTAGTCCTCCTCCTATAATTCTATATACTATGCTCCACTAGTCTTCTCCTATAATTCTATATACTATGCTCCACTAGTCTTCTCCTATAATTCTATATACTATGCTCCACTAGTCTTCTCCTATAATTCTATAAACTGTGCTCCACTAGTCTTCTCCTATAATTCTATAAACTGTGCTCCATACTAGTCCTCTCCTATAATTCTATAAACTGTGCTCCAGACTAGTCCTCCACCTATAATTCTATAAACTTTGCTCCACTAATCCTTCTCCTATAGTTCTATAAACTTTGCTCCACTAATCCTTCTCCTATAGTTCTATAAACTGTGCTCCAGACTAGTCCTCCTCCTATAATTCTATAAACTATGCTCCACTAGTCTTCTCCTATAATTCTATATACTATGCTCCACTAGTCTTCTCCTATAATCCTATATACTATCCTCCACTAGTCTTCTCCTATAATTCTATATACTATGCTCCACTAGTCCTCCTCCTATAATTCTATAAACTTTTCTCCACTAATCCTTCTCCTATAGTTCCATAAACTATGCTCCAGACTAGTCCTCCTCCTATAGTTCTATAAACTGTGCTCCACTTGTCCTTCTCCTACAATTCTATAAACTATGCTCCACTAGTCCTTCTATAATTCTATAAATTGTTCTCCAAACTAGTCCTTTCCCTATACTTCTATCATTGTCGTATTGTCGGACCAGACTTTTACAGCCTTCCCTCTGAGTAGAGAGGCGAAATGCAGAAGTGCCAGTCGAACTGCTCTGAGTTCTCTCCCGTTGGACAACATAGATCTCTCTAGGACATTCCAGGTCTCCTGAACCGCCATCTCATTCAAGTGAGTTCCCCAGAGAGATAGTGTGAGGGTCTTGTCAAGGCCCAGTGGGCTTTGGTTCCACACCTTGAGAATCTTCTGGAGAGGACGCAGGCACCATAATGCCCATGGAACTGTCTCTGCAGCAGCTGTCATAAGTCCTAGGACCTTCATGGCTGTCCTGATGGAAATCAGACGTGACTGGACCAAAAATTGGGATGCTCTGATGATCCTCTCTCTCCTTGGAGGAGGTAAAGAGATTCTCAGTTGCTCTGAATCCAGAATGAATTCTAAGAACTTCTTCTTGGTGGAAGGCACGATGTCTGATTTCTCCCAATTTATAATCCAGCCTAGACAATGGAGAAGGACAACATCCATCTGCAGATGTTCTAGAAGGATGTTCTCTGACTGTGCTTTATAAGCCAATCGTTCAGGTAAGGTACGATAAAAGGACCTTGAAGTCTGAGGATGGCTGCTACAAGTGCCACCTCCTTGGTGAAGGTGTGGGAGGCAGAGGAGGTGCCGAAAGATAGCACAGTATATTGAAGATGTCTTCTGCGCCCGCAACGATGATCGATATTCTTAAGTATCTCATGTGAGGAAGATACAACGGAATGTGCAACTATGCATCCTCTAGGTCCAAGGTGGCAAATACAATACCTTGTTGCATGAAGAAGATTACAGATCTTATGGTCTCCATACGAAATCATTTTCTTTGGATGAAACGATTGAGGCATCTCAGGTCTATAATCATCCTCCAATGTCTTGTTGGTTTAGGCACCAGGAAGACTGCAGAAACGACCCCCAATCCTTCCTCTGTACGAGGTACCTCCTCCAAAGCACTTTTCCTCAGGCATTCCAAGATGGGGTCTTCTAGTACAGCATGCTTCTTTGCAGTAAGCAAATGGGTCTGGATAAATTTGTCCTGAGGCGGATGACAGAAGTTGACCGTGTACCCCTGCTGTATTACATGTAAGGCCCAAGGGTCTTCAATGTGTTCCTGCCAGGCTGTAAGAAAATGGGAGAGACTTCCTGTGACAGGAAAGTTGGACATCCTTGGGAAACTTATGTCCAGATCCTCTGCCCTGAATTCTGAAATGTCTGTGATATTGAGGTCAAGGCTGTGGAGGTTACTGGGATCCTGTGCCTCATCCGGATGGTCTGGGGCCTCCTCTAAAGGACTGAGGCATAACTCTCCATAATATTGTCAAGTCACTTGCCAAAGAGTTTGCCAGGCTCGAAGGGAAGGGAACAAATATTATATTTGGAGGTGTTGTCTGCCCGCAAGGGTTACACAACAGAGGCCGTACTACCAGAAGACACTAGAAAAGCTTACAAACTACATAGGGTGAGTGGTAATAGGGAAAAAAGGGAGGACAAAGAGACCTCCCTCCACTTGTCCCACCACACATATCAGAAAAAACACGGTGCGGGGAGGTCTCTTTTGTCCTCTTATAGGATGAGTATTACTTAATTAAAATTTCTGCCTGTCCTACCAGCACACAGGGACAGAAATACCCCATATTGTGCAGCTGGTAGGATGTAAGGGAACTTCAGTTTTCTGGCCCCAAAGAATAGCTTGAATGCAGGATGTCACTGAGCCAAGAATGGTCATGGCTTCTCGAAGAGATACTAGTCTATGTCTCTGGAAGAACAATGTCATGTCCCAGGACTTGGTTTAATTCACTGACATGTATCTGTGATACTGTTTGTCTTTGTAGTTTGTCCCTTTTCTCTCTCTGTATCCTTAGCTGTGATGCTCTAGCTCCTCCTCTCTCTCTCAGTTTAGTTTCACTTCTTTGTAAGCAACATGTCTGCTCAGCTCCTGGTATTTCATCATTTTTCACCTACTGCTGTATGAGGTTTTACAAGATTTACCTGGATTAAAGCATCTGGAATCTTATCTATGCCTCCTCAGTTGAGTTGAACACTATCTGATAAATATCTTGGTGTAAATTGCTGGTTAGCATAGAGACTACAGGACATTCTCACAACCTCACACTTGCAGCCAAGCTATTGAGTCAGAACAGTGAAAAATGATGCATAAAGACTGCCAGATACGGCTGTAAGACAGTTCACCAACTTCTGACATACAGTCAGTCACAGCAAGTTACCTGAAGCCAGAAGGAATCAGCATTGCGTAAGTTGCATCTGCAGCTCAGACCCCTCAGCATAGAAGATTCTATCAAGCAGCCATCTCACTCCAGCAAAGTTATATTTATCCTGTTTGAGTTGCATCATGGCTGAAGGGCACCCTGAAGCACAAGGTAGCATGGACCTCAGTCTGCATCCCAGTGAGAAGGCTAGACGCTCAATTAAACAGGTTAGAGACAATCTAGAAGGTTTAAAGCATGAACTTTCCTGTGAACTCTCAAAATGGCGGCAGAAAATACAGACTAAGATATCTGCCATGTGCTTGCCTGCATACCATGTATCACCACTAGAGGGAGCTCTGCGACAGCTTTGTGCTATGCATGGACATTATAAAATGAAAGCTGAGGACTATGAAAGCATATTGAGGAAACTTCATACAGACGATTCTTTAGCTGAATTGCAAAGCTTCCAGCATCTCAATTCAGAACGAGAAAGCTTAGTACATGAAACTAAGTTAAGGAAAGAGGCAAGAATTGCGCAACTGCAGGAAATGGCATCCCATGTTTCTGAGTCTACCAAGCGTTCAAAGCGTACATTTAAGTCACGTTCCTCAAAATCTTCCACACTCAGTGAGCAACTTATAAAAGCACGTGCAGAGGCGGAAGCTACTAAGATACAGACAGCCTTTGCACAACAGAAAGCAGCGATGGAAGCTAAGGCAGCTCAACAGAAAGCAGCGATGGAAGCTAATGCAGCAGCAATGGAAGCTAATGCAGCTCAAAAAAGGGCAGAACTAGAGGCTCTAGAGAAACAGAATGAGCATGCTGCAGCCATGGCAAGGTTAAGCATTTTAGAACAGGCCATCAGTGGAAGTGAAAGTGACAGCAACAGTTTGTGTGATGTGGAAGCAGAGGATCCCCTCAAGCGCACAAGAGACTATGTACTAAGCCAAAGCAGTGAATCCCTATTTGCCACAAATGTTCCTGTCAGGGACGACATTTCTCCAGTGCAACAGGGCACAGTATCTTCTGCAGCACACCGCATTCAAGGTCAGTACAATGCCCTGCCTGTCCAGCATCCAGTTTCTTCTTCCTTCATGGATTCCCAAAGCCTTGCACCTCAGCAAATGCAATATACTGATACTCAGGTAAACACCAATGTGACACCATACCACCAGACTGCAAACAACCGTCCAGTCTCACATCCATATGTGGCTAAACCTATGGACTTTAAGCTAGCTCCTAGGCTGAATGCCTACGCAGCCCCTACACTACCTACCTCTGTTAACCAGAACCCCACTAACAACGTAATCACCGCTACTCAGCCAGCAACTCAATATTTAAAGTCAGAGAGAACAGACATGTCAGAGTTTGCAAGGTACATGGTTCGCCGTGAGCTTACTAAGACTGGACTCACAAGGTTCGATGACCAACCTGAGAACTACAGAGGCTGGAAATGTGCCTTCAAAACTGCAATTAGTGACCTTGGCATTACTGCAGCTGAAGAATTAGATTTGCTTATCCGGTGGCTTGGCCCACAGTCCACAGAACGTGCTAAAAGACTCAGATCCGTCCACATTTACAACCCCATAGCAGGCCTTACCGCTGCTTGGGAAAGACTGGAGAAAACCTATGGCAGTCCTGAAGCAATAGAGAATGCTCTGTTCAAACGGTTGCAAGGGTTTCCAAAGATATCTGGTAAGGATCATCAGAAATTTCAAGAACTTAGTGACCTACTCATGGAGCTCCTACTGGCTAAGGCGGACACTCTCCTACCGGGCCTCAGTTACCTGGACACTGCTCGTGGGGTAAACCCGATAGTCACCAAGTTGCCATATAATATTCAAGAAAGGTGGACCACAGTTGGGTCAAGATACAAAAATGAGAATAGAGTCTCCTTTCCTCCATTTTCCTACTTCTGTGAGTTTATCAAGAACATTGCAGAATCCAAGAATGACCCAAGCTTTTCCTATGGGGATCCCAGTGTTCCTGGTTCACCTCCTATTAAGTATGACAGCTCATATTCTAACTACAGAAACCGCAGAGGCCCAGTTTCGGTGAAAAAGACTGATATTCTTCCTATACCTACACCAGAAGAAAGCAGTTGCAACAGCAACCAAGACGAAAAGGTAGAAAATCCTAACCGTCTGTGTCCTATTGACAAGAAGCCTCATCCCCTGAAGAAGTGTATTGGCTTCAGGAGGAAACCAATCCAGGAACGTAGAGAGCTTCTTAAGAAACTAGGGATATGTTTCAAATGTTGTTCCTCTACTGAACATGCTGCTAGAGACTGTAAAATTGCTATTAAGTGTATAGAGTGTAGCAGTGAGGACCATGTACAAGCTCTTCATCCATCCCAGCCTAGTGCCACACCGCCTAGAGGTTCCCCTTCCCCAACTAAGCATGGCGGGGAGAACACAGATCAAGCAGCAAATACTACCACAGTATCTTCCTCATGTACAGAAGTCTGCGGAGAAGACCTTTGTGACAAGTCCTGTGCAAGGATATGCCTAGTCAATATATACCCCAAGGGCCAACCAGAAAGGGCTCTGAGGGTGTACGCCATTTTGGACGACCAGAGCAACCACTCACTTGCAAGGTCAGAACTCTTTGATCTGTTTAACTTAAAGGGTGATACTTATCCATATACCTTGGGTACTTGTAGTGGCATATCAGAGGTTTCTGGAAGAAGGGCCAGCGGTCTCGTAATAGCTTCTCTCAAGGGCAATTTGGAGATACCTTTGCCCACACTTGTTGAGTGCAACCAGATACCATCAAACAGAGAAGAGATACCCACACCAGAGGCGGCTTTCCAGCACCCTCATCTAAGGGCTATAGCCAGTGAAATACCATCCCTTGACAAAAATGCAGACATTCTAGTTCTGCTAGGTAGAGACATTCTCAGACTGCACAAAATACGCCAGCAAATTAATGGACCACATGATGCACCATTTGCCCAGCGCCTCGATCTAGGATGGGTTATCATTGGCAACGTCTGCATAGGTAGGATGAAAAGGCCCACCAATATTTCTTCATTTAAGACGCATATGTTACCAAATGGTCGCAGCACTTGTTTTCAGCCATGTCCACATCACTACCAAGTGAAAGAGAAGATAAGCAGCAGTAAGTGGCTGCATAATCACCGAGACAACGTGAATACTTTCCTGCCTGGGGACGACATCCTTGGATTAACAGTGTTCAATACAACAAGTGATGACAACAAGCTGGCACCGGCTATAGCTGATAAAGAATTTCTCAAACTTATGGACAAGGAATTCATTCAAGATGATTCCAACAGCTGGGTAGCACCCTTACCTTTCCGCTCCCCGAGATCAAAACTACCAAACAATCTGAAGCAAGCAGTTTCTAGATTTTCCTCTTTAAAACGTACCCTCAAGAGGAAACCAGAGATGGAGAAACACTTTGTAGGTTTCATGCAGAAGGTATTTGAGAGAGATCATGCAGAACCTGCTCCTCCACTAAAGGAAGGAGAAGAATGCTGGTACCTTCCATCATTTGGCGTGTATCACCCTCGCAAACCTGACCAAATCAGGGTCGTGTTCGATTCTAGTGCTCAGTATGAAGGCGTCTCTCTCAACAACCTGCTCCTCACTGGTCCTAACCTAAACAACAGCCTCATAGGAGTCTTAATCCGTTTCAGACAGGAACCAGTTGCAGTGATGGCCGACATCCAAAAGATGTTTCATTGCTTCATCGTTAAGGATGATGACAGAAACTATCTCAGGTTCCTATGGCATAAGGACAATGATGTCAACAATGAAGTCATAGATTACTGGATGAAGGTACATGTCTTTGGCAATAGCCCATCTCCTGCAGTAGCGATCTATGGACTGAGAAGGACCGCCCATGAAGGTGAGAAAGAGTATGGCTCTGATGCTCGTCAGTTTGTTGAGAGGAACTTCTATGTTGATGATGGTCTTAAATCCTTACCTGCAAGTGAAGAAGTGATCGATCTCCTCTCTAGAACACAGGAAATGCTGTCTGTAGCTAATCTCAGACTTCACAAGATCATCTCCAACAATATGGAGGTAATGAAGGCATTTCCCTCTGATGATCATGCAATCAACTTGAAGGATCTTGATCTCAGTTCTGATACTCCTCCTATGCAACGCAGCCTAGGATTGCTATGGAACACTGAACAAGACACATTCACATTCCAAGTGTCTTCTTGTGACAAACCTTTCACCAAACGAGGAGTTTTATCTGTTGTGAACAGCATTTATGATCCTCTTGGTTTCATTGCTCCCATCACCATTCAAGGCAAGCTACTACTAAGACAGCTTACCACTGAGAACATGGACTGGGACACTCCACTGCCTGCTGAGAAACAACTGAGGTCTGACTGTGGCACTAACTTCGTTGGAGCCTGCAAAGAACTGCAGTTAGACAACTTCTTATCCAACAATGGGTGCACTTGGACGTTTAACCCTCCACATTCATCCCATATGGGAGGTTCCTGGGAACGTATGATTGGGATCACACGCAGAATCCTTGACTCTATGTTGATGGACCACAAGTCGACACTGCTTACCCATGAGACGTTAATAACCTTTCTTGCTGAAGTGTCTGCGATAATCAATGCAAGGCCACTTGTCCCAGTATCTTCAGACCCTGAATCTCCAATTATCTTAACCCCAGCAACGCTTCTTACTCAGAAAATTGGTACTGCTGCTACCTCTCCACGTACCTTAGATCACAGTGACATTTACAGACGCCAATGGAAACAAGTCCAACACCTGTCCAATGTGTTCTGGCACCGCTGGAAAACAGAGTACCTCCACATGCTACAGAGCCGTCACAAATGGCAGACCTCAAAACCTAATCTCCAGGTGGGTGACCTCGTCCTTCTAAGGGATAAAGAAGTCCATCGGAATGAATGGCCTATGGGTCTCATCACTAAAGTTGTCCCTAGTGATGATGGGAAGACTCGGAAAGTGGAAATCAAGGTAACCAAGGGAGGCTCAGTGCGAGTTTTATTCCGCCCAATTAATGAACTGGTGCTTCTTCTTCCAAGAGGAGACGTCACATAAAAGAAGATAAGGACACCATTCACAGCTCATGGCGGGGAGCTTCCTTCCATGAACTAAAACCGTGTTCTTGTGGATTACAGTGTGGGTCGGTGGAGGTGTTGGCAAATTGCGGCTTCCCGACCTGAAGATTGGTTTATTTGGACTAACTGTTGATTATTGTTTGTTGTGCATGTTTCTTTTTCGTTTTTCAGGTTTGAAGAGGACTTTATGGACATTTCAGGACATTATTAATGTTTGTTTTCAGTGAAATCTAAAGATTTCAGGCGGGGAGTGTCATGTCCCAGGACTTGGTTTAATTCACTGACATGTATCTGTGATACTGTTTGTCTTTGTAGTTTGTCCCCTCTCTCTCTCTGTATCCTTAGCTGTGATGCTGTAGCTCCTCCTCTCTCTCTCTCAGTTTAGTTTCACTTCTTTGTAAGCAACATGTCTGCTCAGCTCCTGGTATTTCATCATTTTTCACCTACTGCTGTATGAGGTTTTACAAGATTTACCTGGATTAAAGCATCTGGAATCTTATCTACGCCTCCTCAGTTGAGTTGAACACTATCTGATAGATATCTTGGTGTAAATTGCTGGTTAGCATAGAGACTACAGGACACTCTCACAACCTCACACTTGCAGCCAAGCTATTGAGTCAGAACAAACAATAATTTATGGATTAAGAGATCCCTTTTCTCCTAAGGTAAGAAAGGTTTTTCTGAGTCTAGCAGAACCTTTTGAAGTATTTTATCCAACCCCTAAGGATCTGACAGGTCTCCTCTAGATGGATTCTGAGGACTGGTAAGGACAGACCAATGAGAAGATCATGCAGATACACCACTATATTGATATATTGTCTTCTTATAAAGGATAATACCTTGGCCATGGTCTTTGTGAAGATCTGAGGTGCTGAGCTGCCCAATAGGAGGGAGGAGAACTACTAATGGAAGATCTCCTGATCTCGGGCTACTGTGGATCGGAGAATCTTCTGATGGGACCGGTGAATTGGTACATGATAATAAATGTCCTGTAAATCTATTGTTGCCATCAGTGAAATCTTTCTGACACAAATTTGCCCAGAGTCTGCAGGATTATAATAAAAGTCATTGTATTTGTATTTGGGTTGTTTTTTTTTCTTGTTACGTGAGAAAGGCCGAAGTAATGACCTGAACTTTCTCATGATTCAGAACTGGAACGATGGCTTGTAAATGGAGAAGTTTCTGGATGTTGAGATAAACATAGATAGAGGATAAATATTATTTGTGGTATAACACAGTGTACTACACGAGCTTAACACACACAGCTCTGCTACATGTACACATCACACTGAGTCCTGGTATAAGTGCATTAAATACCATGCACTGCTACACAGATATATTACATGGACATCACACATACACAGCTCTGCAGCACTCACAATACACACATACAGTTATCCATCTGCAGATTACACCGCTCCGCTCTGTACACATCGCACACAAACACACAGCTCTACACAAATCTCACGTAGACAACTCCGCTACATACACATCATACACATACAGCTCTGCTACACACACATCACACACAGACGGCTCCGCTACATACACGTCACACGCAGACGGCTCCGCTACATACACATCATACACATACAGCTCTACTACACACACATCACACACAGACGGCTCCGCTACATACATGTCACATGCAGACGGCTCCGCTACATACACATCTCGCGTAGACAGCTCTGCTACATACACATCTCACGTAGACAGCTCTGCTACATACACATCTCACGTAGACAGCTCCGCTACACACACATCACACACAGACGGCTCCGCTACATACACGTCACACACAGACGGCTCCACTACATACACGTCACACACAGACGGCTCCGCTACATACACGTCACACACAGACGGCTCCGCTACATACACGTCACACACAGACGGCTCCACTACATACACGTCACACGCAGACGGCTCCGCTACATACACGTCACACACAGACGGCTCCGCTACATACACGTCACACGCAGACGCCTCCGCTACATACACGTCACACACAGACAGCTCCGCTACATACACGTCACACACAGACGGCTCCGCTACATACACGTCACACACAGACGGCTCCACTACATACACGTCACACACAGACGGCTCTGCTACATACACGTCACACACAGACGGCTCCGCTACATACACGTCACACACAGACGGCACCGCTACATACACGTCACACACAGACGGCTCCGCTACATACATGTCACACGCAGACGGCCCCGCTACATACACGTCACACACAGACGGCTCCGCTACATACACGTCACACACAGACGGCTCCGCTACATACACGTCACACACAGGCGGCTCCGCTACATACACATCACACACAGACGGCTCCGCTACATACACGTCACACGCAGATGGCTCCGCTACATACACGTCACACGCAGACGGCTCCGCTACATACACGTCACACACAGACGGCTCCGCTACACACACGTCACACGCAGACAGCTCCGCACACACACGTCACACACACAGACAGCTCCGCCACATACCGCGCACACACAGGCGGCTCTGCTACATACACGTCACACACAGACGGCTCCGCTACATACACGTCACACGCAGCCACTCCGCACATACGCGTCACACACAGACAGCTCCGCACATACACGCACACACAGCCGCCACTACACGTCACACGCAGACGGCTCCGCACATACACGCACACACAGACGGCCCCGCTACATACATGTCACACACAGACGGCTCCGCTACATACACGTCACACACAGACGGCTCCGCTACATACACGTCACACACAGACGGCCCCGCAAACACGTCACACACAGACGGCTCCGCTACACACATGTCACACACAGACGGCTCCGCCACATACACGTCACACACAGACGGCCCCGCTACATACATGTCACACACAGACGGCTCCGCTACATACACGTCACACACAGATGGCTCCGCTACATACACGTCACACACAGACGGCTCCGCTACATACACGTCACACGCAGATGGCTCCGCTACATACACGTCACATGCAGACGGCTCCGCACATACACGTCACACGCAGACGGCTCCGCTACATACACGTCACACACAGACGGCTCCGCTACATACACGTCACACACAGCGGCCACGCACGCCCGCTACATACACGTCACACACAGACGGCTCCGCTACATACACGCACACGCGCGGCCAACACGCCCACGGGCCCCTACATCCTAATCCACACATAACTTCCTCTCTCATCCAGAAGAGAGCTAGACTCTCGAAAGCTTAGTTCTCAGTTAGCCTCTAAAAGGTATCGCCTGATTTCTTCACTCTTCCACTACCTTCTATGGCTAATACGGTACAACATTATACTACTGTCATCCAGCAGTAACACCTGATCATGTGACCTGTTGACTCCTCCCACACATGTGACATCATCAGAGGTCCTGTAACCACGGTTGCAGTACAGGAGGAGGTAGGTTCACACTCACAGTCCTGGCAGGGTTATACACTGTACACTTGTACTTAGGTTTTCCTTCCCCCTTTGCCCATCTGAGATATACATTTACTGTGTAAGAGACCCACAGCCCAATGTGACCGGCAGTGCAGGTGTTAACCCCGCAGCATGTCCGTTATTGTTTTTCCGTTAATATACATTTGTGAATATTTGTGACCAAACTTACTCAGTCTGAAGCAAAACCACTACTATTATAGTCCAGAGTGTAATAATGGGAGGTGCAATAAAATACTAGTAATAAGATACTCAGCTCTGATCAGCATCGCAGCGACTACTGACTGGATCTATAAACCGTCGTCTCCTCCTCCAAGTCACCAAATTCAGCAGAGAATCTTCTCTATGACATCACTAGATGACAACTTGTCTGACACCTTGTGATCTCCAGGAATAGACGATCGCCGTGATCACATACAGACGTCTACTACATATGGCGACACATCAAAAGGATTTTCTGGAGAGAGAAAAAAAAATGACGAATGCTCAAAGTTGGTTAAAACTATACACGATCACGTACTCGCCTCCGCACTCCTGACTTCTCTGAACATGTAACTGATGAATCAGTCTGACTGCAGAGACCCTCACCAATCCTGTGAACAAGGACCAATAATGGGGCATTATACTCTGTGAGGGCCACTGATGGGGCATTATACTATGTAGGGGCACTAAGGAGGCTTCATCACTGTATGTTACACAGAAAAGGCACTATTACTGTACGGGGGTACAAATAGATTGGGTGGAGATAAAGAGGCATGGACAGAGATGTAAATACTGGACATGTTCAGCTCCTGCAAAGCTCAGACCTTCACCTGATTGTGGACCCAGGTCAGTGGAGCTTTACTAAATGTAGTCGTTTACCCCAGATCTATGTTGTAATATATGTTATTATCTCCATTTTATTATTTTTCCATGGAGTAATATAATTACATTGTCTCATCTTCTCTCCATTCAGGTTCCTACAATATAGAATCCTCTCAGTATCTTCTATATAAGAGAATATTCCTGATTGATCCATCAAGGATGGAAAGAGACAGGAACAAGATGGCGGAAAGTCTATTAAATCTCACCCTAGAGATCATCTACCAGCTTACTGGAGAGGTGAGAGATTCTGATGATGTCACATTACATCATTCTTATCTATAGTAATAACAGATGATATGACTGGAGAGGTGATGGACTCTGCACATGTATGTAGTGATATTTATTAATGTGTCTCCCCATAACCAGGATTACACAGTAGTGAAGAAGACCTCTAGTGGGCGCTGTCAGGCCCCTGTGTATGAAGGATATGGAGGAACCCTGAGCCCAATCCCGGGGCCTCCACCTCACCCCCTGATACAGGAGGAGATCAATGGACAGAAGATCCTAGAACTCACCAACAAGATGCTGGAGCTGCTGACTGGAGAGGTGACACTGCTGGGAATGCGGGGACATTATACAGTAACTGGAGGGGTCTGGGTGATGACTGTATCATTGTGTTGTCAGGTTCCTATAAGGTGTCAGGATGTCGCTGTCTATTTCTCCATGGAGGAGTGGGAGTATTTAGAAGGACACAAGGATCTGTACAAGGAGGTGATGATGGAGGACCACCAGCCCCTCACATCAGCAGGTAATAGACATGACTATATACACATGGACTTCCATTATTTGTATGTACAGAATGAATTCAGTCCCTGTCTGTGTTTCCTACAGGTAGATCCAGTAAGAGGACAACACCGGAGAGATGTCCCAGTCCTCTTCTTCCACAGGATGATCAGGTAGATGGAGATATTCCCTATGATGTGTAGACGGGCTGTGAAGTCCTTGTGGTCAGTCTTGTTGTATCCAGCAGTATTATATGGTTATATACATGGGCGGTGTCATTGAGCCGCCATCTAATATGTTTCTCCAGCTTCTCAGAGACCTGCAGCTACTGTCAGGACATCTTTGATCTTCATGCGGATTAATGATCTAGAACATTCTCTGTGACTTCCCCATTTGTCCGGTGACTTTTACATTATTTGTTTCACAGATTTTCCATCAGGATAAAGATCTGAAGGACATTAATGCTCTATCTATGACAATAAAGGAAGATCCCTATGTGAGTGGTGATGAGGAGTGTGAGGAGGACATTCCTACAGGTAACCGCCCAGGTGAGGAGTCACCACTATATACAGCACAGAAGGGTCACTCATTCTCCTCATTCACTGACTGTGACAAGCTTGTGTTGAATTCTATAAAAGGTCACTGATATTTCAATACATTTTCCATAAATCATTAATTCAGATGAATATAATAGACCTTGTATTATATATTAGAGAATGTATCAGAGAGGGATCAGGTTACAGCAGCCCATAGAAGTCTATGAAGAGGGGAGAAGCAGATAGAGAGCGTTAGGAGGCAGAATGTCTTGTATTCTGTATGTGCGGTGTATGGGGGACATCATAGTAGTTCGTCTCCAGCCGCCAGCTCAGGGACAACTGAATATCAGAGAGAGCCTGCCGAGTGGAAAGATGAGATTTTTCAGCAATATTTCCCATTTACCCAAAATTCAAACTAAATATGGATGAAAAACAAACAAGCCAAACAGAATGATCTCGAAGAAACTGCTGAAATTTAACAACACATCATGACGGAGACTATAAAGTGAAAAAAACACTGGAAGTGTATGGAGGATTACTGGATTAGATACACGTAGCAAACGCTATCACCACCAACAAAGAGCGAGAAAACCAAGAGTGGTAAAAGAGAGCTAATTTTCAAGTCTTACAAAAGCCATGACTTTTTTTATTTTTTGGTTCACAGAGTTGTACGAGGGCTTAATTTTTGCTGGCAGATTGTACTTCATAATGGTACTATCTAATATTCTGTATAATGTACTGGGAAGCTGCCAAAAAATTCAAAATGAGGTGGAATTGGAGAAAAGCTGCGTTTTTGCAGCTTTCTTACGGGCTTCATTTTTACGGCATTCACTAAAATGACCTATCCCCTGTAATCTATGGGTTGGTGTGACTCCAGGGATACCAAATTTATGTATTTTTTTTACGTTTTAACACCTTAAAAAAATCCAAAATGTGTGTGAGGCTGCATAAGGCGTCTTTCTTTGTGGGGCCAGATATACTTTGTATTTTTACCAATTTTTACCAATTCCGCCGTACTATTACAGTAGATGTTGGGAAAGGGTTAAACAGTTCCCTGCTATATAGAGTCTAAGGTTCCCCCGAAGTATTCAGCAGAGCCTGCCTCTACACAGGATGGACTTGGATGCTTTATTTCGGGATTACAACCTGCGTCCAATATGTCCAATGCACCTGCAGGCTGAGGACCAAACCAGAAAACCTATAAAATAAAAGTGAAACAGTAGCCGGGGTCAAAAACCAGCCAAACATGTATCCTCAACCTGATTGTCAAATGATTTGCCATGTATATGGCGTGTGGGTCATTTCTGACTCTCATATGTACAGAGTGTTTTTACAGATGAGCCCTTCTATACTTGCTGTCCACCATGTGTTACTGGCGGCCACAATGAGTCACAACTTTTGGTTCTGTTTGTTTATTATACATATTTTATCTAAAGCGAGAGGAAGTTAAAGTATAAAGGTCTTGTCCGCCATTATTCTGTCCATCCACTACTGGATGAAAAACACTCGACATCTGCATGTGTAAATCCGGTTTTGTACATGGCTTCCTCATACATGACCATACTGCTCCTCCCCTGTAGTAAAGTACGTCTAGGTGTCAGGGAGAGTGTGAGACGGACACCACCTAATAGCACTAACTCAGGATCCTTTAGGAGTCTACACTGAGCATTTCACTAGAAAGAGTGGCGACCGACACACCGCAACATGGACGATGAAGATGCTGGCCTCACCACACAAGTGGGAAACCAGAGGAGAACATCCTGGTGGCCGAACCTCATGATCGACTGGTCTGTGCTCTGAGATCTACTGCTGGATTGTCATCTCTTTTACCACCAATGTCTTAGTCTGTTGCGTAATGATTTTTGCTACATGTATTACAATCTGTATAGAATGTTATAAATTTCAATAGAATTTTCAAGGTTATGTTATTCAAAAATAGTAACATCGGTTTTCTTCTTGTCAGATGACTGTACCAGGAGCTCAGAGGGACATCTGATATCTACAGATTATAAAGCAGAGGATCATGGTATCACACAAGATCCATATGAAGAACATGTCATTACCCCAGATATACCCTCAGCCCTTCACAACCAACATCGATCATCTGATCCTATTACACACGTCCAATCTTCTGATCCATCACAGACTGTGAAGGAAAGTAAAAAATACAGGGAGAAGCGATTTTTATGTTCAGAATGTGGCAAATGTTTTACTCGGAAATGGAGTCTTTATAACCATCAAATAACTCACACAGGAGAGAAGCCATATTCATGTCCAGAATGTGGGAAACACTTTAACCAAAAAGCACATCTTTGGCAACACCAAAAATATCACACAGGGGAGAAACCATATTCATGTTCAGAATGTGGAAAATGCTTTACCCAGAAAGCACATCTTGTTGCACATAAGCAAATTCACACAGGAGAGAAGCCATATTCATGCCCAGAATGTGGGAAATGTTTTTCAAGGAAGGACAACTTTATTGAACATCAGAACACTCACACGGGGGTGAAGCCATTTATATGTCCTGTATGTACAAAGTGTTTTACGCACAAAACATCTCTGGCTGCACATCAAAGAATTCACACAGGAAATCTGTATTTATGTCCAGAATGTGGGAAATGTTTAACTCGCAAATCAAATCTTCTTCAACATCTAAGAACTCACACGGGGAAGTAGAAATTGACAAATATTAAATAAAAAATATATTTAACGCAGGACAAATTGTACTTCCAAACACGGCATTTAATATTCCGTGCAATTCTGAATGGGGTGGAATTGCAAATAAAAAAATATGATTTTTTTTTCTTATAGGTTTCATTTTTATGGCATTCACCATGTGGTAAAAAAATTCATTTTTATTTGTATAGTTATTTTTTATTATTTTTTCAATTTTTATTATTTTAAAGCCTTTACAAAAATTCAAAACTTTCAAAAATATTTTTTTTTTTATATTTCCAAGTACGGAGCTGTGTAAGGTGCCTTTTTTTGTCTCGCAAGATGCAGATTTTTATTTATGCCATATAAGAAAATGTCTGATGTTTGAAATACTTTTTATTCCATTTTTTGGAAGGCAATCTGAAAGTCGATTCAGCCATTTAGAGTTTTTTCAACAGCGTTCACCGATCCCTCTGATCGTTCTAGGTAATGCTTTCCAGAGAGTGGGGTCTGCATGGCAGAAGGTTCTGGCTCCATTGTTTAAAGTGGATCCTGGGGATGAACAGTTTCTTTGTGCTCCTGATATGAGAGGTCGGTAAGGATTATGGGGCTGCAGAAGTTCTTGTAAGTAGTCGAGGCCTAAGATGTTAATGGATTTGAAGGTCATCACGCAGACTTTACAAGTTATTCTCCATGTACAGGTAGCCAGTGCAGTGAGCGAAGGATGGAGGTTATGGGAACATGTTGGGGCAGTTTGGTTATTAACCTCACTGCAGCATTTTGGACTAGCTGCAGGCGATGTATTTCTTTATCTGTAAGACATATGTATAGGGCATTACAGTAGTCCAGACGTGAGGGTATGTTGGCATGGACCAGCGTGCTGGGGTCTTGTATTGGAATAAGGTGTTTGATTTTTGCAATGTTCCTCAGGTGGAAGTACGATTTGATACTGGAGGATACCTGGTTCCCGAGAGACAGTTCCCCATCAATAACTACACCCAAGTTTGTAAGGTTTGTGTTTCCTTGGGATAGACGTGGTGGATATACAAGTTGCCATTTAGCGCTGACCTCCAACCATGAAAACTTCAGTTTTGTCCAGGTTCAGTGTCAGCCAGTTAGCATTCATCTATTGTTGTAGTTCAGACAGGCATGAATTTATGGCTGGAGATGGGTCATTGACTCCAGACTTGAAGGATATATATAATGGAGTATCATCTGCATAGCAGGGATAGGCCAGGCCATGACTCTGGATTTATTTGCCTAATGGAAGATGTAAACTGCAAACTGCACTGGGGATAACACCGAGGCCTGTGGAACTCCATATTGTGAGGGGACTAGTGATGATGATGATGATGAGCCAAGAGATACTCTCTGTGGTCTGTAAGCCAGAAAGGAACTAAACCACTGAAGAACTGATCCAACAATTCCACAAAGCTCCTTGAGTCTATGTATTAGGATGTCATGGTCAACTGTGTCATATACTGCTGGAATAAGTAAGTCAAGACAATCCAGAAGTGATGTTGAGCCTGGGTCTATATGTTCATATGTTCTACGTAGACTCTAAAGGATGTTTGTAGATCTCTGTTTCATCTACTCGGTCAAATTGTAGCGACCAATGATATTATTATTGCTGGCCTTTGGACTGTTAGGGTAGGGTCACACGGAGGAACCTGCCATGGATTTGGGATTGGATTCCACCCGCGAATATGTGGCAGATTCAGTCCTGAATCTGCCTTCCATTGCTCTCCATGGGAGGCAGAGATCGCAGCAGGATTCGGAAAAAATCAGCGTCCTGCTCGATCTTGCCACGGAGTAGCTGATTAGCCGCTGATTCCGCGGCTCGGGAGTCCCTGCCAATTAGGTCCATTCATCAGCATTCTGCATCAGCATTCCATTGTGGCAATCCCGTGGCTGAATACGTCGGCGGAAAATAAAGCAAAATGTGTGAACCTAGCCTTAAAGTAATTTTTTGTTGTTTTTGGATGCCATTCCTGATCACAAACTTTGTCCCTGAAGCAATGGACACATTTTTCACAGTTGATGTGATGATGGGATAGTAGGTCTTAGACAGTGTGGACGGCAGAGTTTATCTACAGTGCTGAGCGTCTGTCCCGGCTTGTTCCTTGCGTTTTCTATTTCTTATGATAGAAAGGTGGACTTTTTCTCATTTATGGCTGGTTGATAGTTCCTGAGATGTAGGGTCTGTGAGATTTTGTCTTTCGGCGATTGATCTTTCCACCACTAACGTTCAAGTTTCTGTCAATTTTTTAAAGCTCTAAAACCTAAAACCTCACAAATCCTGGAGTGGTTAAACCAGGATGTGTGAGGTTTTAGGGTGAAGATTTTGGTGCACCAGGGAGCAATAGCATCAAGCAGAAGACATAGATTTGTTGTATTGCTGCATTAGGTGCTTAGGGTCTGAAGTTAGTCTGCCAGTGGAGGCTGAGGTTGTTCCATATTCCTCGGGAAGATGATGCTTTAAGGATTCAGTATATTATTGGTTCGTGTTTTGGTGTTTGGCAGCCGGAGAATTGAATGAGAAATCGGTAGTGTGAGGATCTGACCAGGCGACTGGATTTACTGTTGTCTTTGAGATTATAACGTTAAAGACCAGTTAGTCTGGATACAGGAGGTCCAGCCCTGCCTATAGCTCTATCAGGATTTATAGATCTAAATTTCAGAAGGGAGTTGAGAGAGTAGAAAATAGTAAAACTTCACTTTTATTTCTTATATAAATAAAAATCAATATAAAATCGTATTGGAAAGACGAGACTCAGTAGTGCCCCCAAGTGCTACCATGTGATTAGTGAAAGAGAAGGGATGAGATCACATAAATTGCATATATAGTGTGCACTAATGTTTATAGATGCCCAAAGCAGATATTAGCCCTGCTATTTTATTTTCTAATGACCATAATAATGATAGCAACATGAGTCATATAGTTAATAGCATCAGTGTCATTTAAAGGGATTGTATGAAGGGTAGCTAAGACCAACAAACAGGGAGGGGTTAAACAAACAAACAGGCAGAGGTTAAACAAACAAACAGGGAGGGGTTAGACAAACAAACAGGGAGGGGTAGACAAACAAAGGTTAGTTTAGTATTCAGCAAAAGTCCGCATATTGCTTCTCATAACAGCTGAGACAGCGTCTACTCTGCCTGAGGTATAAATATAATCTGGTGCCTCAAATAAAGCCTCAAATGTATATGGACACACAGTCAGTCAGAACTGTGTGTCACCTGGCACTGAGGATTCACCAGATACACTCCACTGGCAGGACACCGCGGAATACACCCTCAATAGGGTAATTTTGTCAGCCCCCCACAGCCTCCCAGCACCCTTCCCACATATACCTCTATCTGACACCTATAGCACACATTTAAAAGTCTCTCCCTAAGTGCTAAAGAGTTAAAATAAAAAACCCCCCGCGTTTTTCACCAGCCATTGTTGGATCATCAGGGGACTAAATCAATATACCCCCCAGCGTCGTCAGGGGGGGGGGGGCCCAGCGCGGCCCCCCCCCCCCACACCCCCCCCCCCCCGCCCCCCCCAGTGTCGTCATGGGGGAGACATAGAAGCGTGTGACCCTATGTTTACATCGTGCTGTCATCTCTCTGATCCTAATTGTAGGCAGTTGGAGCAGGAAACACAGAAGTCATGTTATCGAGGAGTTCATGTGTATTGTCTAATATTATCCTTAAACACGAAGATGTGACAAAGTGTGGTCTGAAGCGGCCCCGGATTGCTGATATGGTTGACCCTGGAACCTGGAACTCAGGTCCTTGCTATCTTACAGCTAACAAAACCTGCCAAGTACGAATGGTCCAACGCAGGTGGTCACGTCCGCCCCCATGGGTCTCTTAAGGTGTCACCCCCACCGCTTGAAAAGAGCCGTGCAGGCACGCCACTAGGGGCTATACCCTATTTACCAACCTAACCACAAACACAGGCTCCCGTTAACACGCAATGCTTAAATGGGAGGAGGCGGGGGAAACCCACCCCAGGAACAGTGGCGGATTGTATGGTCTCGGGCCCAGAAACACCAGTGCAACGAGGGAAACGCAGATAAGCTGTGATGCATTGGTACATACCCGGCCCCCATACAAACCCAAGCCCCCAGGGCGGCGCTGTGGAGCGCGGGGGACCCTGCACCATATCTTTTGGACGGCCCCCACCCGGTTGGAGGGAGGCAGGACCTGACGACGCTCTCTTTGCAAGAGGTCCGACCCTCCTATCCCGAACCCCCCCCAGACACCGAGCAAAAGCACCAGGCCTTGCATCTTTGTACTGCAGCTAAAACCCAAGCTAGAAACGGAAGAAGGTGAGCCCCCACAGTCTGAGCGTGGCTAGAATGAAGGAGTGAGGAGTCGAAACCGACGCTGGCCACAAACACGGGAAGCCGGGGCATTTGGGCACCCGGGACAGAGACAACAGGGCCGATCTCGCCCCCCCCCCTTGGCCTACCCGTTTACCCCCCATCCCCCCCCTGCACGCTTAATTTAAAGCAATGTTAAGGGGGAGGAGGCAGAGCCTTTTTACCCAAGCTTCCTGTTTGTTTGATTATATGTTTTTTTGTTTTTTCTTTTTCCTTGTTATGAAAAATATTGTCAATAAAATTACCGTTATATAAAAAAAAAACACGTAAGATGCTTGATCTATACCGCACCAGCACTTCTCAATTCCGCAATACATATAAATGTTGAAGCACAACAGATATCACATCCGGGTGGTACATTGCATGAATAGAGGTAGACAGGGTCCGTATTCACCTCTAAAGGGAAAGATCATTTCCCAACTGAGCTTACACTTATCAAGGTGCCATCTATATTACATATCCTCATTAAACTCCATAAGAGCCATGAATCATAGATCACTGTACTAATACTAGAGTGAGAGTCACTCAGCATAGATCTGAGTATTATGTTCACTATATAGTGAATTGCCCATATGTGAGATACAATATTTTCCCATTTCCCAAAGGAAATATATATCACACAAATATACCAGAAAAATGGATAAGAGGATTCCTAATAATGTCATCAGATTTAGGGTATGTGCCATAATAGATATAATGAATATACTCAAAAGAGATATGTCAGAGAGGGGGTTACACTTTTATTCCCTCACCCCTAAAGATGTGTTTCATGTGGACAGTATCATAATACATCCATCCTGAGTAGATATATTCCCTAACTCCAAAATATTACAGGGAATTATAAAAATGGAGCGAAGGACAAGCATTCGTTAATCCCTCCCGGGGATGTCGATTTAAAACGGTGAATCCATCTGCATTCATGTTGCAACAGAAGTCTATCCCAATTGCCACCCCTTCCTGGTGGTCGGATCAGTTGCAATCCTATGAAGCTGAAGGATTCAGGTTGTCCGTCACGGTGGCTATGCGCATGTTTAGCTATTGGTGTGTCCCGATTGTTGAGAATATCATTAAAGTGCTCCCTTATCCTTACCCTAAATTCACATTTAGTCTTACCTATGTAATATATGCTAGATAGATCACTCCTTTACTACGACAGTTGATAAAGTCGTTAATTTGGCAGACCTCACTTGTAATTGCACATGTTGCTGTTTTAGTTTTTTGCACCTGTCCACATGCGATACAGTTGCCACATCTGAAGGTGCCATTAGGTTTCTGGCTAAGCCAATTCACCGTTGATTTAGGGGCAACATAATGACTCCTAACCATCCTGTCCTTTAAACTCTTCCCACGTCTATAAGTGATCTGGGGGGTGGATCCTAAAATCTCTTTCAAATCATCGTCCTGGAGTAATATCCCCCAATATTTACCAAGTATTTCCCTAGTCTCTTGATCAAAAGTTCCAACAATTCTAGTTACATTATCAGATTTTATGTTCTGACTATGTCTCTTTGGGATCAAAAGCTCTCTTCGATCACATGTTATAGCGTGTTGGAAAGCTCCCTTTAGTGTGTTATCCGGGTATCCGCGGTCCCTAAATCTGAGCCTCAAGTCATCTGCCCTATTGAGGGTGTATTCCGCTATAACCTGCCAGTGGAGTGTATCTGGTGAATCCTCAGTGCCAGGTGACACACAGTTCTGACTGACTGTGTGTCCATATACATTTGAGGCTTTATTTGAGGCACCAGACTATATTTTTACCTCGGGCAGAGTGGACGCTGTCTCAGCTGTTATGAGAAGCGATATGCGGACTTTTGCTGAATACTAAACTAACCCCTCCCTGTCTGTTTGTCTTAGTTCCCTGTTTGTTTGTTTAACCCCTCCCTGTTTGTTGGTCTTAGTTACCCTTCATACAATCCCTTTAAATGACACTAATGCTATTAACTATATGACTCATGTTGCTATCATTATTATGGTCATTAGAAAATAAAATAGGGCTAATATCTGCTTTGGGCATCTATAAATATTAGTGCACACTATATATGCAGTTTATGTGATCTCATCCCTTCTCTTTCACTAATCACATGGTAGCACTTGGGGGCACTAGTGAGTCTCGTCTTTCTAATACGATTTTATATTTATTTTTATTTATATAAGAAATAAAAGTGAAGTTTTATTATTTTCTACTCTAACAATTCCCTCCTGAAATTTAGATATATAAATCCTGATAGAGCTATAGGCAGGGCTGGACCTCCTGTATCCAGACTAACTGGTCTTTAACATTATATACATAAACATCACAAACAGACGGCTCCGCTACATACACGGCACACGCGGACGGCTCCGCTACATACACGTCACACACAGACAGTTCCGCTACATACACGTCACACACAGACAGCTCCGCTACATACACGTCACACACAGACAACTCCGCTACATACACGTCACACGCAGACGGCTCCGCTACATACACGGCAAACGCAGACGGCTCCGCTACATACACGTCACACACAGACGACTCCGCTACATACACGCACACGCAGACGACCCCTCCACGCCCGCCGGCCCGCTACATACACGTCACACGCAGACGGCTCCGCTACATACACGTCACACGCAGACGGCTCCGCTACATACACGTCACACGCAGACGGCTCCGCTACATACACGTCACACGCAGACGGCTCCGCTACAACACGCACACGCGACGGCCCGCCACCTCACACGCGCGGCCCCACATACACGTCACACGCAGACGGCTCCGCTACATACACGTCACACGCAGACGGCTCCGCTACATACACGTCACACGCAGACGGCACCGCTACATACACGCCACACGCGGCGGGCACACGTCACACACAGACGGCTCCGCTACATACACGTCACACGCAGACGGCTCCGCTACATCCTTATCCACACACAGAACTTCTCCTCATCCACTAGTAACACCTGATCATGTGACTTGTTGACTCCTCCCACACATGTGACATCATCACAGGTCCTGTAACCACGGTTGCAGTACAGGAGGAGGTATATATATATATATATATATATATATATATATATATATACGGTGGTCGCTCACAGTCCTGGCAGGATTATACAGGGTACTGAGCAGGTTCGGGGCAACCATCAGAGAACAACACAGAAGATTCCGGATGCCGATTCCTGGAGGATTCTCTGGATTTCTTCTCTGCTCTCGGTGACTACCGACTGGATCTATAAACCGTCGTCTCCCCCTCCAAGTCATCGAATTCAGCAGAGAATCTTCTCTATGACATCACTAGATGACAACTTGTCTGACACCTTGTGATCTCCAGGAATAGACGATCGCCGTGATCACATACAGACGTCTACTACATATGGTGATCCTTTAACCCTTTCCTGCTACAGCCATTTAGTTTTTTACGCCCCACCTTACAAAAGCTGTAACTTATCGTTTATTTTTCTGCTCACAGATCTGTATGAGGGATCACTTTTTGTAGGACAGATTGTACTTTGTAATGGTGACATTTAATATTCTGTACGATGTGCTGGGAAGAAGGAAACAAAATAAGAATCTGTATTTTTACCAAATTCTTAAGAGTTTTTTTTTTTTACAGCATTAACTGTGCAGCCAAAGTGAGGTTACCTAAATGTGCGCTTACGGTTGCGATTGATACGATTACGGTGATATCATATTTGTATAGTTTTGATTTTACACCTTAACAATAATCCAAAACATTAAATAACAAAACACTTTGAGTCGCCAATATTTATATTTCCGTGTACGAAGCTTTGTAAGGCGTCTTGTTTTTTGCAGAGCAGGATGTACTTTTAATTCCTACAATTTTGGTGATTTTCTGATATTTTGCTCACTTTTTATTGGATTTTCTTTTCTTCCCCTACAGCGTTCACCCCATGGGATGAATATTTTTATTTGTTCAGGCACTTTTAGATTCCTAAATGTGTTTATATTTGGTTTCTTTTTACATCCAATCTAGGGAAAGGGGCGGGATTTTATATTTTTAAATATTTTTCTATAATTTTTTTTAAAAATGTAAAAACAATCTTTACTTTTATTTTTAGTCCCTGTAGGGAAACTAAACTGTAGACGGTCTGATCATTATTAAAATAGACTGCAATACTAACATATTGTGGTATATCAAGAAATCCATGGGTCACCAATGCGGCAATATACCATGTGGAGACACTAAGGGGGCATTGTACATAAAGCTGCTTTCACAATGGGACAGTAATTTGAGGGGAAACAAGAACTCCGAACATCATAAATAACTACCGTATAACCCGAGGAGTCTGTCTATACTGCTGAGGATGGAAGATCCAACAAAGACACAAACCAAGTTTCATAGCTGAAAGTCAGTTGTGTGAAAACAGTCAAAATGTTATTATCATCATCATATTATCATTAGTAATTCTATGTATTACATTGTCTCATCTTCTTTATATGCAGGTTCTTATAATATAGAATCCTCTCTGTTGATGTCTCCTATAGAAGAGAATGGAAAGAGACAGAAACAAGATGGCGGAAAGTCTATTAAATCTCACCCTAGAGATCATCTACCAGCTTACTGGAGAGGTGAGAGATTCTGATGACGTCACATTACATCATTCTTATCTATAGTAATAACAGATGATATGACTGGAGAGGTGATGGACTCTGCACATGTATGTAGTGATATTTATTAATGTGTCTCCCCATAACCAGGATTACACAGTAGTGAAGAAGACCTCTAGTGGGCGCTGTCAGACCCCTGTGTATGAAGGATATGGAGGAACCCTGAGCCCAATCCTGGAGCCTCCACCTCACCCCCTGATACAGGAGGAGATCAATGGACAGAAGATCCTAGAACTCACCAACAAGATGCTGGAGCTGCTGACTGGAGAGGTGACACTGCTGGGAATGCTGGGACATTATACAGTAACTGGAGGGGTCTGGGTGATGACTGTATCATCGTGTTGTCAGGTTCCTATAAGGTGTCAGGATGTCGCTGTCTATTTCTCCATGGAGGAGTGGGAGTATTTAGAAGGACACAAGGATCTGTACAAGGAGGTGATGATGGAGGACCACCAGCCCCTCACATCAGCAGGTAATAGACATGACTATATACACATGGACTTCCATTATTTGTATGTACAGAATGAATTCAGTCCCTGTCTGTGTTTCCTACAGGTAGATCCAGTAAGAGGACAACACCGGAGAGATGTCCCAGTCCTCTTCTTCCACAGGATGATCAGGTAGATGGAGATATTCCCTATGATGTGTAGACGGGCTGTGAAGTCCTTGTGGTCAGTCTTGTTGTATCCAGCAGTATTATATGGTTATATACATGGGCGGTGTCATTGAGCCGCCATCTAATATGTTTCTCCAGCTTCTCAGAGACCTGCAGCTACTGTCAGGACATCTTTGATCTTCATGCGGATTAATGATCTAGAACATTCTCTGTGACTTCCCCATTTGTCCGGTGACTTTTACATTATTTGTTTCACAGATTTTCCATCAGGATAAAGATCTGAAGGACATTAATGCTCTATCTATGACAATAAAGGAAGATCCCTATGTGAGTGGTGATGAGGAGTGTGAGGAGGACATTCCTACAGGTAACCGCCCAGGTGAGGAGTCACCACTATATACAGCACAGAAGGGTCACTCATTCTCCTCACTCACCGACTGCTATAAGTTTGTGCTTAATTTATTAAGTGTTCATCAACATTACAATAAACGTTTCATAACTCAATAGTACAGGCAAATATACGAGACCTTGTATAATATCTTATCACTGAGATATCAGTGGCCCATAGAAGTCTATGAAGAGGGAAGGAGGGGAACAGTGAGAAAGAGTTAGGTTCATTATGATAGGTGTCCATTTTTGTTTTATTTAACGGACCCTATCATAACAGATAGTGTGAAACTAGCCTTAGATTGTCATCTGTTTTGCCACTCATGTCTTCCTTACTATTAGATTGATGCTACATGCCATACAATACCTATGGTAATATTTATATAGAAATGTTATAAATATCAGTGTAATTTTTCAAAAATATATATTTTTTTACAGACTACTGTACCAGGATCTCAGAGGGATATCTGATATCTACAGATTATAAAGCAGAGGATCATGGTATCACACAAGATCCATATGAAGAGCATGTCATTACCCCAGATATACCCTCAGCCCTTCAGAAGATTCATCTATCATCTGATCCTATTAGACAGGTCCTGTCTTCCGATTCATCACAGACTATGAAGGAAAGTAAAAAATACAGAAAAGGTGTTGAACATGGAAGATCTCACACCGGGGAGAAGAGATTTTTATGTTCAGAATGTGGGAAATGTTTTACAAGAAAATCAAGTCTTTATAACCATCAAAAGACTCACACAGGAGAGAAGCCATATTCATGTCCAGAATGTGGAAAATGCTTTAACCAAAAAGCACATCTTTGGAGACATCAAAAATATCACACAGGGGAGAAACCATATTCATGTTCTGAATGTGGGAAATGTTTTAACCAAAAAGCACATCTTGTTGCTCATCAGCAAATTCACACAGGAGAGAAGCCATATTCATGTCCAGAATGTGGGAGGTGTTTTTCAAGAAAGGACAACTTTATTGAACATCAGAACATTCACACGGGGGTAAAACCTTTTATATGTCCTGTATGTACAAAGTGTTTTACGCACAAAACATCTCTGGCTGCACATCGGAGAATTCACACAGGAAATCTGTATTTATGTCCAGAATGCGGGAAATGTTTAACTCGCAAATCAAATCTTCTTCAACATCTAAGAACTCACACGGGGAAGTAGAAATTTTATAGTGACTGGTTTAAGTGTTTAATATGAAAAGGAAAAAAATATTTTTTAAGCAGGACAAAGTGTATTTCATAACCCGGCACTTAATATTCCATGAAATATACTGGAAATTCACAAGGGACTCGATTTGCAAAAAAAGTGATAAATTTTTGTGCCATTTTTGTAGGTTTTATTTTTATGGCGTTCTTCATGTAATAATGTCATGTTATCTCTATTCTCTGGGTCAGAACGATCACAGCAATACCAAAGTTCTAAACTTTTGATAAATAAAAAAATTTCTTTGAGTGATGCCTGTATGTAACCTTTTTATATTTTCATGTATTTCCTTTCTTGCAGGGCAAGTTGTAAGTTTTTATTGATACAATTTTGGGGAATGTTTGATGTTTTGATTACTTTTCATTCATTTATTTATTTATTTATTTCTGTGAGGCAATTTTGATTTTTTTTTTTTTTTCCCTAAAGCCTTCACTATGGCATAAATAATTTTATATTTTAACAGTTCAAGCATTTTTGGATGTGGGAATATCTAATGTATTTCTGTTTGTTTTTTGTTTATTTACTTTTATATGTATTCTAGGAGAACAGGGGTGATTTAAGTTATATATATATATATATATATATATATATATATATATATATATATATATATCTAATATAATATGTCTACAGTAACACTGATGTACAGTCATGGCCAAAAGTTTTGAGAATGATACAAATATTAATTTTTACAAAGTCTACTGCTTCAGTTTTTCTAATGGCAATTTGCATATACTCCAGAATGTTATAAAGAGTGATCAGCTTAACAGCAATTACTTGCAAAGTCAATATTTGCCTAGAAAATGAACTTTATCCCCCAAAACACATTTCAACATCATTGCAGCCCTGCCTTAAAAGGACCACCTAACATCGTTTCAGTGATTACTCCATTAACACAGGTGTGGGTGTTGATGAGGACAGGGCTGGAGATCAATCTGTCATGATTAAGTAAGAATGACACCACTGGACACTTTAAAAGGAGGCTGGTGCTTGCCATCATTGTTTCTCTTCTGTTAACCATGGTTATCTCTAAAGAAACACGTGCAGTCATCATTACACTGCACAAAAATGGCCTAACTGGGAAGAGTATTGCAGCTAGAAAGATTGCACCTCAGTCAACAATCTATCGCATCATCAAGAACTTCAAGGAGAGAGGTTCCATTGGTGCCAAAAAGGCTCCAGGGCGCCCAAGAAAGACCAGCAAGCGGCAGGACCGTCTCTTAAAAGTGTTTCAGCTGCGGGATCAGGCTACCAGCAGTGCAGAGCTTGCTGAGGAATGGCAGCAGGCAGGTGTGAGTGCATCTGCACGCACTGTGAAGCGGAGACTCTTGGAGCAAGGCCTGGTCTCAAGGAGGGCAGCAAAGAAGCCACTTCTCTCCAGAAAAAACATCAGGGACAGACTGATATTCTGCAAAAGGTACAGGGAGTGGACTGCTGAGGACTGGGGGAAAGTCATTTTCTCTGATGAATCCCCTTTTCGATTGTTTGGAACATCTGGAAAACAGCTTATTCGGAGAAGAAGAGGTGAGCGCTACCACCAGTCTTGTCTCATGCCAACTGTAAAGCATCCTGAAACCATTCATGTGTGGGGTTGCTTCTCAGCCAAGGGAATCGGCTCTCTCACAGTCTTGCCTAAAAACACAGCCATGAATAAAGAATGGTACCAGAATGTCCTCCAAGAGCAACTTCTCCCAACCGTCCAAGAGCAGTTTGGCGCTCAACAATGCCTTTTCCAGCATGATGGAGCACCTTGCCATAAAGCAAAGGTGAGAACTAAATGGCTCAGGGAACAAAACATAGAGATTTTGGGTCCATGGCCTGGAAACTCCCCAGATCTTAATCCCATTGAGAACTTGTGGTCAATCATCAAGAGACGGGTGGACAAACAAAAACCAACAAATTCAGACAAAATGAAAGCATTGATTCTGCAAGAATGGACTGCTATCAGTCAGGATTTGGTCCAGAAGTTGATTGAGAGCATGCCAGGGAGAATTGCAGAGGTCCTGAAGAAGAAGGGTCAACACTGCAAATATTGACTTGCTGCATTAACTCATTCTAACTGTCAATATAAGCTTCTGTTACTCATAATATGAATGCAATTCTATTTCTGTATGTGATAAAAACATCTGACAAACACACATAAAAACCAGAGGGCAGCAGATCATGTGAAAATATCATATTTGTGTCATTCTCAAAACTTTTGGCCATGACTGTACTACTATTGCTCTAGCGATGGTCTAGCTAAGCATTGTTAGGGAGATCTGTTCTGTATTCACCATGTATTGCCAGTATATACAGATACAGCTATTTCCAAAGGGCGGGAGAAATTTTCTCAAATAGCTCTATCTCTGGTTTTATACCACCTAGTATTGGCAGCATATATAAATCAGATTCCCAACTGTGTATTTAACTAGTGATTTCTTCGCTTCTGTGATAGGTAGAGCTGCAAATGGCACCCAAAGCACTTTTGTAGGTGGTATAAAAGTGCAGATATGGTGATTTGAAGTTACCCCTATCCTATTGGCGATTGCTATAGCTGTACGTATTGACAATACAGGGTGTTTATGGACGGATGTCCCTAACAACGCTTAGAGTGCGGCTAGGGAAAACTTTAGAACCTGCAAAAAAATAGTACAATAGGTTAATATTACAAAAATGTTCAGCAAAAAAAGCCAAGCCAAAAACAAAGGAAATGACAATTACACTTTAAGGGATTAAACATTCGTAATCCAAAAACAAATAAACTCCAGATAACACACCTATATATCAGCCCTGGACAGAATACAGGAGTACAGAACAGAATTCAGGATTTGTATTCAGATATATATTTAGATATGTCAGAAACCACAGACATGCACTGACGTTGGATGTGACTATAAAAGGTAATCCGCTGTCAGTTTATACCTATGCAAAAAAGGTTTTGGTTATGCTAGAGAAGCAAGGACAAACTTATTAATGTTAAGATTTATTATACAATATTACATTGCTTACAAAAAGATTACATGATGGAGTAACAAAAATATACACAGAAGAAAAACAGTTACAGAAATAAAAGGGGGTAAAATAAAGAATAACAAAGCTCTTACTAGTTAGATCAGTAAGAGACCCGGCTGGGAAATACAGCTTGACACTGGACGGTGTTATAATCCTGACTGTTTTAGACAGGGGCAGAAAAACGCACAGTAAATACTTTCAGAAATACAATGTCGTGACATCCAATCAAGGACAATATCTGCGTGTAGTTTGTATGTCCTCCCCATGTTTGGTGGGTTTTCTCCGGTTTCCTCCCACATTCCAAAGACATCCTGATAGGGAATGAAGATTGTGAGCCCTATATGGGACAGTGACTGACAATGTCTGTACAGCACTGCGGAAAATGTTGGGGGGATATATAAGTAAGAGAAATAATTAAATAATAGAGGGGCCCGGCTTGGGAAAAACAGGGTGGGGTGGGGCGGGGGTCTTATCTGGGGGGGTTTTCCTTGTGGGGGGGGGGCGGGAACCCCCTTAAAAAAAAATAATTTATTTATATAAAAATGGGGGGGGGGGGGGGGGGGGGGGGGTGCTCTGTTTTGTGCTTTTAACCTTAATGGGGGGTGGGGGGGGGGGGGAGGGGCGCGAGGGGGTGGGGGCGTGTGGCCTTTGGGTGTTTGTTTTTTTTCTTTCTTCCCTCCCCCCCAATCGGGGTTAAAAGTTGGTGGTGGGTGTTTTTTCAAAATACTCCCCCCTTTTCCTGGGGGGGGGGGTGTGTTGGTGTGGGTGGGGGGTGTGGGGGTGGGGGCTGGCCGGGGGGGGGGGGGGGGGGGGGGGGGGGGGGGGTGGGGGGGGTGTGGGGGGGGGGGGGGGGGGGGGGGGGGGGGGGTGGGGGGGGGGGGGGGGGGGGGGGGGGGGGGGGGATAGGGACTACATGACTAGGGGGAGGATTAGACACGAAGGGGTTAAGAAAGAGGAGAGTTAGAGCGGGAAAAATGGGGGTGGGATCGAGGGTGTTAAAAGGGGCGAGGGGGTGAGATAAGGGTCAGTCAAGCAGTGGCAGGGTAAGGAAGTGGACGTGCTACACTACTTACCATGGCTGATCTGGAAGCCTTGCGGTCTCTCCTTCGGGCGGCGGCGGTGGTCCATGGCGAGCAGGTCGTAGAAGATCTTCTCACAGCTGTCCGGGTGCCCCCTGGCCAGGGCACGTCTGCCCTGGCCCCTTTGCCCCGCGCTCGGTGGTCCCGGCCGCCGGAGCGCTACTCTCCAGATTGGGGGCTGGCGACGAGGCGGCGTTCCAGGAGCCCCAGGAGGGACCCTCTGGCCACGGGCGCCCAGGTCAGCTCCCCTGGGGAGCGCCCGGCGGCCGGGGGGGAATCCGGGGGTCGCCGAGGCCGCAGTCGCCCGGAGGGAGGCCTGGTGTGTACGCCTCCTCCCCCCTCTTCGTCCTCCAGGCCCCGCGCGGCAGTCTCTCGCGCTTCGGCCAGGGGGGCGTGCCCGGCGCATGACGTCAGCGGGCGGGGACCGCCCCCCGGGCGCGCTCCCTGGCCCCCTCCCTGCTGCCGCGCACGAGTGCGCCGGAAGTGACGCGGCCGGTACTTCCGGCGCAGCTGGGCCTACTGGTAGTGGATTTTCAGGCCTAGGCCGGCT
Organism: Leptodactylus fallax; assembly: GCA_947044405.1. Classification (NCBI taxonomy): domain Eukaryota; kingdom Metazoa; phylum Chordata; class Amphibia; order Anura; family Leptodactylidae; genus Leptodactylus; species Leptodactylus fallax. The sequence goes on from CAMRHE010000595.1 coordinate 75,766, forward strand.
GAAGATGGCGACGGCGGTTCTCCGACGGGGCGGCGGGTGCGCTGCACGGTGGGGACTGCGGCGTCTCCTGGTGAGGGCACTGGTGGCTCCAGCACTGAAGAAGGCCTATGTTCCCTGGACAGCACGGACGGACCCCCTGAGGATGCGGGACCGGCGGCGGCTGATCTGGGGCGCCCCCCGACGCAGCCTGGTGAGAAGATGGGGTTTCCTCTTTCTATGGGTGGGGGCTCTGGGGCGAGTGTGTCGGGCGCTGCGGTGTTAGGGCCCAGGGGGGTGGAGTCCCTGGGGGGGTCAGCTGCAGGGGGGGCAGTATGGGGACAGCTAATAGGTCTGCTCCAGCAATTGGTGGGCGAGCGGCCTGGGGCCGCTGGGCCTACGGGAGTATGGGTAGGCGCGGACACGAGGATTTCCCAGGGGTCTGGGAGCATGGCGGTCCCGGCAGTCCCTGTTGCTGGCCCGCTAGGGGAGGTGGCGTTGGTGCCTGCAGAGCCCATCTAGATGGGTGGTGGGGCCCCTGAGGGTTCGGATGCGGTGGCGGGGGCCAAGGGTAAGGAGAAAGAGAAGGCGGTGGATATTGTGCGTCTAGATGACCGAGTGAAGGGTGAGGTTTACATCTGCTTTGAAGGCCCGCTTGGGGCACATTTGAAGCAGGAGGTGCGGGAAAAAATTTGGAAGGGGGAGTACGTGGAAATATTTTCACTGCTCCCTTTGGACAAATTTAAGCTGGATAAGGTTAAGCCTAGTGATAGCAAAAAGGAGGACGAGGAGAAGCGTCGCTACCGTTTAATCCCCCGTACATTTGTCAATTGGCTACAGGTGTTTGCCATATTGGCAAGTGTGATTGGGGAAAAGGAGCCTGAGCACTGCTCTGCTCTGTTTGGCTATATGGACTCTATTGGGGAGGCGCACCGAGTGTATGGCGGGGTAGCGTGGCTTAGATACGACGAGCAGTTCCGGCAGCGTAAGGCGGTGTGTCCGGGCTTGCGGTGGGATTACAAAGATATATCCTTGTGGATGCGGCTGATGTCGGCGCCAGCGGCGCCGTCCTTTCGTGGGGGAGCCGGGAATTCGGTCTCTGCTACCGGATCCTTGGCTTCCCAGAAAAAGGGGTACTGTTGGTTGTTCAACGAGGGGCAGTGCAAATTCGGTGTCACCTGCCGCTTCAAACACGAGTGTTCAGGTTGCGGGGGCGGACATGGGCTTAACAAGTGCTTTAAGCGAGGAAAAGGAAAAGGGGGGGATGTTGTGGAAAAAAGGGAAGACGCCGGTGAAGGTCGCAGTAATGCTTCCTTTTCTAAGTAGGTACCCCGATCGGGTGGCTGCACGGTTGCTAGCGGAGGGTTTTGGGGAAGGTTTCCGTATCCCTTTTGATGCGGCGGCCCCTGTTTTTCGCCCTGGGAACCTTAAATCAGCTAGGGAGCACCCTGAGGTTGTGGGGGCGAAGTTGATGAAGGAGGTGCGTTTAGAGCGCATGGCGGGCCCCTTTTCGGCCCCGCCCTGGCCCCATTTACGGGTTTCACCGTTGGGTGTGGTGCCCAAGCGTGAGCCCTCTCAGTTTCGCCTTATTCATCACCTTTCCTTCCCGGCTGGGGGGGTCGGTTAACGATGGGATTGATCCTTCATTGTCATCTGTCTCCTATGCTTCGTTTGACAAAGCAGTGGCGTTAGTGCGTCGGGCGGGTCCTGGGGCGCTTATGGCAAAAACGGACATAGAGGCGGCGTTTCGGCTTTTACC